>JARTUT010001745.1:2400000-3000000 GCA_030674115.1 Micraspis discolor
TAAATACAAACTGGACAATTCTGTGTCGCTTCGCTGTGTGCTCCATGCGCGCACTGGTTATCTTACAGATACCAAGCGTTCCATTAGAATATTGTAAACGTGGAAGCGAGTATTACGTGCTTTTTTTCGTTCAGCTACAACCTATTTGTTGTTAGTCAATATGTGGGGCTTCATGAAGGGATCCACAATATTATGAGGGTAATTTCTGATTACCTTGATATGAAAATAAAATTGAATTAAATTTTAAGTTCCTCCGATATTCATTTCGCTCTATTCCTTTAATTTTCAGGATAGATCAAACATAAGTTTACCATGTCCGAATATGGCTCCGCAAAAGGTGAGTTCAATTCAAACATGTTGTTTTTACAGCATTATGAAAGAATGTTGGAAATGAGTGTTGAAACAAATACGAGGGGTGAACCAAAAGTTCGCGTAGGGAAGAATTTTGAAGCCAATTAAACAATTAATTTATTTATGTTTCAACATAGCTGTCAGAAAATCAGAGGGCTTATACCCGGCATCAGCGCGTTAACTTTAATCGTGCACGATGAACTGAATGTTACCGAAAACACGTGACAGTATTGGATCTGGAGGAGGTTCCACGCGAATTAAGAAACGAAAATTATGGTGGAAGATTTCAACTTGAATCCTGCAATATGAGCAATCATAGTGATAGCTAAGTGAACGATAACCCGCCATAGTGATTAAGTGTAGTGTAAAATAGAGACTTTCGCGTGCATTAATTGCACAGAACTTTCAATCCCATTTGCACGTGAAAATGAATTCTTGGACTTCCCCTGTTAAAACTTTGTGTAATCTAATAGGCATAACTATTTAGGTTGTGCAATAAAAAAAAGTGGGAGAATTTTTTATTTTATAATGCTGAAGTAACATTTAGGAATATCCGTTCATCCATCTTGCTAACATATTGTTAAAGGAATAATTACACTTACTTTTAGCTGTCTCCAAATTTTCCATTCAGTAGACTCAGTCCGCCAAACAGAAGACCTTTTTCCACCCCAACATCCCCCAGTTCCTCTGCTAACTGTCCATGTTCTCAATTTTTCCAACAAACGACAACTATATCTGCTGTCCTTGGTACTACTCCAGAAGATCCACATGCTAGTTCAACTTCTCTAAAAAGGTAAATCATTCCCAGATATATACAGGGGGAGTCTTTGATCACTGCGTTAACATTTCCTTCCTATAACATTTTTCCAAATTTGGCCCCGTTCAGAAGATATAGGGTGTTGAAATTCTATAAAAAATTATATTTTCACCTGTAATATTCAAACAACAATATCAATTGAAATGATCTCTTGTAGAAGGTTTTTGATAACAGTCATGTTGAAATTCTACTACTAAAATTATATTTTCACCTGTAATATTCAAACAACAATATCAATTGAAATGATTTTCAATAAGTCAGGAGTGTTTGTGATCCTTGTAGAAGGAAATAAAAAGAGTCCCCGCTACGCCTTTCGGCATCCCTGATAACAGTCATGCATATAAAAGCGATTTGGCATCAATAGATTCATTCCATTTCTTTATATTAGTTTCACTTGTATGTTTGTTTTTGGGTTTCTCTGTGATATGGTTACTACTACTGTACAGATTGGTTAAGTTAAATTTGCATGGTTTTTAAACTCTATTTATTATAAAAAAACAAATATCACTTGAACTATAGGTCCGTATCTTGTATTTCTTAGAATCATGACATTGCCTGTAAGTCTTTTTGCATTAAATAAAATTATTAGCAATATTAGCAATTAAACAAGAAATTTTTGATGGTATAAATCATCGAATTTTTTCTCTAAATTGCACCATTTCTGAGATATTTGAAGTTGAAAGGAATTTATCGATATAATCATCTGATGAAACATAAGTTAGTGAATCATTTCTTAGAGGGAAAATAATTTTTTTAAACAATTCAGATTCAATAGTCGATTCTGTAGAAGGTAATCTTCATTCATACTAAACTAGACTAGAGGTGTATGTACCTATGATTAAAATTAACGCAGTGGTCAAAGAATCACCCTGTATAACAGGATAGTGTTTTTTGGGTGACAAGAATCTTGTCTTCGCTTCATTTGTTATTAATTTTGGTATATTTGAATAACTCTATTCATTCTTATCGATCATCAGTCATAATATTTCATTTATTCAATTCGTCAATTTATATGTACATATACAGGGTGTCTCAAGTTCGAGTGCCTATTAGACGTTTCTGGAGAACTTGACATATTTGAAATCTGAAAATTGGGATTATGATATTATTCGAAGTTCTCTACAGAGCTAAAATATTTTCGAAACCCAAAAACTTCCGGTTATACAGGGAGTGAAAATAAATTTGACGAAAAAAGTTTTCTATTCCTGGTATGATCGAGTATTCAATAGTGAATACATTTCTGTTAAAACTATTGTATTAAGTCGAATAGTTTTCAAAATATCCAAAAAAAAACTGGAAGAAAAGTCAAATATGTTCAGTCAGTAATATGTTCATTATTCTTATTTTAAATATCCTGAGCGTAAACCTTTTCACAACATCGAAGAGGAAGGATGTGAAAAGGTCATGCATCTTTTGGATTTCAAAAATATCATCACAGGGTGTTCCAAATTTTGTGTTGAAAATTATGATCTTCAATTGGCCATAACTTCGATTTATCAAATTAGAACCCTATATTTTTATAATTGTGTTGGATTCTGCGGTCAAAAATAATGATAGTTTTCTCACATGATTATGCTCCTAAATTCAATAATTTCTGAGTTTAAAATAAGAATAATGAACATATTACTGACTGAACATATTTGACTTTTTTCCCAGTTTTTTTTTAGATAATTTGAAAACTATTAGATTTAATACAATGGTTTTAACAGAAATATATTCACTATTGATTACTCGATCATACCACGAATGGAAAACTTGAAAAAAAATTTTTTCGTCAAATTTATTTTCACTTCCTGTAGAACCGGAAGTTTTTGGGCTTCGAAAATATTTTAGCTCTGTAGAGAACTTCGAACAATATCATAATCCCAATTTTCAGATTTCAACTATGGCTAGTTCTCCAGAAACGTCTAATAGGCACTCGAACTTGAGACACCCTGTATTTCTGTTTAATGCTACATTATTTGTTATATTGAGCATATTTTTTCGAATTTTCTTAATTATGGACTTTTATATTTCAGAGAAGCTCCAGAATTAACTGAGCAAACAAATTTAATTCCAAACACGACAGATACAGGAGTGGATGCTGCAAGTTTTCAAGAAAAAATGTCTGTTACTTCTGAACCGACGAAGTAAGTACAAGAAAAATAAAAGCTTTAATTGAAATTACTTAAGGTTGAAAAGTGTAGTTATTGCCTTGAATTCATCCACAGCTTTATTGAAAAAATTCAGTATCAAATTTGAGGTTCAAATAATTGAACGAAAAGAAAAGCTATTTATTAAGAGAATATACCTTTATTTGAAAGAAATACAAATATAATCCTGTTTATAATTTACTTTTTCAAGAATTCCATTTAGTTTCTTGATTCAACTGGATTCCATGAGTATTTCACAAATTTACTTCAATTAATTCACGACTACAAATGTTGTGAATAGATCTATGTATTTCATTTGATTTGCGCAGAAGTTAATGTAACAGGGTACCAAACCATTCAACTTATCATACAAAACACATAGCACAAACACTTGGTAATATTAATGTGGCACTTTTTCACATAAATACAGATATTTCAAATTTGAAATTGTCAACTTGATGAAGTTGTGGCATTGCCACACAAATTTTCTTCAAAGTTTTATGCAGAACCTCTAAAGAACCTCTAATCTGAAATTGAAAAAAAGCCAAAGCTATTAAACACGGGAGCAGATAGGAAAAAATAGAATTCATATCTCTAAAAAATCATTACTGGCAGTGCATTTTATGCCTGATCCATAGATACAAGTGAGTATTCTTCGGAATCAGATCTGACCCATAGGAGGGTGATTCATTCATCTTCTATAGTTTCTCATGATTCACCTTATGGAATGTTACGCCAAATCGACAAATAAACAAATGTTCTTTATGTATTGATTCTAGGATTTTGGAAAAGCTAAATGAATTGTTTGTTTACAGCTTAAGAATCTATGGTTCAAATTCATATCATAGAGTATAGAATTATTCTATACTGTGTCATACACATAGTAGTCATAGACTAACGGTTTTAAATATCTGTCATCATGCCCGTTAAATTCCTGTATTTTCTAGAGAAATAATGAGCACCTCTATCCAAACTCTACCAGTTCCTAGACCGTTGACGTCGAATGCCACGGTGGAAACAGATTCCGTCGTATCTCAGGAAAAGTCATCTGTGGCCTGCGCCTGCAATTTTTGCATGCCGATCTCTGCTGGCGTTTCTAAACCACCGTCTGAGAGTTCGCACATTGGAAAAACATCGAGCAGTGTCAGATTTGCAGATGAAGCTGGCGTTGGTTGCCTTTATACGGTCTGCTGCGAACCGCGTCAAGAAGAAAAAATGAAGGATATACCTATCAAAAGAAATAAATCTTGCAGTTGTGCCCTGATACGTATGTTTCATCTTATTCCTCATATTTCTTGACTAAAGAGATATTTCTTGATGTCTATCAATAGAACTATCCACTTTTTGCAGAGAAAGGTGTGAGAGTAGCAGATGCAGCAGTCAGTTGTTTAAAAGTAAATACGTCATGTAAGTCCATATGAAACTATAACTTCAATGGTTTAATATGCTCGTTTGTTAAGGTCAGTATTATAGAACGGAAATCGCCCCAATAGAATCAAGATCAACGCAATACAGTAAGTTTTCATTTTACCCAAATAGATTTGTTTTCATTTTTAAGAAATTTTCAGGTGCAAAATTGGATACCAGGAAGGATTCCTGTTTACAAATTTGTTCAGGTAAATAGAACCTTCCTGTACTGTCGATCTGTCTTTTCTGTAGTATTTCTAGGTTTCTATGTTCTCTCCTTTTCCCCTGTTTTTTCACTTACATTTTCATATTTTTTTAGATTCAGGTGATTATCGACCTCATAAGAAAAAGAGTGTTAGAATATTAGGAGGTCCATACGAGTGTCGTGGTGGGTTTTTTCAATTCTAGCACAAACAATTCTCACATTACAAGTTTTGTTCTCAGAATTCTCGGAAACAAGATATTGTATGGAGCCTGATAAGAGTATAAGTAGATCGGTGCTTCCACTCCTAGATTGCAACGGTGAGAAAATTTTTCATTTTATGTTAGGTACCTACAAATTAAGAGATTGTGTAAATTAGAAAAGGTGTGCCTTCTTAATTTTGGCACTCTTATTCCCCTGCATCGTTTTGTTCGAAGCCCAAACTTCCTTCTCATGAAACCTCATCAGAAGAAGGTGTATCTTCCCCATCGAAAATCGATATAATCTTTCCAGTAAGCCTTTGTCCTGATTGATTCAAGTCCAAATTAAGAAAAAATCGCTCTCTGGCAACTAAATATTATAGTCAAAGTGATTATTATCGAATTCTTTTTGAAGAGGAAGTCTGCTATAAAGTGAAACACATGAAAAATTCTTGAGTTTATTCATTGTGTTGGAAGTAACTTGATCTTCAAACAAAACTGAAAGAAAACTGTGAGTAGTTTTTTTAATTTTAAATATAGGTTTGTGCATTCATCGTTGCGCTTGTATAAGTAGAAAACCAGTATGCAGAAAAATACTCCATTAAGCGATCAAAAGCTCCTGATCTCATATTAGTGCTTTTCTGATTTTTTTATTGTTACAGATGAATTATCGAAATTTTATTTCGAAAAGCCAGCAAAAGTCTGCTTAGAAATGGGAGACTCATTTATTCCATCACCCATAGAAGTTCGTTATGCCATCACTAAAATAACGAAATTTCGTGATTTTTCTACATTCGAAGTTATGAAATCAACAAGTAAAAAGCCCAAATGTCTGCCAAAAGCAGTGGAAGGTGTATTCGTATTAAAGAAAGAAGATAATTATGGATCTTCCAAAATGTATGAATAAAAATTATGATTTGTTTAGTTTTCATTCAGGTATTTTTAAAATTCCTATCCTGGTTGCCTTCTCCCAAAGAAGCCAATCAGCAGAAACACGTGTCGGCATGTACATTCCTTCAGTTTTTCATATTTTCTGCTCCCTTGATTATAGTTATTTCAGAATTATCATTATTAGCGTACTGATTTAATGCAGCCCATAGGTTGGAGAGACATTATATTATTAGAATCCCCGCCAACATTCTAATCCTGACAAACCAAAAACATGGCGGCTAAGGTAGCCACAATTTAGTTAGGGCATTTCAATTACTTTCATAGTGTTCTGTGGTTGGCAGTTCGTATGCTTGAAACAGCTGTCGCTGTAGTCGGTAGTTCAATGTTCTAGGTTATTCCTGAAACGTCAGTAGAGTACAAAAAATAAACAAATAAATTTAGCAAGAAATTAACTTCTCTGGAAAACAGATTCAACTTGCATATTGAGTGCTTTATTCGAGCAAAGTTTCGAATATGAGAAGAGGAGTAGGTCTTGGAGCTATTCAGAAACACAAAATAGAACAAGCAAAATACACCAATATAGGAAATGAAATCCAGGAAAATCAAATTGAACAAATGACGAAACAATTAGAAGTTTTCAGGGTACATTTAGAGGATTTCGCTACGAAACATAAAAATGAAATTAAGAAAAACGGCGAATTTAGACGCCAATTCCAAGAAATGTGTGCGACTATTGGTGTTGACCCCTTATCTAGTGGTAAAGGCTTTTGGTCGGTATTAGGTATTGGTGATTACTATTATGAATTAGCAGTCCAGATAGTAGAAGTTTGTTTAGCGACAAATGCTAAAAATGGAGGATTGATTAGTTTGGATGAACTAAGATCTAAACTAATCAAGGCTAGAGGACAAAGCAAACAACATCAGGAGATATCCAAAGACGATCTTTTAAGAGCAGCACAAAAATTAAAAATTTTTGGAAGTGGTTTTGCTGTCGTGGCGGTTGGAAATGGACAATACATGGTTCACTCAGTACCTGGTGAATTGAATATGGATCATAGTGCCATTTTACAATTACTATCATCTAAAAATTTGTACTGTATATCTGTTGATACTGTATGCTCAGAGCTTAAGTGGAAGGAAGATAGAGCTAAACAAGCCTTGAATCAAATGCTTGATCAAGGTTTATCCTGGATTGATACACAAGAGGAAGCTGAACCTGCCTATTATTTTCCAAGTTTGTTCAATGTGAATCTATCAGAGTAATAAAGAAAATAAATTATATAGTTATTAAGATCAGAATTATGACGTGAAATATATACCTTTACATGTATAAAGCTAGGCTGTGAAAAAAAATCGACAAGTTTTCATTTATGAAAGTGATGATTTCAACCAACTCTATATCCTGTTTTGTAAATATCTCAAAGAACAAATGGAAGTGAATAGAATTCAACCGTACAGGTTTTTTTATAGTTGCTTCTAGGATTAGAACAACTTTTATTGAGGAGAAGATAGTCTAGAACTCTTACTTCAGAAGTAATTATTTTGCATATTCATCATTTTAGTAAGCCGCTTTTTTTGACTACCTAGATATTTTAATTTCTGAGATTATACATTTCACACACCAGCAATCTAGTCTAATGCATTTTCAATTTTGTTTTATAAAAAAATATGGAGGGTAAAGTTCATCTTCAGTCCACAGAACGTTATATCCCAGATCAACACCACCTTTGATTCTATGGAAAAGGCATAGCTATTCTATGCTGTAGACCTGTTGATACGTAAATTTCTGTTTGTTTACATTCGGCGTAACGAATTAAAAAGCTATTGTTGGAAAATTCCAATTAAAAGCAAACTTCGATGCATAAAATGATTGAGATTTTTTTTTGTTGAACAAATTGGAAGATTGAACGGGCGCATTTGAATATTCAATTCAAAAAAATGTTCAAATGAATATTTCAAGTGCCTAACGGTTATAATTTAACCGCCGAAAACAATAACAATTAAAAATATCCATGGATACTGAAGAAACACAAACTCCTAATATAAGGAGGTCTAACAGGCGTTTTGCATTATCAGAATTTAATGAATCAGAAAGTACACCGACTAAAAGCCAAAGTCCTGAAGAAAGAGTTATTATTCAGAGAGGAAGACGATGCAAGCCAATAACATGGTCTCCTTTGGATTACAATAGAAATTACATACTTCAAAAATCTGCTGATAAGACTCCTGAGAAACAAGTAGTTTCACGTTCTGAACGCATAAGTTCTAGACTGAGAAAAAGATTAATATTAAGTCCCACAAAACCCAAATCTGAAGAATTAGCTTCTATTATTGCTAAGAAATTGAAAATGCTTGAAAGAAATCGAGACGAAGATTCTTGCAGTTCCAACAAAAAGGATGAATAATTTGTTCTCTTTATTTTAAGTTATGATATTAATAATATAATATTATAGATAAAATTTTTGTTTGTACCAATAGTTTACCATCATGTTGAGATTCCTTAGATTATAAGTTATATATAAAAATGCTTGCCATAATTTTTTCAATTCACGTAGGTATAAGAAATGTTTATTAAATGAATGTTTAACTTAATATTTATTTCTTTGTATTTGTTAGAAAATCTATCATGTTTGCTAGGACTTTAATAAGACCAAGTGCCTTCAAGATGTATTTTTATAAGAATAAACTAATAATACAATACTTTGTTGATTTTGTTCATAACTGTTCTAATTTTATATGTGGAAAAAGTGAATTTAAAACTCAGCGTATCATATTATTTGGCACTGGCACAGCCAGGTGGGGCTTTCCTATTGCAGTCCCCAGATACCCATCTTTCTTCTTATATTTGTTTAGAAAAAGAATTACTGTTTAGTTCAGCAAAGAAGCAAAAAGAAATGAAACTTCATAGAGTTATCCATGAATTCTCCATCTTTGCTGAAACTTCGTCTTACTGAAAATAATGTATGAAAGAGGATTCCAACATGTAAATTTCTATCATATGCTTTGGAAAAAAGACTTGCCCTAATCGTACCGGTATAGATGATTTACATTTTCAAAGGTTGCGTGGATACAAATAAAAAGCAAAAGTTAATAATTTTTTAGTTCTATTTCATCGCTCACAGGAGATAAAATATATATATTCAAGAAATAAAAATTTGCTGTATAATCTGGCCATAAATAACAGCTTATACCTAAAATAAGGAAAAGCATTTTCAACATAATCACAATTGCACACAATTAAGGGTATATACAAACTTGTAGGATTTATGTAAAAATACTAACTTCAAGCAAGTAGCCCATGAAATTTCATTGATTTTATAATATTACAGAACCTTAGTCTCATTTTGAACAATACATGAGGTATGCACAATTTGAATAGATGTTATTTGTTGTAAATCATGTTTATAATTAATTAATAAACATCTGAACTATCTATTAATAAAAATTAACAAACTGATCGATAAAATAAACAAAATAAAAATTCTTCAACCTAGAACATTATTGTGAAACCCTCATGATACAGGGTGCGGCAAAACTGCTGAAAACAGCTACATTAGTGCAACGATTCTGGAGGATATACACATCTTGGTAATGTGTTCTTAAAACTTCAATGAAAAAATTAGATGTAGGACTGAATCAAGCAGAATATACCATATTTTTCAATGTTGAACCATTAACTATACGAAACTCCACTATTTGTTTTGCCAAACTCTGTATTAGAACATGAATCGAAAGCAAAAAATTCAATTAACATAGATATACTACTGCGTGTAATATACTCGGTAGTACAATGTTTTTGATCTCCAAACTGAATAGGAATTATCAAATTTCAATAGGTAGACTCCAATACCAGGATATTGGTGAGATCCTGCATAAACTTCGTTGTGGCAGTCTCTTCTATAAACTGGTACAATTTCAGTTGAGAGTGGCTTGGAAGCGTTGACTTCTGCATTTATTGGACCTCTTTCCGGATCTTTGGGGATGGTATCATCATCATAAATTTCATCTTCTGTCTCGTCCAAGTCCTCATCATCGCTTTCAGAGATATGAACTGACACCTGGCTACTTGTTGGTGTTCCATATTCAAAGTAAATTCCAAATCCTATTTTTCAAATTGAAAAGGAATTTATACAATAAATGAAGAGTTTTCAAATAGTTTTATAATATAGTTTTCTCTATTTCAGTGTCGTAAATGAGATCATTACAGTACTAAAAACAGTGCTGTTGACAAATGAACTATCTTTCGAATTATTGTCAATATTAAACCATTAGAGATTTTAGATATTTTTTTGTTTTGTGGTTGACAACACTGACATCTCAATTGTTCATTTTCAATGTCAACAGTAAAAACAATGCCATTACGTGTCAATTGTCAATATTAAACCATGTAGAGATTTGAACGCACTATTCAAATTCTATAATCTGAAATATACTGAAATAGAGAAATAATATTACAAGTTGCAGAATTCAGGTGGCAATTCCAAATAATTTTGACCAATCAACTTTATGCTAATTTTTTGTGTTTATAACATGAAAAATTATCAATTATCAAACAGCAAAAGAGAATTTTTTCTCACCTATATCATAATGATCTGTTGCAAACTCCCAAAATAACCTTGATGCATTTGCATGTGTAGGCACCCTTACTGTTACGGTTTCTCCATGTCCCACTCGAACAACTCCATCACCCTCAGCTTCAGATACTGTTTGCTTGAATGCTTCTATATCTTGCCTGGTCCACATACTTGCAGGTTGTATTGCATTATCAAGGTTTTGACTAGATTCATTTTCCTGAAATTTGTTTAAATCTATTTATACTACTCCTAGAGTAGAACAAAAGATTTTTTTATGGTTATAGGAATCCTGAATAACGTTTGTCTATATCTAATAAACATATTTCTATTTTTGCTCTTGCTTGACTGAGACAGATCATAATAGTGGTTTTGAGTGTGGTAAAGTGTTCTTTAGCTACTTGTTTGAATTTACAGCTAGGTGTGGATAGTTTTGGATTCTTTCATACTTATTCTGTAGGTACTATTGATTTCAGCCATGTGATTTTTCATGAGTAAATCTAAACAAAACGATTGATACCATACAAAATTTAAAGACATTTTGGGCAAATTTGTAAGCACTCTGATCAGGTGAACAAGAGTCCTGGTAAGATTTAATGAGTTAAGTAATATTTTGAAACATCAGATCCAATTCATTACACATTGTTTTCATAAGTGAAAATAAAAATTATAAACACTCTGTTGAAACTGCGATGCAGATATACTCAGAGAGTTTTTCAATCAATATGCAAACCAAATGCACTTTATTACCCGAACAATCCTATTTAATATGCAACTAAAAGAAGAGTTATTGATTTTATTTACCCATTCTGTTTTCAATTGATTTAATTCTGTAGTATCGTTAGAATTCACATCATTGATGCTAGAAGGTCTCTGATGTATACTTTGCAGTTGCTGCATGTACTGAATATAATGTTGATCCTGAAGTTGCCTAATAAGAGCTCCTTGTTTCTCAGGATCACCTAAAATAAAAATAATTAAAGAAGCTCATGAAAATAACGCTTATAACTTTACCTGGAAATTGTTGTTCGGCATATTTTTTGAACTGATCGAAAGTTTGTGCATTTAAAGCTTGTTGTATCTGTCTTCTGATAGCTTCTTCCTTTTCTTTTTGTTCTTGAATTATTTTCTCCTCTTGTTGCCTTCTCAGCTTTTCTTCTTCCTCGATAAGCTTCCGTCTTTCACTCTCTTTACTACAAACAAATAAATTAATACCATCATGGAAGTGATTATACATTAACTACCATCTCCGTTCTCGTTCTTTCTTTTCCCTTCTGTGTGCTTCTACATAAGTGGTAAATAAAGGACACCTTCTACTCAATAATTCTATAAAACCAGAGCGAGCTTGATCAGATGTTAAATTCCCTAACTTTTGCCAAGCCAATCTCCTATCCTTTCCAACAACATCTAGCGCTCCTAAAACTGGCAGTTTATGATTAACCTCTGCCAAAGGGCCATGTAAAACTTGCTGAGAAAAAGCTACCAATTGAAGTTTATCCTCATAGCTGAAGTGAACAGCCTTCCCCTCTTTTTCTGAAAATAAAAGCCTTAATGAAAAATGAATTCATTTGTTGAAACATTAAAAAAAATCGAATGAATTTGATTATTAACTTACCTTTATAAAAACTAAGAGCTAATTTATAGACTTCTTCTAAAGGTAAATCGCAGTCCAGGACATCAACAACATTATTATCTTTCGAAGAATCATTTGAGTTCACACCATTTATAACCAGATTTTCTAGTTTTTCGGAAATATCATCACCTCTAGTAGCCATCTCATCATTTTCAACACCTGTCAGATCAGAGCCAGGAACGTTTCTTCTTCTTCTTCTTCTTGTTAGTTCCTGTCCTCCTAAATGCGTTCCCCCATATTAAGCGGGCAAAGAACCATGGAACAGCCGGTAGGCTATGCTTCCAATCTCCACGTGGTAGGTATGATCTAACAGCCTGATTCCCAGGGGTGCAGGAGTCTAGAATGGCTCTATCTCAGGCTGCGGAAATGTTGCTACATTATAACAGTAACAAACTCATTGCTAGGCTACAAATTCTACATCTATGCTCATTCCCTTGGAGCAACACATGTTAGCACACATAGAGGAATGTGGATATGACGGGAAAGGAAATGGATTATATAAAGAGTGCTGAAACTACAACTAAGCTAGCTCAAGGTCAAAACTGTCATCAAAGTCTAATACGTGAACAATGCAAAAATTCCAACAGCAAACTCATCACCTCGGGCCTAGTCGAGTAAAACACCTCGTACAAATTAAGGGGAACTGTTATCCCCAGGGCAAGCAAACTCTGATATAATTTGTCGCAATTGACAGAATTATCGCCACACGCAAAGAAAATGTGCGGCAAGTCGCCAAACTCGCCACAGCTACACAAAGGGGATTCAATGACACCAACCCTTGCCAAATGTGCTGGAGTCAAACAATGCCCCGACCTGATCCGGACAAATGTTGTGATATTCCTCCTAGACACATTCATACACTTAAACCAAGTCTCCCTACGATATGAAGCAGGGCTCACCACCGAAGAATACCGTCTGCCCTTGGTCATCCCAATCTCTCTGAACCTCTCTGTCCATTCATCCCAGAGTCTGCTTTTCAAGGCCGGCCAAAGCTCTCTTGGATCACCTCTCAGTTGGGACTGTCCCTGTAATAATCTTCCACGATTTGCCAGTAAATCCGCTGTATCATTATGAGCTATATATGAGTGGCTAGGTATCCACATCAGAGCCAACCTCAGCCCCAACGATCTTGCCCTCCCCAACAGAATTAGAGTATTCACCGTTACTATATCGATGTTGGCATTAATGTTTCCATGTTTCAACTTGTTGAGTACACCAAGAGCGTCCGAAACTATCACTGTCCTCGTGAGGTTCCGGTCCATAATATACTGAATAGCTCGATAGATTGCGTAAGTTTCGGCTGTATAGACCGACCAATGATCTGGCAGTCTGCCACAAATCTTGACAGATCGAGATGGGATCCACACCCCATATCCCACAGAGTCAGGGTCCCGAGACCTGGAAGCATCGGTGTAAATGAGCCAGGAACGTTTGTTGATTTTGTTTATTTCAGTTGTCAAAATTGTAATTCGTTGAAGCAGCCAGATGAAATTTCCGGAGGTACCCGATAAACCAGTAGCGCCCATAAGTGACACACTGCGGCAGTGATGTTAAGTCTAGGGAATTGTCCCTAGATCTAGGGAAAAATTTTGGGTTTAGGGAATTTTAGGGAAATAGGGAAATTCTAGGGATTTTTCAATCCTCAAACGTAGAGGTAGAAAAAATTTCGCTTCTGGCCCTTGAATCACTTAAACTAACACAATATGTATTCTATGCTGAGGAATGTGGATGAAACATTTCTAAGTGTGGTATAATTCAACAAAAATTACTTCCTTGGTCGGTTCCTTTAAAGAAATCTCTGAAAGAATATTCAATCTTTGAGCTTGTAAAGTTATAACATCTGTTGTTTACAATGTGAACAACAGATGTTATAACTTACCACTTCGTTGCAAGACATGCTTGTTCTCAATTACCTAGAACACCGGAGGAATTGATTAGAAATATAGTAAGCTATTTTTCCTCTTCCTCAAAAAGAACTGCAGAATTGATAGAAATGCAAGATTTCTTCCATTTCGAACAAAAAAAATGCTCAAATTAGCATCTACCAGATGGCTTTCCATGCAACATTCTGTCCAAAGGGTTCTCGAGAATTGGATTGTTCTCCAAAATTATTTTAAAGTTGCGAAATTAGAAGATAACTCGAAATGTGTAAATTTCATATTTGATGAACTGCATAATAATTCCACTAAAGGAATATTACTATTTTTGAATCATATTCTAAATTTGTTCAATAAATTCAATGCCCTTTTTCAATAAAAAAAAATATTGATTCAAGAATTATCATATAATTGCAAAAAGATTTTTCGTAAACTCACAGCTCATTTCATTAAACCCGAATTTTTAAATGACCCCAAAATGAATTGTAAAAACCCCCATCACTTTTTAGAATTGGAGCAAATAGATCTCGGTTCTTCTTGTAACAATTTACTTTCCTTCTACCGCCAGAAGTTCAAACTTCAATAAGAAAGTCTTGTTTGAATTTTTCGTTACTGCTGCAACTGAAATACAGCAAAGATTTCCCCTTGATGATATTTTTTTCGATTCATTGAAATTTTTATCACCGGAAGTAGCTTTAGATTTTAAAAAACCCGATGAGCTTTCGTCTCTCAAAATCATTTGGAGTAAATTCGCTTCAGTCGAAGGCATCAAAGGAGATGATATTGATAAGCAGTGGAAAAATATTGCAATAGACTTTTCTGATGACAACAATAAAAAATTATTATTTATGAAAATGAATGTAGAAGAATTTTGGAATAGCTTAGGTGACCACAAAGATTTTAATGGAGTTAATGAATACCAAGATGTAGTACAATTAGCTAGATTATGTATATGGCATTACCTCATAGTAATGCCGAAACAGAACGGGTTTTTTCTGTTGTTACAGATGTAAAAACAAAAAAAAGAAATAAAATAGGTAGTGAAGCATTAAACGCTGTTTCAGTCATTAGATTTTCAAATGATGAAAAATGTTGTAAATTATTCGAAGTAACACCTGAACATTTGAAGCTGATGCAATATAAAAGTTTGTATAAAATAAATGATTAGTTTTTCAAAGCCTATATAATATACACATATATAAATTCGTTGTTTTTATTATTAAGTCAAATAAAACTTTTGTTCGATAATGTTTTATTCTTAACCTTATTTCCAAATAGTGATACATGAAATAATTATAATTAGTTTATTCAGGAAATGAATGAGAATCAGAAATAAAATCACTCATATCCCAAGAATTTTCGTTTCGTTATTTCCTAATATTCCGCGAAACTTTGAGAACAACCCCCCCCCTACTCACATATTTCCTACACTGGGCGAATGGAGCGCACCTATGCACTAATCTAGGGAATTCTAGGGATTTTCCGAATCAATTCTAGGTACTTTTTACAGAGGAGACTTGACATCACTGCACTGCGGAGAAAATCGCTTGAATTCCCTACTATAAGTTTACGTTGGATGAGAAGGAATCATGTCTTGTTAACTTTTTTCATGTTGATTCTTTGGCTTTCACAGGGTAGTGATTTAATTATCTGGAACGTATTCCTACTAAGGAATACAATAGTTTTCTCTTGGAGAGTGTAAATTTTCTGCTTATCCAAGGGTAGTTATTATATTATGTATTGTATGCCTTCAAAGTATGTGAAAGTATTTAAACAACCTGATATCATCTCAGATCAGTACAACTTAGCTTAGTAGTCATTAGAATATTTTTGAATATTCATAAAATTGAATGCCAAACTAAAATTTCAACTGAGAAATCAACCTTTTTTATAGAACGTAAACGTAGTAATTTCAGTTTCATTACCAACGTCACTGGTGACCTCGGAAATTTTAGTTGCTGCCCCAACTTACTGTCTTCACATAGGTCCGGCGTCGAGGCCAATCGAAAATAAAACATGATTGTGTGTTCGATGTGAAATTTAGACTTTGACAGTTTGTGTTCAATGCCATAGAAAATGAGAATGAGTTGTGAATTTTAGTTTTGTAAAGAGGTTGTCTACCTGAAAATTTTTGAATTGAATTTTCTTCTGAATAATAAATAAAAATTAAAAAATAATGAGTTCCATAGGCACTGGTGTAAGTTATTCAGAAGATACATTTTTACACTAATATGAATTCTCACAGCAATATACTTTGGAGATTACTGAATATATTGTTTCATTTTTAGTATGATCTTTCTGCCTCACAATTTTCGCCGGATGGCAGAGTATTTCAGGTAGAATACGCTATGAAAGCTGTAGAAAACAGTGGAACAGTAATTGGTCTCAAAGGGACTGATGGTGTTGTCTTAGCTGCTGAGAAGCTAGTCACATCTAAGTTACATGAACCAGGCACTAATAAGAGAATTTTCAACATTGACACTCATATCGGGATGGTACTGAAATTAAATTATTCCTTCTGGTTTCTCAACAATTGATTTTTAGTGCTTTTCTGGTTTGATAGCTGATGCAAGACAATTAGTGGATATTGCTAGAAAAGAAGCTGCTAATTATAGGTCACAATATGGTGTGAGCATTCCATTGAAATATTTAAATGATCGAGTCAGCATGTATATGCATGCTTACACCCTCTATAGTGCTATCAGACCCTATGGTTGCAGTGTTATTCTGGCCAGCTATGAGGAAAATGAACCAATCATGTATTCAATTGATCCTTCTGGAGTTAGCTATGTGAGAAATATATTAATTGAAATATTTATACTTAAATACATTTCAAATAGTCAAGTTGTACTTACGTAGGTTGTCTTTAGGGTTACAATGGATGTGCGACTGGTAAAGCTAAACAGTCAGCTAAAACTGAAATTGAAAAGCTCAAATTAGGTGAACTGAGCTGTAAAGAATTGGTGAGGGAAGCTGCAAAAATGTAAGTTGGATATGATGTTATTTATATCTGACAGATTAATTATATTTTTGTTATTTTTCAAGAATTTACCAAGTTCATGATGAGCTGAAAGATAAAAATTTCGAACTGGAATTATCTTGGGTAGGAAAAGATAGCCATGGTAGGCATGAAAGAGTGCCAAGTCATATATTGTCAGATGCCGAAAAAGCTGCAAAACAAGCAATGGAGGCTGACTCAGATTCTGATACAGAAGATTTGTAGAATTTAATTTCCCTGTATGTTTAGTTCAACTTAAGAATAAACCAATGTTTGTAAATCTTTTATTAATAATGAGAGCCAAAAGAGATATGGAAATGCTCATTATTTTCATTTGAAGGTATGAACTGTTAAAATAGATTCTGTCGCGATATCTCAGACCTGGGTGCAATTAATGCAGAGAAAGCATAACATACTTTCTATCGTTAAAACATGTTTCAACAATGCAGTACTAGTTTTACAAATAAAATACGTTTTACACCCTCTATTTCAAAAGGAACCAAACTTTGAAAGAAAAATAGTGCCATCTGTTGTAATATTTTACCCATAGTGACTTAGACGCGCGTTTGTTGTCAAGAATTCGTCGTATTTGGCCAGAATATCGAGAAATCAGTAGTGCACAATAATGCACCATCACATCGATTGCGATTTGTAACTTCATTTTTGGTCAAAAATTAAGTTATTCATTGCATCATTCACCAGATCTGGCTCCATGCGACTTCTATATATGTTCCCTAAACTGCATTTTGCGATGAAAGGAAAGTAGACTTAAGTCACCTTGCAAATTGTTATGATTTCAAAGAAAAAAACCATACAAAATTTAACAAAATCAGTTTATTATTGAATCCAGTCTACACTGCATATTAAAAACATTACTCACCTCTCTTGATTATTTGAATAAATATACAAATATAGAACAGTGAAATCGGAGTTCAACTCAGACTCATCAGCCATTTTTTCTCAAAAATTCAATATACAAAAATCTATGAGTAATATAATATTTTATAATAAATTCTTCATTTTACAAAAATTGTATAAATATAAACACATAAATAATTTTTAAAAGCAAAACAGATATGCAAATTTATCGACAGCTTTACTAAAGAATTTAAGGCACTTCAGCAAACTCCTTGATTAGTCCATTAGTAATGTGGGAGTCATATTTCAGGATCATTTCCTGGCGGAATTTTGAGGTATGACGCTAAAAAATAAATCCGTTTGTTAGTCGAACAGAATAAGGTACTCTTGAAAAAAAAAATTTTTTCATTATGGAAACAGGTAACATAATATTCAGTGGCAAAATTGTTAACACTTCCTGATATCACTAAAAAAACCAACAAAAAGAGGACATTAAAAACATTCTCAGTATTCGTACGAACTACAAGGGTTGCCTTTTATATTTCAAGATCGGACAACCTTAGTTTTGCAATCTGACAACTGACAGCTCTATCTAAAAGCTTGACATTTTTGAGGTTATACGTAATCAGAACGTTTTGACATACGAGCGCTATTTGTGTTGCTTACAGTAACTGAAAAGATTCATCTCGCCCAAAAAATTTATTTAAATCGTGAACGTTTTCATGCAATTATTTTTTTACAACTATCGTCGTGTGTTGTAAAAGGCAACTCTTGTATGTTAAAATTGTATTAAAAATTATTTATGTAAGTAGTATATGTACAGGTGATTCAAAAATGGGGATTTCATCTCCAAGATCATAACGTTCATGAAAATGAGAAAAAAAGAATTTTTGGGCCTTTTCCACATAGTGACCCTTAGTTGAAAGAAAAAAACACGAAATTGCCTTTTCCCTAGTATCGTTTGAAAATGTTTTACCTTCTTGGACCTGGTATTCTAGATACAGGTTTGGGTATACTGGTTGAAGATGTGGGCCTAGGAAGACCACTTCTGATTGGTGCGGTTGGCTTCAGAAATACTCCATCACCAGAACTTTTTATTACTGTGGTATCACTCTGAAAAGAGAACAATTATAAATTATTAAAAATATTTATGAAAATTCAACCTTTGAATTATGGAGGGTAGAGGGAAGGATAACAATCTCTTATGACGCATCTGATCTAAAAGTGTCCAGCGGAGTGGAAGAAATAGAGTAGTTCAAGAAATTACCACAATGGCGCTAGTATAGCAACAGTGTAGAAATGAATCGAGATGGATGGGATGAATTCAGTTTGGTACGTGATGCGTGACGTGCATGGTACTAGGACTACAAGGTATTTTCACGCGCATATCGGTAGTGACGTAATCAAGAGACCCCTGGTTGGTTGTTAGAACTGATCAGAGATGTCTCTACATGCTGTATATAACCGGAGGTCGTCTATGACGTTGATATTCGTGTTCTGTGACGTTTAACCTTAGTTATAAATAACTTTGCGTTTGACGTTCTGATATTTATTTTCGGTTAGTTGAATTTGTTCGCAAAAAACTTAATTTAGGCTTAATTGTATTCATTTTATAAAATTATGGTTCGTTGCGCTGTAGTGGGATGCTCTAGCAACAACAAGAAGAAACCGAAATGAAATTTCGGTTTTTCACATTTCCCTTTTGCAAGTATATTTGCGAATTATCTACCATCGACAAAATAGGAATATTTCAAACGCCAACTTTCTCAGATATCTACTTTTAGGATTTTCAGAATAACATTTTTTTTGGTTATGCAAGTTACAGACAGGGCTATATTTCTTAAATTACTAATTTTCTTACTTTACAGTTTAAGTTCTCATAATGATTCAATTCAGTAATAAATCATTCCTGATAGTATTTTATAACATGAATTGAAATCCGAAGAGGGTGTAGAAGCTTATTCTTGTTTATTTTCTCTGAAGCTGATTGAAACCAATTTGTTTTTATTTTGCATGAACCTTCATATGTTAATATAAAATTAATAAGTACATTTATTTATTTACTGAAATATCTACAACTTCAAAGCAAACCATAATAGCAAACAAAATTTTCATTCAAATAACTTAGATTCATTTTTCATCATATACTATAATTTGTTGTATTGTAAAAATAAATTATATTCAAATTATTCGGCGAATCCAAGAAAACGACGATTTCGAATAAGCCAATAGGCTTCTTATCTCTTACTGACGTCATGCGCGAAGTTTACAAAACTCGTTCTTCTGGACATTAAAATTAAACTATGCAATGTAAGTCTATGCTGGAGACATCTCTGTCTCCTCTAACGAACCAAAGGGGTCTCTTGATGACGTCATGCGCGAATTTGTTCAAAACTTGTACCCCAAGTGAGAATACCTTGTAGTCCTAGTACCATGGTGACGTGTTTGAAGTCGAATCATGTGGTTTCAGAATCAGAAAATATAACCTATAGATTAAGTTTTGACCTGTGTGAAGGGGAAAGATTTTTGTGAACTATTATTATTTTTATTGACTGTTTTGAACATTTTTGGAGTAATTATGGGAAAAATTTGTGCAGTGTATTCCCATTTGTTTGGTTCTTTCCCAATTTACGTTAGAATTTGTACGTATCCTTTTTTTTTATTTGCTATATTTTATTCGATTAAAGATTTAATTACTAATTTTGAGTTTCAATTCATAATTATTATTCCTTTTTTCCGTTGTATAAAAACATCGCTATTTCATGAAATTAAAAAGAAGTAAATAAGAACTCCATGGATAAATCAAATTCATCTACATATCCCGATCTTGATACCATCTAGACTTATTGTAATAATTATATACTATATATATATATATATATATAATACTGAGAGTCCGAGAAGTGCAGACGTGTTTCATCGATTTCCCTTAAATTCGTTGAAAATAATTTGTGTATCAGGTTGAATTAAGCTAATTTCATTTCACAAAAAGTAAGTCTTTTCATTGTAATAATAATAATAATAATTCAAATACTCTCGAATCCGAATGTTGGAAGTTCCAAAACATTTGTGTTACATCTACTTTCAATGAGAAAATTGCATACATAAAATCATTTAATCTAGCGTATAATTTTTTCTCATAACTGTACTCCAAAGAAATATTAGAATTGCAAGAACAATAAATCAAATCAGAAATTTTTTTTCCAAGCATTATGAGTACGACTATAGACTCTACTTCATTTTTATTCTGGTTGGATTTACACGCAGTTCAAACATTCATCCCATGAATTAGTCGACGTTTTCCTTCATAGATTCACTAACGCCCGTTTGCACCGACTTTTTCTTAAGGGTCAGTTAGGCTAACGGTCCCTTAAATCACACTTAACGGCCAGTTCGTGTTGCACCGATTTTAAATGACCCTTAAATCGGCCATTAAACCAACTTTAGTTAATTGACCAACTTCCGTCCCTTAAAGCATATTTAACAAATTTAAGTAATTTTTAACCTATAAAATCAAACAACATAAACAATTCAGTAGGATGGAAGGTTTTGATGAGATCCTTGTTGAGGATTTTTTTGAGGATGATATAGAGGTTCTTGAATTTATTGAGATGGGCTATCCAAGAAGAAATTTTGTAAGACCGAATTATTACGAGGAAATGTCGCAAATGGACTTCTTCAAAAGGTTTAGGCTGACAAAGTCTTGTTCAGAGTGAACTTATTAGGTACTTCAGTCAGTTGTGATACTTAACACTGATATTTCATAAAAATCTAATGTTAAATCCCAGTTTGAATAAAATTAACTTCCATATAAGACGAAAAACAGTTTTTTGTGAATAACTCAGAAAATATCCACTTTAGGGCAAGGGTGTGATGACTCACATTATTTTTTTACGTAGATTCAATATCTGACATAAAAAAATGGGGTTCTAATTTGAAAAATTGATTTTTCACGATTTTGTCATCCCTAACTTAGACAGCGATTACATCTTGAAAAATCCCAAAAATGAAAATTTTCCACCCAAAAACCTCGAAGTTATTCTTGTTTCAGCGGTGCTCTATTTTCGATTTTCGAATTTTCCCGCTCTGAGAGAATTTTTCAACCAAAACTGAAAAATGTTACATCAAAATAACTTGAAATTTTCTAAGGAATCTGTTTCTGCAATAAAAAAATGGTGTTCTAATTTGAAAAACGGAAGTTGACGTCATTTCCGGAAAAACCGGAGGTGCTCATGCCTTGAAAATATTTTAGATTTCATCAGCATCGTGAAATACTTATAAGTGCTGAATTTCATGAAAATACGTTCAGTAGTTTCTCGTATAAATATGGGTGAAGTTCCTCGTGAAAGACCCTGTATAACGTCAATGTATGCCAGAGACATCTCTGTTATATGCTGAATACTCTAGATAATGCGACATTGCCATACTTCAAATATATTAAAGGTCCCTTAGTTAAAGTTGACAGGAACTGGTTTGGTGCAAATCATTTGAATCTTAAGTTACCCCTTAAGTTAAAGGCCCATTTGTTAAGTAACGCTTAAGCAAAAGTCGGTGCAAACGGGCGTAAATTAACTGTTCAGTTAATTTATGTTTTGCTTACTTCCTACTCTGACATTGACGTGATCATGGACGAACTGAAAACTGAACGAATTGAAGATGACATGATATTTGTGTCAATGTCAATTTTCACCCAGTTCCGACAGCAGCGCCTCCTAGTTTGGATCAGTTTTGGGCCATTTTAATACACAGTGTTACTTCTCCTTTCCTCTACCCTCCATACTTTGAAAGCCATTGAAATACTACATGGGCTGAAAAGTCCCGGCCCTAACACATAGATGGCGTTAGTTTTATCGCAGTCACCTTTCTTTCAATTAATACTAACTTTCAAAAAACTGCTGTCAAAATTTCATGAGATTATTCCCTTCATTAGTTTGCGAGTAATTGAGTGACGCTACTTTGGTTATTTTCAAAACAATGGATCAAAATGTTTCAATTTATTCATTTAACTAATTTATTATTATTTATATATATTATTTATTTATTTATTTATTTTCTATTTGTTGGTTTGTTCTATTTATTTCCATCTTTCCCGCTTATCAGGAAGTTAAAAACAAATTAAAAATAATGAAATATAAGCGAGTTGAAAAAAAACATGGTAACTAAAAATATATTTTCATTAATCAAAAAGACTCACTATTTGATTGTTGACATTCCTGCTCCCTTGATTTTGAGCATTGGGATTAACTGGAGCCACATATGTTGAGTTTTGTCCCTGAGACGGAGCAGCATTAATGGGCGGAGCAACAGGTAAATAAGGATTGACAGGTTTTAAATTAGTGTAAGAACCTTTCAGGCTGGGTTTCATAGTCTTCAGATTGCTGACAAGAGAACCTGCGGATGGATGTTTCTTCTGAGGAATTTTTGGCGCAGGTGCATTGAATTTTTGCAAATTGCTTGCAGATCCCCTCAAAGGTATCTTGCATAGGTTACTTGGATTCGTAACCGTGTTGATACTCTTTAACTTCCTTGCATCTGAGGCATCCTGCAGGGATACCAAGCTTCTGAAACATTGACATTTGAAGTTTTGGTATGTTGGTAGGACTGTCCGTAATTACTATGACAAACACGAGCGCGGTCCGTCAACTAACGACGTGTTAGAGATATATTGTATAATTTGTTGTCAACATTTACATGACATGTCAATTAGAGTCATTTCAATTTTAATTACTTCCAGATATAAATTAAATTTGTATACAAAAAAAAACACATTTTATCTATCGGAACAACACTTGTAAATATCAGGACATGGCCTATAAATCACCCTGCAAAAATTCGTCAATACTATGAAATACACCTTTTATTAAAATTGATTTAACACTGGATTCAAATTTTGAATTCATAGATTTTCAAGTTTATCCGGGAGTTTATTATAAAGTTTAACAGATAGATCTCAACATCTTTCGTAAACCGTTTTGTCAGAGAGTATAACTAGAAAAAATGCCCTAATGCATATGATGTTGCAATAAAGAAAAAATAAAATAAAATACCTTGTTTGCTTCACCGGATTACTCTCAAGAGAAATTTTGGACATGGAAGATTTCACACTTTTGTATTCGTCGCTCGAATCACCAGATTCAGATTGGACCTCGTTGGTTACGATAGGAGAAATAACAGAATGGTCCCACATTATCCTATTGGACCAATTTGGTTTTGGAGTCGACATGACTTGAAGACCTGCAAATTGATAAGAGGATATTCATTTTGCAATCTTTTGAATCTCTTCTTTTACCATTGATTTTATCTGGAATGGGTAAAGGGATGATCTGGTTAGGATAATATTGGAAAAATGATCCCAAACAGGAAGGTGGAGACGTTATAAATGATCCTGCTTATCAAAGCTACAAGAATTATGAGGAAATGTAATGACGATCCGTGATATTTGATAGAAAATTTAGGAGATGATTTCATAGCCAGTTATTATAAAAATCTGATTAAATTGGAAATTTGGATTTGCTCAAGATTTTTACTTACATTGTTCTTGCCTTGCTGTAACCGCTTCAACTTCTTCCATATTTAGCATCTTATTTGAACCCTTGCTACTGCTCGAGAGGGTTGACATCCTGTCCAAACTATCTGCAGAACCAATAGAACAGTCCAAAGATTTCTTAGATCCACCTCTACTATTAATGCAGTCAACCTCCAGGTCGATTTCTTTGGAAGCATACCTAAATATATTTTTCTATTTCAGTGTCGTAATGAGTTCATTACAGTACTAAAAACAGTGCTGTAATGAACTCATTACAGTATTGTTTTTAGTAATATTTTTCGTTTTGTGGTTGACAACACTGACATCCTATCCTTTCGAATGTCAACACGCGTCCATTACGTGTCAATTGTCAATATTAAACCATGTAGAGATTTGAACGCACTCATCAAATTCTATAATCTGTCAATTTTCGAATCGGTCACACCAACTGCGAAAATAAAATACAAAAGGCACTAGGAGGTATAATCTGAATGTTTCATTGAATTCCAATAAATTTCCCACAATTCTTGACTGAAAAGAGAAAATATTGTCTAATACTCGTTGCAGAAGGCAATTCCAACACTCATGCGTTCAAAAACTTGCTCCTTCGTCGCTGGTTTTCGAATTTCTCATTCGTGTTGGAATAGGGCCCATTCTGCAACTTGTTTTAGAATATACTATTACAATTGAATATTTTCTCTGAATATTATCTTAGGTTTTAAGCTTTTATTTTAAACCAGAAAAAAGTTTCTTATTTCCACATTCAACATTTCTACAACATATGTTTAGGCCTCATAATGGCTTTTCTCAAAGAAATGCATTACAACAACCTGATATTCATATATATAAAACAAGGTTCGCAGATAGATTGAAAATGACCCAAGATATATCATTATGCCAAAAAAATTAATATTGAAAATTTGAATGAAACTTATTTAGTTGTTTACAAAAATGTATATGTAACTGGCCATGAAGTCTTCAATCAATAGTCTATTGATCTTTAGTATCAATAAAGTTATATTCTCTCTTTCTTGAAAATTATTTAAAAGAAACTTTCGATGCTCCTTCTAGATTCAATATTGAAATACTTAATAAATATGTTGAAAACCAATACTATGTCACACACCATTCCAATGGGTAAAAAAATGTTAAATGTCAGAAATACTCCTTTGTCAGCTGTTCTGTAGCTTTGTATGAAGTGCATCAATTAGAAACAGTTGAATCATACTACTACAGAAGTCTGATAGGGACAAATGTTTTATTTTCAAGTTGGCACTACTGTAATTGACATCTGTGACAGCACATCAAAATATTCATTAGTGTTTGACATATGAATGCTTTTGTAAACAGCTAGAAGTGAATTTTGAATTTTTATAATGTCTGAAATTACTCAATAACTAAGTTCCATTAAATTTTGTGTTGGAATGAAAATTCTGAAGCCAAAATAATTGAAATGTTGTAGAAGGCCTGAGGTTAACTTTCCATGATCAATTTGTGAATCTCCCTATTGAAGGGCTCATAACCTAACATAACATATAACATAAACACACAACATAAAATATATGTGTAATTCATCCAGTGGTGGACAATTTTGAGTGAGGATGATATGAAATTAGAAGAATGAATAAAGATTTTTTGATTGTTAAAAAATTCCTGGTACTTTACGCCCACAGTACTATATAGCTAAAGAAAATCAGTCTCACTAACCGGTTTAAATCATTGTTACACGAGTCTTTCAGAATGGTGGTATTCTTGAAATCTTCCATAGAATTACTCTTAACTATCGTCTCATTTCTACTCCTTAAAATACGAGGTCTACTAGATTTTGGAGATTCAACGGTTACAGTGACATTTCTAGCTTCTTCTATGTCTTTAGGATCAATTTCGTAGGTATGATTACGCCCTATCGAAGGGCGGTTATATTCAGTCTTTCTAAATGTTGCACTGCTTAGTTTGGTATTTTTTCTGAAAGTACCGTTAAGTTGATTTTGTCCTTCCATGAAATTAACATCACTTGCATCATGGTATTCCTCAAATTCCATAATGTGAGTTGTGTTTTTTTCTGAAAAAAATAAGGGTACCATTCATTAGAAGAACGCTTTAAATTTCATAGTTGAGCTTTGTAAGGAGGTATGAAGAATTCTTGAGAAAAATTTCAGATTCTTAATTACCATTTCATGCAAGCAATGATTATTACCTTGGTCATTTAATTATAATATTGTCAATCAGGTGAATACATCATAGATATTTACCAAAAGTTGTATGCTACTTACCCAAGTTGAAAGGAATGAGGTTAGAAACATTATTTGGTGAACTTGATGAGAATGGAAGGAAGAAGAAAAGCAGTTAAATCATGAAGATGATGATTATTTATGTAAGGACATGATACTAAAATAGCAAATTTGCTAATCTTGGCAAATACCAATCCATTTAACCAGTGCCCTCTTCAGCCATAGAAAACAAAACCCTAACCTAGGTATTAACCACAAATTTCTGGTAGATCACTTGGAATTGTTATTCACCCATCATTTTATTAGTCTTACCTTTGTCATCGATGTCTTTCTTATAAACAATGTAAGAAGCATCTCCTGAGCATTTGACATCATCAGTAAGTTCCGTGGTTTTCAACGCATTACATTGAGAAACTTCAGTTAGAAATTCATCCACGTCAATAGCACCAGTATTCGTTTCCAAAAGCAAGGATGGTTCAGAGCCCTGACTGAGAATAGATGTGGTGAAATCAGTATCACAGATCTGTTTCAAAACAGGATTGTTTTTAATTAAACTACTTTCCATCAGATTAGTGAAAGTTGAACTGCACATTGAATTAACAAGACTAGGAAGGGACTCATTTTGAAAAGTATCTTCGTTTTCTAAATTTGCAGCTATTTTATTGAAGTAATAGCTTGTCACAGTTTCTGATAAATCAAACTCTAAGGGTTTGATCCCTAAAGGTTCTTCGGTAAAATGTGATTCTGGAGAACTTGATTCATTAATCAATTTTTCACTGTCATTATATATTTCTTGGTGATACTTTTCCATATTCAGTCTTGTGAATTTTTTCTTAGGCCTAGTAAATGTCTGAGTGTTTATATATTTTGAGCTACTTTCTTTTGAGCACAAGCCTTGTATATGTTCATGGAGATAGGATTTTAAAGTGTCAGTCTGATGTTTGGTGAAAGTTGAGGCACATGGTCCCTGAATAGATGATTTGGGCGCTTCATATAACCTGAAACAAAATCAATTTCAACAGTTGTCATCAAACAAGAGTTAAGAAGAAAATTCCATCCATCAAGACTGAATGCTCACCAAGTTTCATCATCCCCAAATGATATAGCATTCAGATCAATTATATCTTCGAAGTCACTCATATTGTCTGGTCTTTCAGTGAACAGTTCTGTAATAAAATAACTCTCCTTGAACGAACCAAATTTGGATGAATTTTTATTGAATGACATTGTTTCATTACAAACTTTCAAATTATTCTAACATTATTATAGTATCAATTAAAATTAAACTTACACATGTGATATTTATTTCTTATAGATTCAATGAGCATATTCCTGACAATATTTAAATTTAGGACACACGCAAATTTAGAACTTACAAATAACAAGGATTATATTGCAAAATGAATTTTCATAAAAAAAGAAATAGATCATGGAACACTAGACAACATATGAATATTTGGATGAATCATATATTAATTTCGAACCTGAAATGCTTTGGACGATGCTTGGGAATTTGGCATCACTTCATCGTTTATCTAAGTCAATACACCTTACATCAATTTAATTATTTAAGCAAAACTTTTATTAATTTTTAACTTTTACAACAGAGTTTTTTGTTCATAGATATTGTCTGTGTTCTACAGTGTCATTGTCGTCAAATGTCACATGACCAATGATAGGTCAGAGAAATTTAAGAAAGCCTATTCCAAGCGAAAGACCAGTCATTATTTTGGTTCTTCTAGCGGTCATTGCTTATGCAGCAAATTCAGTTAAATGAAAAAAGACCAAAACCATGACCGATATTTCGCTCAGAATTAATTAAACTCCACACTAATTAAGAACTTCTGCGAAGATGCCAGCGCCACGATGGCAGATTATTAAGCTATTTCGAAGGGAACACATAAACAAACGTCTCAACCTCTGTTTAAATTCTTTTGTTAGCTTGACTACATGTTATCCTGAGAGAGTACATACAAACAACCATAATCCATGTTCGACAAAGCAAAAAACAGCTGCTTCATTCTTGCGCTGATGCCTTGGCTGAGCCACTGTCCATTATATTCTCGCTTCCAGAATTGGTTATCAGATTTTGTTACAGGGTTGTACTTGATTGTACATAAATATTTGCCCAGAAACCAAGTTGTGTTTGCCACAGAATAAAATTTTATTCCTATTATAAAAGTGACACCACTGTTAAATTCAGTGGTGTATCGCCTGGTGGAATTATCACTTCTTTGTTTATGGGTTTAGGTAAATATTTTCCCTACGAAAAGTGTACAGATTTCTTCCGTCAGAGGGCGTTCCGCTAGAAAGCTAGCGGTTTTGGCTTATGTTATGGTGTGCAAAATGTCAAGAAATAACCAAAAATGACCGTTCTTTTTTAGACATTTTCTTAAAATAGGCTTATGATATTTGTTGATGATTTAAATTTATGTTTTCTGTGATTCAGCATAGAAGAAATTTTGAATTTTTTAATGGATTAAGGTATTTTTTACGAGATTTTGCTGTTGTATAATTATATAAAAGAAACATAAATTACCCACTCTTTTTTTTATGGATAAAAAATATCAAAGCACATGTTCGAACCAAGTTGAACGTTCGATTTGGTAAGAAAGACATAATCGACTTAAGAGTACATCATGAGTGATACCTTCAGCGTTCCACCTTCGCCAAATTGGTTTAATTCACAAATTCTTGCCTGTGCTCCAGATAATACATTAATATATGGCACGAAAAATGAAGTGGTTATTATCCATCCAGGTTCTAAAGGTGCAACATCAAAGATAGAAATTTTACCACAGGACGACTGCAACCAGAAGTAAGAAAACTGCCCAGAGTACAGTAAAATGAAACCTGATTTTTTTAAATTTTAGAGTAGTGTCTGTTGATGTTTCACCAAAGTGGGATTCTCCGAACAAATGGGTGCTTTGCTCCTGGGTAGACAACATAGTGAAAATATGGGATATGAAAAAGAACCAATGGAAAAAATGCAGTCCACCTTCAAAAGCAGGGAAGGACTCACTTCGTGGAGCATGTTTCTTCAATAGCGAAAATCAGATATTAATTGTTACTGAAAATGGAGCTATTTATATTTGTCACTTACCTGAGTTGAAGTTTACTCACTTGGCTGGTGTAATGCAAGGAAAAGTGACTGTAACATGCTTTGCACCTTGCCCTCATACATGTTACCTGGCAGCTTTTGGCTTGAAAAATGGCCTCATCATTGTGGTGGATATCAGGAGTAAGTTATAATATTAGAAATAAAAATTCTTTGGGCGAAGGTATAATCTGAAAATCTTATGGGTACAATTCGAGTGATTCTTCATTTGTAATTCGAAAACATTACTGATAACCATAACTCACGCTTGATCTTGCATTAGACCATATATGATTATGTCATGTCCTAATTTTTGAGTACATGAATCAACTTTTTTCTAGAAAAAGGTAGTGTGGTTCACAAACTTCGAGGGCACACATCCGAAGTTACTTCACTCTCTTGGTGTCCATCTCCCATCAACGTTTTTCCTCAAAAACCTGGGAATCGTATTAAATTCCACCGAGGGGAACAAACTGCGATAGACAATCCCAATGACCCCGATTTGAAAAAAGAATGTGAAAATGAGGCCTCTGGTTCAATAGAGAGACTTATGAAGAACCCATGAATTTGCAAACCGACTCTCTGCAAGAAATAGAATCAGCAGAATCGTCTGGGTCTTCAGTAGAGTCAGATCAAATTTCAGACGAACAAAAATCCCAGGAAGCTATTGAACCGTCCAGAGAAGAAGTTTCAACAGAATCGTCAGTCATTCCTTCTGAACAAAATGAATCTCTTGTTCCTTTAAGATCTGAAGAACTAATTGAAGAAGTTAAACAAGAATTGGGTTATGCAAATGAAGAAAACTCAAAATCTGATGTAGATGAAGGAGAACTTGAATGTGATAAAAAAAATTCAATTAAGGAAGAACTACCTGCTACTCATGATGAAGAAAAATCCTCTGAAGTGACCAAAGCTATTGGGGAGGAGTCAGCAACTCCTGAAAAAACTGAAGATGCATCTTCCTCGAAACAACCCATAGATGAAGAACCTGAAAAGGAAATGTTATTAAAGGATGGGTTGGTATCTGCATTCTTGTTGTGGAAATATGAGGTGTGGTAAAAATTACATTGTTTTTCTAAAAGATGATTTAATCCTCTAAATTTCCCAATAGTTCTGTACAGTTGTGAAACTTTATTGTGTTTGTTTGGTTGCCTAGTTGAAATTTTTAATATCTTGAAGATGGCGTGTACTGACAAACAAAACTCAGCTGATTTGTGTTATGAATTGAAATGTATTCTACATCTCTTGAACTTCAACTCAAGAAGTCTTAATAATAGTATTTTCTAAAACAAGTTGCAGAATAGGCACCTATTCCAACACAAATGCGAAATTCCAAAACGAGCGACGAAGGAGCAAGTTTTTGAACAAATGAGTGTTGGAATTGCCTTCTGCAACGAGTATTAGACAATATTTTCTCTTTTTCAGTCAAGAATTGTGGGAAATTTATTGGAATTCAATGAAACATTCAGATTATACCTCCTAGTGCCTTTTGTATTTTATTTTCGCAGTTGGCGTCACTGATACGAAAATTGACAGATTATAGAATTTGAATAGTGCGTTCGAATTTTAAAATAATTCAATTCAGGAATTATGTATGTCTCAAGAAATGGATTTAACACGACCAGAATTGCGATAAATTGCCAATAATAATGATGCAAATAAACTTATACCACAAAAATCCAAATCCTTGAATGAAAGAGAAGATTTTCTGATACTGACATGCAGGATGATCCAAAATATAAGAAAAGCAAATCTCTTATACCATTTTCTCTATGAAAATAAGATTTTTCCTCTCAAAATTCTTTCATTATCTACATGGTTTAATATCGACAGTTGACATGCAATGGATGCATGTTGACATTGAAAGGATAGGATGTCAGTGTTGTCAACCACAAAACAAAAAATATAAAAATTAATGAGTTCATTACAGCACTGTTTTGATATGTAATAAACTCATTACGACACTTAAATAGAGAATAGTATATTCTAAAACAAGTTGAATGGGCACCTATTCCAACACGAAATCGAAATTCGAAAACGAGCGACTAAGGAGCGAGTTTTTGACGCATGAGTGTTGGAGAACTTTCTGCAAAGTATTAGACGATATTTTCTCTATATCAGTCAAGAATTGGGGAAATTTATTGGAATTCAATGAAAAATTCAGGTTATACCTCCTAGCGCCTTTTGTATTTTATTTTCGCAGTTGGCGTCACTGATACGAAAATTGACATTATAGAATTTGAATAGTGCGTTCGAATTTTAAAATAATTCAATTCAGGAATTATGTATGTCTCAAGAAATGGATTTAACACGACCAGAATTGCGATAAATTGCCAATAATAATGATGCAAATAAACTTATACCACAAAAATCCAAATCCTTGTATGAAAGAGAATGAATTTTCTGATACTCGACATGCAGGATGATCCAAAATATAAGAAAAGCAAATCTCTTATACCATTTTTCTCTATGAAAATAAGATTTTTCCTCTCAAAAATTCTTTCATTATCTACATGGTTTAATATCGACAGTTGACATGCAATGGATGCATGTTGACATTCGAAAGGATAGGATGTCAGTGTTGTCAACCACAAAACGAAAAATATAACTTAAAACAATGCTGTAATGAGTTCATTACAGCACTGTTTTTAGTACTGTAATAAACTCATTACGACACTTAAATAGAGAATAGTATATTCTAAAACAAGTTACGGAATGGGCACCTATTCCAACACGAATGCGAAATTCGAAAACGAGCGACTAAGGAGCGAGTTTTGGACGCATGAGTGTTGGAATTGCCTTCTGCAACGAGTATTAGACGATATTTTCTCTATATCAGTCAAGAATTGGAGGAAATTTATTGGAATTCAATGAAAAATTCAGGTTATACCTCCTAGTGCCTTTTGTATTTTATTTTCGCAGTTGGTGTGACTGATACAAAAATTGACAGATTATAGAATTTGAATAATACGTTCAAATCTCTACATGGTTTAATGACATTTGACATGCAATGGACGCGTGTTGACATTCGAAAGGATAGGATGTCAGTGTTGTCAACCACAAATCGAAAAATATAACTAAAAACAATACTGTAATGAGTTCATTACAGCACTGTTTTTAGTACTGTAATGAACTCATTACGCCACTGAAATAGAAGAAAAAGTTTATTGACTCAAAGAAATATTAAGTGTTACTGCTTTACATTTTTGTGAATTTCATCATCTCTAACATTTCAATACAACTTGAACGATCAATCTTTTGCCTCGATATAGATAATTACCTGTGCTAATTAATTAATATTTTTTTTACTGCACCTCATGGTTGAAAAATTAATATCAAGTGTTAGTATTTGGTTTAGTTCAAATCAAAATTTATTTAATGAGTTTGTAATGGCTCCATTTCTTTCTAAAACTTTCTGCTCTCATTAGGGATTTGTTACCTCCTCATGAAACAGAAAAACCAACTGAAGTTATCGAATCTGTAGGGAAGGAGGAGATGCCAAAAACTGATGTCAATACTGAAGATACTGCAGCTCCCCCTAAAAAGCCAGTTGAAGAAGATCCTAAATGGGAATCGTTATTAGCTTCTTCCGCAAAGGATGGGTTCGTATTCACTTTTTTCTATTTGAGTTTGATAATAAATCCATTACAGCATTTGAAACCTTGAATATCTTACTGCAACCACTACTTATTATTACGAGGATTACCTTTTATATTTCAGGATTGGACAACCAGTGTTGCAATCTGACAACTGACAGCTCTAACTTAAAGCTTGACATATTTGAGGTTATTCGTAGTCAGAACTTTGACATACGAGCGCTATTATTTATAGTAACTTAAAAGATTCATCTCGCCCAAAAAATGGAAATAAATTGTGAACATTTTCGTACGATTATTTTTTTCAACTTTCGACGTGGATTAACTCAACAACAGTGCATCGATGAACTTAATTCAATTTTTGGCGATAAAGCTCCATCAAGGACCAATGTTTATCAATGGTATGGTGAATTCAACCGAGATCGCAGTTCATTCCAAGACGAATTTCGTAACGATCGTCCAAAATCAGTTGTTGTGTGACAACTGATATTGCAAGATCGTCATGTGACCTATCGCGAGATTGAGACAACCTTAGGCATTAGTGGGACCAGCATACATTCAATATTGCATGAACATTTGACCGTCAAAAAAATTTGTTCGCTTTGGATCCCACACAATTTGTCAATCGCTCAAAAAAAGGCTCCTGTCGATTGGTTGAAATAAATGCTCTAAAAATACGATCACGGTGCTTCGAAGCACATGTATGAGATCGTGACTGGTGATGAATCGTGGTTATACGCGTATGAATATCCATGTTTTTGAGATACCTCAGAGTGGCAAAAGTGCATAGATTTTAATGGGGTATAGTTTGAAAAACAATAAAGCGAAATATAAAAGGCAACTCTCGTATTAGTATGTTAACAAGAGGACTATGTAGACATTGGCAGATGATTTGATGGATTAAAGAGTTTCTTTAGCTGGAGAGAACATTCCCACGTTTTATTAATTCTTTTTATAGTTATGAAGAATATGAATTCTGATTGTTAATTATAGGATACTAGATGACCCGGTGAACTTTGTATCACTTTTAAAATCAATGATTAATAATATAATCAGCAACACGTGGTTGTTATGCTATTGTATTGTAGTTATATGAAATGAATGTATTTTTTAAATAACGCCATCTATTGAATATTTACTCAATCCAGTCAACAGATAGTTGACCCAATGACTTCATATGACCTTTGAAGACAATGATATTATGAAGGGTAGAGGGAAGGAGAGGTAACTCCGTGTATTAGAGTGGCCCAAAAACTGATCCAAACTAGGAGGCGCTGCTGTCGCAACTGTGTGAAAATTGACATTGACACAAATATCATGTCATCTGTCATCTTCAATTCGTTCAGTTTTCAGTTCGTCCATGATCACGTCAATGTCAGAGTAAGAAATAAGCAAAACATAAATTAACCCGAACAGTTAATTTAGTAAATCTATGAAGGAAAACGTCGACTGATTCATAGGATGAATGTTTAAACTGCGTGTAAATCAAACCAAAATGAAAATGAAGTAGAGTCTATAGTCGTACTCATAATGCTTTGAAAAAAAATTTCTGATTTGATTTATTGTTCTTGCAATTCTAATATTTCTTTGGAGTACAATTATAAGAAAAAATTATATGCTAAATTTAACGATTTTATGAATACATTTTACTAATTGAAAGTAGATGTAACACAAATGTTTTGGAACTTTCAACATTCGGATTCGAGAGTATTTGAATTACAATGAGTCTAAATGGTATCATGTTCGGGATATGTAAATGAATTTGATTTATCCATGGAGTTCTTATTTACTTCTTTTTAATTTCATGAAATAGCGATGTTTTGATACAACGGAAAAGAGGAGATATGAATTGAAACTCAAAATTAGTAATTAATTCTTTAATCCAATAAAATATAGTAAATAAAAAAAGTATACATACAAATTATAACGTAAATTGGAAAAGAACGAAACAAATGGGAATAGACAAATTTTTCCCATAATTATTCCAAAAATGTTCAAAACAGTCAATAAAAATAATAATAGTTCACAAAAATTTTTTCACTTCACACAGGTCAAAACTTAATCTATAGATTATATTTTTTGATTCTGAAACCACACGATTCGACTTCAGCAACGTTCAACCACGTCACGCGTCACGTACCAAACTGAATTCGCCATAAGATATTTTTCTCCTTTCCTCTACCCTCCATACAATTATATAATCAGCATCATGTGTTGGCCATGCTATTGAATTGTAGCTTCTATGAAACATTCGTATTGTCAACATAGCGCCATCTATTGAATATTTAATCAGTCTAATCAATAGATATCGCCATCTGTAAGAATCTTTTGGAGCTAACAGATAATTATGACTGTCAAGTAATAGACAAATAATTTTGCGACTATAAATTGAAATGTAAACTATCTTATCTTTCAAGTTGAGTCGAATTACACACGGTGTGCAAATCGAATTTTAAATCGGTTCAGTTCAGTTTAGGAGTCCATCGCGGACAAACAACGTGAAACGTAATTTTTATATATAAAGATGATAAAAAAATTTATTTGTTATGTCTCCTACATAGATTTGTCTCTTCCAGTTACGTTAATATTTGGAGAGCTGGGACTGACGGTAGATTACAATGTTTTTTCAAGCTCGACGACAAAAAAGGTTCCAGTAAAGATAGAAAAATTCCCACGGTCGTATGGATTGCTATAAAATGGATTACTCCGTTCTCCCTACTTGTTAGTAACAGAAAAGGAGAAATCCTTAAGTATATTCTTCCCAAGCCCATGACGTGAGTACCTTATTGATATAAATTCATATTCAACTTGTTTATTTTTCAGCAAAAAACCTGGATACACGCTTGTACATAATGAACATACTAAAGTTATTTTTGCAATGGCAGCTCATATTCCTATTTTATCTGAGGAGAATTGGTTTGTTGAGAATGAAGTAACTTTTTGGTCATTTTCTCATGATTTGTACATTTTAAATACAGTGTTAGATTCAAAAATAACTCATTTAAGTTCCGTAGAAACTTTTTGCGCGCTTGTTAATTGTATGACATATTCACCAGTTGATCCCAATAGGTAAAAAATTTTAATGTATCTTAGCTGTTGCTGTTACATATTACGTGTTTTGCAGAATTGCTCTCGGTCTATCGAACGGAACAATCAAGATTTGGAATTCAAATATTTCTTCGCCACAATTTTTTTCTACAGCCAATTATAGTCCAAAAATTTTTGGAAAAATTACTAATCTGGACTGGCATCCAACAAATGAGTTGATTATTGCTTTCACCACCGAAGAAGGCACAGTAAGTATATATAGGTGTATTTATCGGTTTATAATAACTTTTGTTGTTTCCATTCCCTCATGTTATTCCATTAGTTTTCTGTCAAATTTCTCTCATTCATTGTTTTATAAATTTTTCTCTAGTCTTCCCCATTTTCTGCGATGCGGTGGTACCCAGTCCAGGATCTGCTTTGGTAGTCTGGTGTTATCCATCCTCTCTTATCTGTCAGTAGTTATTCGTAATGGTATATCCATTTTCTTGTTGGTATGATTTGGATTCCATTCATTTCGCTAGATTTTTTTTATGATCTTCCACGTTTCGAACACTTTTGGATCCTTCGAGGTATGTTTTGATTTCCATACATATCTTATCTCGCATTTGTTTTTTCTCTGATGAAATGGTGTGTCTTGTTATTCTTTTTACTGTTGGTAATGGTGAATAGATCTCTTTATTTCAAATTATTCTCTTCTTAAGTTTTCATTAAGTAAACTTTCTTCTATTAGAGACTTTAAACTAATTGGAGTCTACGGCAAGTTTGTGAAAAAATAGCTTCATGTAATCATAACACTGGTCAACAGTGGTTTTGGTGCCGAAGATTTTGGAGGTGATTTCATATGAATTTGATGCCCTGAATTCAAATATGCTATTAGTTATTGCCTGTCAGCTCGAATTTTTAAGATATCAACATGTTTGTGAATTATACATTACACTATTCTAAAAGAAAAACCATGGTTTAAAGAAACATATTAATAAAGGAATTTTTATTATATTACACAGATATTATTCATTATATACTATAGAAAACAGAAAAAGTCATCATTTAAACCAATTACTCACTAAACATTTCGGAAACTTCTTTTGCGTGACATTCTTGAATGTATTTTAGAACAATCCCGTTTTAAAGACCAGCAGTAATCTGCCATCATGTGAGATTCCCATCTTCCTTGATAGCGATCCTCCATACATTTGATATCTTGGTGAAATCTTTCACCTTGCTCCTCACTAATGTCGCCCGAATTATCAGGAAAACGGTCTAAGTGGCTGTGTAAATAATGCACCTTAATGCTCATGTTACACCCGAGTGATCTGAAATTATTCAGCATCTCATTGACTAATTCAACATAGTTTTCAGCTTTGTGTTTACCCAGAAAATTTTGGACAACTCACACAAATGAATTCCAGGCATTTTGTTCAATCTCAATCATTGAATTTATGAAGTCAGGGTCTTTAATCAGCTGTCTTATTTGTGGGCCATCAAATATTCCTGCTTTAATTTTTTCCTTACTCAGCTGAGGCATTTTTTTCCCTATAGGCAAAGCATGATCCATTCTTATCAAAAGCCTTTACAAACTGCTTCATTAGACCCAGCTTGATATGCAGGGGTGGAAACATAATTTTCTCTCGCGGAACTAAAGGATCATTGATGATATTCTTTCGCCAACATCCATGTTTTCTCTTCTAGGCCATTCTTTTCTAACCCAGTGTTGCGTTTTGTCTCTGCTATCCCAGAGGCACAAGAAACAAGGATACTTGGTGTGGCCACTTTGCTGTCCAAGGAGAAAGTTTACCATTTTTAAGTCTACACAAATCACCCATTGGTGTTCATGATACTTTATGCTATGTTGTCATATTGCTCTTTCATTTTCGTTGAGTGAGCAATTGGTATTGAGCCATATTTGATCCCATTATGTAGAACACATTTCAAACTGCGCTTTGAGCTGTCAATAAATAGGCGCCAATCACCCGGAAAATATTCAGGAAGACCCATTTTTATCAGGAGTTCTCTAATAGCATGGCAAAATACAAGATTTTGTTCTTCAGAGAAAAAAGGTAGCAGATCTTCTGCCTTGTGCGATAAAATGTAATTTTCGTTCCTGGTTCAAGTAAATTTTTTTCCTTCAACCTGGAAGCTAGTAATTCAGAAGCTTTTTTTGACAGGTTGAGACCTCTAGTGAGGTCATTTAACTCATCTTGGTTGAAACATTGGGGAATTGATGACATCGTTTCAAAATCACTGTCACCTTCATTAGTGTCAAAATTCTGATCAAAGAGACATGTGTCCTCATAGAGTTCTGGTAGCTGCTGAAAAGTTGGAATTGGCACTTCTTCTGAGTGAGGGATAGGGCGTCTTGCAGAGACTAAATCTGCATAAGTCCACTTGTTACGGTTATTTCGATTGATTCCAGTAATATTTACTAGGCAGAAGTAACAGTCATCGAAGTGATTTTTTGGTTCTCTCCAAACCATTGGTACTCCGAATTTCAGACTTTTATTTTTATTTATTATTATTATTATTATTTATTTTCTAAAAATCTAGAGCTGATACAGAAAAACTGCTATCATATTTAGATTCAGCAATAAAAATATAGTTAAAATCAGCTCAAAAATTCTAGGCACCAAAAAAAAATTTTTTTTTTGCTGCCTTTTTCAGTGGTTTTTCAGTGTAGAAGCTTATTTGGGCAATAATCTTCATCTATTATTATTCTTCTTCCCAATGTTTCAGCGGACATCTCCTATCGTTTTCAAGGTAAAAATCAGCTTTTGAAAAAACTGATAAGTTCGGGAAATTCTTCAATTTTCGCAGATAAATTTCAGCCTTTTCAAAAGCTAATTTTTACCTTGAAAATAGAAGATGTCTGTTGAAATATTGGGATGAAGAACAATAATAGATGATGGTTACTGCCCAAATAATAATTCTACACAAGTTCCATCAAAAATTTCTCGTCAATAACAATTTCAGGTTGGACTTATAAATATCAATAACAAAAGAAAGGCTATTTGGTTCAAACAATATTTCTCAAGCACCGTCCATCGAATTCAATGGGCTCCATATGCACAAAAGACATACTTGTATGCAATTGCAAAAGGCACTTTGGCGTGCTTCAATCCAGATGACCCTAATGAAGGTAATTAATTAATTTTTATACAGGGTGTTTAAAAAAAAGTGAACCCCTCTCTCGGATAGGTAGAAAACTGAAAAATAATTGGAGTTTACTCATTAAATAATTTTCGTAAAGCCATCCGTATTTAAGATACAGGGCGTTGAAGAAAAAAAATTATCCACATTTTTTAAAATTTTGCAGAAACTACTGGCAACATTGTAATGAAATAACGCCATCCGTATTCAAGATACAGGGCGTTGAAGAAAAATAAATTATACACATTTTTTAAAATTTCGCAGAAACTACTGGCAACATTGTAGTGAAATTTTATACGAATATGTTTTGGAAGCTGATACATCCAATGAAGTCGTTTTTATGTCTGACTCTCGTAGAGGGCGCTAGTTACACGGTTCGTACCAAGTAGTATTGAACATAACTTTTTTAGTATTAGATTTATTGAGCAAAATTTCAAGCGTACTTAAACATCATTCAATGTCACACAAAAAAGGTACTCTTGGTAAAACTCGATACTTTGTACCGTATTCGGAGTATTTTGACTTGAAAATTATGAAGTAATAACCGATGAATTCTACATGGCAATAGCATTTTCTCTGGAATTTCAGTTGCCATGGAAAACTGTCTTTCATTTAATAGTTTTGACGTTGAGTCAACAATAATTACATTTCAAATATACTCAAATTTTGAATACACTGACATGTTATTAACCTTAGGAGAGTGTTTAGGAAATACTAGTGCAGCTGTTACGTGTTATGCAGAAAAGTTTCCTCAAAGAAACTTTCCAAGTAAAAATACATTTAGAGCAATTGAACGACATTGTCGAGAAACTGGGAGTGTGAGACCTAAAAAAATAAATTCTGGTAGGCCAAGAACAACAAAAATCATTAATAAAGAAAATGTGATTTTAAATTTAGTTGATCAAAATCCAACAGCTGGCGTAAGGGATGTGGCAAGACAAACAAATACGTCTTCTTCAAGTACTTGGAGGATACTTAAAGAGCAGCAGTAACATCCTTATCATTACAGACAAGTCCAAGAGCTCTTGACAGACGATCTACCGGTTAGAATGGATTTTTGTCAAACATTACAAGGAAGGACAGCCCTCAATCCAAATTTTTTAAAATGTATTCTTTCTACTCGACAAGGTATGTTTAACTCCCATAATACACAATACTGGAGTGATGAGAATCCACATGTCAAAAGGGTAGCACATTACCAACACTCATTTAAAGTTAATGTTTGGGCAGCAACTTTAGGCAACAAATTAATAGGTTATCACATTCTACTTGGAAATTTAAATGGTGATATGTACCTGGACTTTTTAAGTAATCACTTATTCAAGATATTAGAAAATTTAACGGTAAACGAGCGAAGATATCTACTTTTTATGCACAATGGAGCTCCACCGCACTTTGATAGAAGGTGTCGTAATTGGTTGAGTAACCATTTTCCGAATCGATGGATTGGTAGAGGTGCAGAAGCTCCGATTCATTGGCCTCCTCGGTCATGCAATTGTAATCCCTTGGATAACAGTTTGGTTGTATCTTAAAGAAAAAGTTTATGCTGCAGAGGTAAATTCACCGCAAGATTTGAAAGATAGAATACAACGCCACTTTAATGATCTCACAGCTGACTCCCAACCATTTACAAGATTAATGGATTCTTTAGAAAAGAGAATAGCCTTGTGTATTCGTGAAAACGGAGGACATTTTGGACACCTACTCTAATTGAAATCATATTTATGTTATTAGCTTTTCTTTGAATTTTTTGTTTGATAAAACAATTTTTGTCACTACTTCATACGAACATTGGTTATCACTTCATAATTTTTAAACCAAAATACTCCGAAAACGGTACAAAGTATCGAGTTTTACCAAGAGTCCTTTTTTTGTGTGAAATTGAATGATGTTTAAGTAGGCTTGAAATTTTGCTCAATAAATCTAATATTAAAAAAGTTATGTTCAATACTACTTTGTACGAACTGTGTATTTAGCGCCCTCTACAAGAGTCAGACATAAAAACAAATTCATTGGATGTACCAGCTTCCAAAACATATTGGTATAAAATTTCATTTCAATGTTGCCAGTAGTTTCTGCTAAATTTTAAAAAATGTGTATAATTTTTTTTTCTTCAACGCGTATTTAGAATACGGATGGCGTTACGAAAATTTTTTACTGAGCAAACCCCAATTATTTTTCAGTTTTCTATCTTTCCTAGAGAGGGGTCACCTTTTTTTGAAACACCCTGTATGATTCATTGAACCCATAACGACATGTAGTTGGATCAAATATTCTGATTGATCAACATTGAAATTTGTGATGCTATTGTTTCTGAGTAATAAGGCTGTTTTGATCTTGCAGAACCTACCAAAATCGAATTATCGTCGAATGATACACCCTACTACTTTTCGTGGAAAATGGATATGTCAATGATACTACTCTCAAACTTTTGTGGTAAATTAACTTTATATGATTCAAGTTTAAACCTGAAGGCTTCTTATTTCAACAATAAGAAACTGTCGATCATGCAGTGGCATCCAGAATCAATAAATTCAACCGGTCATAGATCATTTTGGGTTGCATCAGCCATTGATAGTGTAGTATATGTATATGACTTCGCAGAAGTTAAAGAAAAAAATGGTAAGTTTTATTGAAGTACCGATGAAATCATCACAATGATCAAAACAACTGTATTGTGCAAATTATTCAGCATAAACTTGCAAAATATCTTTTTTCTGTTTTCATTCCAATAATCATGTACAAAACTCTGTCCAATGAAATGAACCTGCAAAATATATGTCTCAAGTAATTTGCACAGTATTTTAGATAGAACCAACCATTGCTGTGCTGATTTATACTGATCATTATTTAATCAGGTACTCTTAATTACGAAGATGTTATCAAAATAAAGATTTCGAAACATTTTGCTAATGTCAGATGCATGGATTGGAATCCCAATGTTGCTGACCAACTAGTTACTGCTGGAGAAGATGGTTTTTCCTATGTAAGCTATTTATTTGTTACCACTTTGATTTTCATCACTCATTTATGTTAATCAACGGTTCAAATTAAGTGCCTACATCATTTGAGAGTTTTATATGTTCTCTAATTGATTAAAACAGGTGACTTTTCATTTTTGTATGGTGCTACAAATGCTTTGATTTTTTAATAATAATGATACATCATCAATCATCAGATTTTTAGGGCCATGAAGCGGCGTGATCTTAAAACATTTAAAACAAACGCTCATGACAACCATTGGATACAAACAAAGTAGAAATACATACAAGTAGTCTCAATAAATTGATTCGAATTTACCAAGATGTCAGATGGGCGAGGCTTAAAGCTCAATTGTCATGTATTTGTTTGAGTCACGTACTGTGACCAACAAGAGAGTAGCGAAAATATAGATTCTCGTCTTTGATTGGACCTCGTGTTTTTGGTACATTTGATTTTGATTGGGTACGTTTTTCATTGGTCAGAATCATTAAATAGCTTGTTTTCTTTGTTAAAGTACTGAGTCCACGTGTTTTCGGTATATTTCATCTTTGAATTGGCGTTTTGAAGTTTCGAATTTTTGTTTAGGCAATTCCGATAAAGAATCAAACATTTTCTTCCTCATGGCCGTTTTGCATAATTGGAGTCATGAAAGTGAGGTACATAATTGCAATTCATTACGAATATTTCAATAAATCAACAAATATATTCAGCTATTGTTGATTTTCATAACAATCCTCTGAATTGATTCGAATTTACCAACATGTCAGATGGGCGGGGCTTAGGGTTCCATTGTCATGGGTTTGTTTGAGTCACTGTCACGTACGATGACTAACAAGAGAGTAGCGAAAATAAAAATTCTCGTCGTTGATTGGTCCTCGTGTTTTCAGTATATTTTATCTTGATTGGGTTCGTTTTTCATTGGTAAAAATCATTAAAAAGGTGGTTTTCTTTGTTATAGTACGGAGTCGACATAACACGGTATTTTTCCCATCAAGAAGTATTGTAAAATTTAAAGACGGAATTGTTTTTGACCCATTGTTTTGAAAATAACAAAAGTAGCCTCATTCCTAGCACAATAACTCACAAACTAATGAATATAATAAATTTCAACAGCTGTCTTTTGATGGTTAGTATTAATTGAAAAAAGGTGACTGCAATAAAACTAGCGCCATCTATGTGTTAGGCCAATGGTCTTGCCGCCTCTGAGACTCAAGAAAGGTTTTGTTTCAGGTCATGGATGTCTCGAATGGATCGGTATTATCCTCTTATCATGATGATAGATTCCAGCCGATCAAAGCAATTATGTGGAGTCCCACCCAAGAAGAGTTAGTGATCATTTCAGTGACTAGGTTAGCAATGTTAATTGGTTGGAAGACAACAGACTATCAAGGAGATCTGCTTCAAGGTGAGTGGTGGAAAGATTCTCATAGAACGCATTTTTTCCAGAATTTCAAGTGTCGAATTTCGTCTTTGTGCCATTAACTTTAATTACTAATACTTGATTTTCAAAATGACGCATGACCTACATTGAAGTCCAATGAAGATTTGTATGAATATCTCTATAGTAACCCTTATATATCTTGTAGACCTTTTATATAATCACAGGAATGCTTATACATATATATATTATATATAACTAAGATTATATAATCTTATAATACATCTATGAAATATTTTTTTTTATTATAGGTGCAATCTTTATTCCTTTTATAGAACTGAAATATCTTGCGACCGCTATCTTGACGCTTTCAGCTTTATTATAATAGATCTTTTTTTCCCAACAGTGACCAGGCTGTTCCATACTTGGTGGTTACAATAGATGTGAAATTTCAGACTATAATACTGAATGTTAAATTTCACATTTAATACAAATCAATATTTAAATTTCTAAATATCGGTAAAACATTTATAGTTCATCTCTTTTTAGAACTCATCAAGCAATTTGGGAATCAACCTTTGAAACAGAGCAATGTGACACAAAAAGATGATGGTGGCATGGCAAAAAAAGTGAAAAGTGTAAAGAAAAAATCAAAGAAAGCTTTGATACCTAACTTCAATGTGGGAGCAAGAGAAAAAGAAGATAAATTAAAAATTATGAAACACCTTTTAGAATCGAATGAGCGTGAACAATCTATAGAAATTTCGAATTTTGAAAAGTTGTTTGGGACAAAAGACGAAGTTCTGAGTCTACTTAATATGAGTGGTAAGAATTGTATTCAATACTTGGTATTGTTTATTTTTAAAAATTTGCAAATTCAAGTATAAGTACTTAAGTCGATATTAGATCTTTTCGAAATTTTGAACTTATTATGAATTTCAAAATAATTGTAAAAAGACAACATTCAATTGGAGTTCTTAACGCATAACTGCGTTAAGAACTATGAAAGATTACATGTTCCTCTTTTTATATAATATGCAATTCTTTCCGATGAATTTTTTTAGAATCAACTCTTTTGAGCAAATCGAAATTCGATGCAGCAGCAACAGTATCCATCTTCAAAGGGGACTTGCAAAAACATATAAATGAAGCAATTGAACAATATGAAGTAACTCCTTTGCTTATTTCTCTGGCGCCATCTGTATCCTTAAGGTATTCCACATCTGAATAGTGGCTTTTTCATGATTTGTTATTTTGTGGAGCTTGTTGATACACGAAATAATTGAAGACGGTAAAGCAAGCTACAAGTTTGAAAAAATTGAGTTATATGAGAATTCAACATTTACAGATGATTACTGTGGGCAAAGAGTACCAGAAAGTTTATTTCTTTATTAATTATGGAACAAATTTATTTCTCAGAAGAAAAAATATTGGGAACAAAATACTGAATTAGGTCAATTTTTGTTTAACTTTCACCAAATTTTATTGGAAAATTAGTTCAGAAAGGTTTTCAGTATTTGTCATGGCTAGTTTACTTTGGGTTGATGGTATTTGATGATATCGACATCGAATGAAAGTCTACCATTACAGTTTTGTTTATGCATAACTTTCAACCCCTACGAACCTTTAAATGGAGTGAATCATCAAATACCATCTTTTCAAAGTAAATGAGCCATGATAAACGGTGCGTCACAAACTTACAGCCATGGCAACGAACGCAACACTACTACACGCGGACAACTTAACTCGCCACGTTTCAGTTGCCTCCTTCCGCCCTAGGTACGCTACTGGCCGAGAATACGCGCATGCGTGAATACGAGATAGTGTAAACTGACTTTTGCTGCACTCTGTATATAAAACTTACGTATCACGTTGTACTACTGAACCGATTTTACATTTGATTTGCATGTGCAAAGATAGGATAGCTTACATTTCAATTTATAGTCCCAATATTATTTTATTGCAAATAATTCGTCAATTACTTGACAGTCATAATTATCTGTTAGCTCTAAACGATTCTAACAGATGGCGATATCTGTTGGGAATGGTACAGGGTATGGAGGGTAGAGGGAAGGAGAAGTAACTCTGTGTTTTAGAGTGGCCCAAAACTGATCCAAACTAGGAGGTGCTGCTGTCGCAACTGGGTGAAAATTGACATTGACACAAATATCATGTCATCTGTCAACTTCAATTCGTTCAGTTTTCAGTTCGCCCGTAATCACCGGCTTGTCAATGTCAGAGAAGGAAGTAAGCAAAACATAAATTAACTGAACAGTTAATTTAGTGAATCTATAAAGGAAAACGTCGACTAATTCATGGGATGAATGTTTGAACTGCGTGTAAATCCAACCAGAACGAAAATGAAGTAGAGTCTATAGTCATACTCATACATTGTTCTTGCAATTCTAATATTTCTTTGGAATACAATTATGAGAAAAAATTATACGCTAAATTTAACGATTTTATGTATACATTTTACTAATTGAAAGTAGATGTAACACAAATGGAACTTTCAACATTCGGATTCGAGAGTATTTGAATTACAATGAGTCTAAATGGTATCATATTCGGGATATGTAAATGAATTTGATTTATCCATGGAGTTCTTATTTACTTCTTTTTAATTTCAGGATATAGCGATATTTTTATACTACGGAAAAAAGGAAATATAATTATGAATTGAAACTCAAAATTAGTAATTAATTCTTTAATCGAATAAAATATAGCAAAAAAAAAAGGATACATACAAATTCTAACGTAAATTGGAAAAGAACTAAACAAATGGGAATACACAATTTTCAACACAATAATTCGGCATTTTTTCTATACATTTTTGTTCTGTTCTTGAGAGCTTCATTTTTTTGTTTTCATATTTTCCTAAAAAATGAGCCCTCATAACAATATATATATCAACCACTATCTTGGTAACCTCTTTGCTGTGATCTCTACAACCAACTGTAGGCAATATCTTGATCTCTCCATTTATCACAAATTTATGATACATTTTAATGATGTGCTCTTCCTTGAAATGTAACTGACAAATATAGTGACTTAGTTTTAATTCCATGTCCAAAGAAATTCCTCAATCGTGTAACCGTGCAGAAGTCTGTAAATTACAAACAAAGCAAAACGTTGAAAATTTTTTCCGATGAAAAATCACAGGATAATATATTATAATAAAAATTTTCTACATACTGTTGGTCGGAAAAATGACAATGACTGGGGTGGATCATCTCCTTCATTCTTTTTTTTTACGGCCACTTGGGCAACTTCCCATTATTACTCCAAAAATGTTCAAAACAGTGAAAAAAATAATAATAGTTCACAAAAATCTTTTCACTTCACAAAAATCTTTGCACTTCACACAGGACAAAACTTAATCTATATATTTTCTGATTCTGAAACCACACGATTCGACTTCAGCAACGTTCAACCACGTCACGCGTCACGTACCAAACTGAATTCATCCCATCCATCCCTTCATTTCTACACTGTTTATATACTAGCGCCATTTTGGTGAACTACTCTATCTTCTTCCGTTGGACGCTTTTCGATCAGATGCGCCATAAGAGATTGTTCTCCTTCCCTCTACTCTCCATAGTACGGGGTGCAAGAAAAATCCTTTGAAGATGCATAAAAATTTGGTAAAAGTGAAACAAAAATTGACCTGTTTCAGGATTTCGTTTTCATACACCTTCCTTCTGAGAAAATGAATTTTTTTCATGATTTTGACTGAATGATAATAATTTCAGCTTATGGCAGAAAGCGTGCGATTCATATGCCAATCAGCTTGTTGGTAAACCGGATGCGGATCCTCTTGAAGTGGCAACATATTTTTTGGCTTGTCATAATATCGAAAAGGCAATTAATTATCTTTGCGAAAAAGAAATGTTTAAAGAAGCAGTGGTATTGGCAAGGATCCAGTTACCTGAGGACAGTGTGATTTTTGACAATATTTTGTCAAAATGGGCACAATTTTCATCATATTGTGGAAACTTAGAAGTCGGGGCTCTCTGGTAGAACGAAAATTTATCATTTTACGTTCCAATATAATAATTTGTTTTTTTCAGTCTTATGAAATTGAAAAGATTCGAGGATGCAGTGAAAATGTTGTTTAGAAGAGATGACGTGAAAACTCTTAGTTTCGCCCTTGAGCTTGCAAATAAAACAGGAAACCCGGATTTGATCAAAGCTGTTGAGTTTCGTTTGAAAGCTTTTTCAGAAAAAAATACTTCAAATGATAAAATGATTGGGGAAAATCATATTGAACAACGTAAGAAATTAAAGAGTTTATTGTAATGTAAATCTTCTCTCATAATGGGTTGTCAAATATCTCCCTTCCGCCTTTTCGTCTTTTGAATTTCGCGGCTATATACAAAGCGCTACAGAGCTCGTAACTGGCAATACTATGCATAATTTGAAAGGTCTTGAAATAACCTACAAAACGACGCTATGCATGATTAGTTTGGATATTGCGTTCAACAGTTATAGACGTGTAAACATGGAGTTCACTAACGCCGAAATTCGCGCTATTTTAAAGTTTTCCTTCGTTAAAGGCAAATCCGCTCGAGAAACGTTCCGTGAGATTAATGGTGTTTTGGGGGATGGTACTCTGTCAGTTCGAACCGTGGAGGAATAGTTTCGACGATTCAGAGCCGGTGAAAACGACACTCTGGATAAGCCAGCCGGCGGAAGATCTGTGACGACAAATATCGATCAAATCATGGAATACATCGAGTTAGACCGGAATGTTCCATCTTGTAACATCGCCCAAGAGATGGGAGTTAGTCACCAAACCATTTTAAACCATCTGCAGAAGGCTCGATACAAAAAAAAGCTTGATGTTTGGGTGCCGCATGATTTGACGCAAAAAACCTGGACCGAATCAACGCCCGCGATATGTTGCTGAAACCAGAGATATAGAGTGGGAAAATAATCTTCGAGATGCGCGAAGTGGCTAATTTTTCGTCCGCCATTTTTATACTTTCGGTTCATTGGCGTAGAAAGCAGTGTATCTGAGGGATAGTTGGTATAAAATTATAATGGAAATGAAATATATAAAGCATATCAATTTCTTGGATAAATCTATAGCTTCAGAATATCAGTCCAAACTGTCCTCATATCAACTGATTTTGGAAAACTAAAAAGAATCATATTACTGTGGAAAGTAAACAACACGCCACTGAGCAGATAAACAATGCCATGCGGTATGATCAGTCGGATAATTTCAATAAAAACTCACGTATAAAATGATATTCCCTCGACCTTCTTTGTTCTATAGTTTTTACACGTTTTAACAATACAAGACATGTTGAAAGTATCGAAGTATCTATCAGCACAATGTAAAATTCGAGCAATTTCTACCTCACCTGACAAGTATGTCAACCTAGAACAGCTGACTACGAAAGTATAAAAATGGTCGAAATTTGACATAAGAATTTAGCCACCAATTTTGGATGCGCAGTGGTCGAAGCGTATTCTCTCCACTCTATATCTCTGGCTGAAACGGAACGAACTCGACCCATTCTTGAAGCGGATGGTGACTGGCGACGAAAAATGGATCACATACGACAATCATCCCCTATGAGCTGAACCCATATGGCCAGACGCTTAATTCTACCATCTACTGGGAACAACTGGACCGCTTGAAGCAGGCGATCGACCAGAAGCGTCCAGAATTCAACAGGAAGGGTGTAGTGTTCCACCAGGACAACACACTTCGTTGATGACTCGTCAGAAGCTACGGGAGCTCGGATGGGAGGTTTTATCGCATCCACCATATAGCCCGGACATAGCGCCAAGTGATCACCACCTGTTCCTGTCCATGGCGAACGCCCTTGTTGGTGTAAAGATGAACTCAAAAGAGGCTTGTGGAAAGGAGGACTTCTACGAGGGAGGTATTATGAAGTTGCCTTCTATATGGAAATAGATTATCGAACAAAACGGCGCATATTTGAACTAAATCCGATCACTGTAACACTTTTTATAAAGCATTGAATAAAGAGCAAAAAAGCGGAAGGGAGATATTTGACAACCTATTATATTAATCAGTGGGGATTTCTTTGTGGGTGAAAGAAAAATTGTCTTTCTACTTCTAGCGAACGATGGTGTCATCGAAGATGAAAATGTTAATGCAAATGAAGTTGTCTCAGTTGAAGAAGAACAAAAAGATTCAATCGAGAAACCAATAAGTTTATGCATGGACGAAAAAAAAGTGTTCGAAAAATCAACTTGTAGTGGTGAAAGCTCAAGTTCACAAGATGAAAAGTTAACATGAAGCAATACCAAAAATATAACTTCATTTTACGAATAAGTTCCCAGTGTTGAAATGATGTTTTCAGTTGAAATCATTAGATATTTAAGAATTGGTTTTTATTTTTGTACAGAGTTGATTTTAAGTTCAAGAATAAAATTTCATTTTGAATTCATAATTTATTCTTCAAATATTGATGAAAGCTTGGAACATTTCCATCTGTTGTTCAGAAGAAACTTTGAATTCTTGTCCAGCAGGAATAAAGAAAACACTACCCGGAACCAGTTTGAGGTTTTCAGAAGATCCTTGACCTGATGTTACAATAAGAATACTTGCTGTTTTTCTCTTCGTCAAGGAGTGTTGATTCATTTGTGGAGGGATCTGAAAAAAAGTTTTAATCACTTAGAAAACAATAGCAATTTCATCAAACCTGAAAGTGAAAACAGAGTCGAGCATTCCAACACACTTCTTACAAAAGATACCTACCTTAATATGTGCTACAGCAAAATCAGGTACCGGTGGTTGATAAACGTAGGTGAAAGTGTCTTCTACAGAAGGCTGAAATAATTTTTCCTCAGGAGGTGTACAACGATAAGATAACATGGAGACTAAAGTCTCAACATCAATGAGTTTTGGTGTCAAACCTGCCCTAACAACATTGTCCGAACATGCCATACATTCAACACAATCTGAAATGAAGTGAGATCGTTGATTGGTCTAGATTATGTGTAAAATATGGGCGACGGTCTTTGCTGAATGGAAGCGTCATACTAAATCTTGGAACAAGGTTTTATTATTCTTGGATATTTCATCCAGAAATTTTCGTTGGTCACAAGTACATTATTCAAACAATTTGGAAATTTGTTTACCTCCACTCAGATAAGCATGAGGTTCACATTCAGCCAAATAAATGGCTTCGCCTGGTTTTAGTTTAATATAATTCAAAAAGTACACCATAAATATGCCCACATCTCCTGAAAACTGTTTGTTCAAACGTTCAATCAAGTCCACATTCTCATATGTTTTCTGATCTTCACCTGAAAATTTCAATAATTTTAATAAATATATATGGGAATTGTCTGAAATTGGCGATTTTTATCTCGCGTGACCAATGACAAATGATAACCGCACTGTGTTAAGTAGTGGGGTCAATTAAAACCATCTGCCATGTGATAGTTATATTTGATTCAATTTGTTAAACAATAACAAAAACCAAAAAGGAATAAGTTTATTCGAGATTTATCTTGAAATTGGAAATATATTGCTACTTTGAACATGATTAGAAAAAAAAATAAAACAACTGTAAGAAAGAAAATTTCTGTTTCGTAAGATAATTAGTATGCTGCATTACGTTGTTTTAGGTCAGAAATATACAAGATATTTGTATGAAGACGGTTATTTTTACCACGTGATCCGGTGTGACCAATAAAAAATGAGAACCGTATTGTGTTGAACAGTGGGGACAATTTGTCATGTGATGCTATATTCTCTTAAAGTACTGCCCTTAAACTTAAATTAGCTCTTTTAGTTCACCAGGGGCGGACTACAATGTAAATTTCAATGTATACCTACATATATTTATACCTTCTAGTGCCTTTTTTCGCAGTTGGCGTCCCTGATACGAAAATTGACATGCGAAGGACTCATGTTGACATTGAAAGGAAAGGATGTCAGTGTTGTCAATCACAAAACGAAAAATATAACTAAAAACAATGCTGTAATGGGTTCATTACAGCACTGTTTTTAGTACTGTAAGGAAATCATTACGACACTGAAATAGAGAAAAGTTATTGTGTTACAAATGTCAATGTGTTTTCTCCACTGTTCAGAAAATTGTTTTTTTTTAATTGCTTCAACTCTGAGGTCCAAATAAATGCTCACATTTGATTTTAGAGATCCTTTCAATCAGATTATTCACCTCTTCGGTAACTTTCTCCTTTGACTGTTGTAAGACTGATTGGATTGCAGTTTTGACTAGTTGAAAATCATCATCCTCATTTGCGACTGTTACAAGGTTCTTCAATTCCGGAACAGCTAAAAAATATTCCAATTTAAATAAAAATGACATTTGAAATATGATAATAATAAAAATATAAGAAAAAAACGTTCACTGACTTAATTTTCAATTATCTTCTGAAGGTGTGTATGATTTCTATTTAAACACTATTTTATCATTTATTACATCGTAAGTCTTCAAGAATATCAACTCAAAATGTTGACTATTAGATGGATTGTCTTTAATTGTTGGAAATTGATTTTAATTGCTTGATTAAAAGGATTAATGTCCAAAATTGTTTATTTTTTTACCATATAATGGCATCTTCGCAGGTTGTTACATTTCAACTGATTCATTTATTTGACAATAAAACTATTGATATATAACTCTTTTAGTGTTCAAGGATCCTTTTCTTGAGTGCTATTCTGGTTTGACCTATATAAACTCCAAGGCAATCTATACAAGATATATTATAGACACCAGATTTATTGTCTCTTCTTGTTCTAAATGATGTTATTTCATTGAATTTATTTCTCAAATATTCAGCAATATTTTCTGAGCATTTATTAAATTTGGAATGATTGTGTAATACGCAATCAGGTGAAGGTTTCTATAAAGCTCCGAAATGACATTTATTAAATATTTCGGAACCCACCTTTCAAATAAGCCTTAATTTCACAAATGGGTCTGAATCCACATAAGGCTTCAAAAGGTGTTAACGCTATTGCCATTTCTGGTTTATAGTTAGGATCTTTGTATATATCAGGATGCTTAGCGTGCAATTCTTCAGCTTGTTTCTGGTTGATAACCAAATATGAAAAAAAACTGATGAGAAACACATCCACTTCATTCAATATATTTTACCTTGGATGGGTGTGCTTGTATTGACAAAGCTTTCTCTATAGATAGTACCTTGAATAAAAAAGGTAATTGGTTCCCAAATTTATCATTAGCTTCTTGACCAAGTGCCGAAGGATTTTGATCAAGAAAATTCTGAAGAGGCTTATTGTCTCGTTTCACCGAGGAAGGAGCACTAGGATGACAACCCATCCATAATTCTGCATACGGAAGCTCCTGCTTGATTTGACCTTTAGGCTGAGCTGATTTTAAAAACTCTGCTACCTTACTATCCTTCCCAATTTTATCCCCATTCATAATTTTGAACGCCACAAATCAATTCCATCTTACAGAAAAAAATTATTCCAACTTGGAGCGGAAAGTTTTATTGTTGTTTTATCAACACGTCACATATATCAAATTTAAGCGATCTTACAGAAATTTCATTTGTCGAAATTTGTGGAAAACAAATAGGATTTCATCCAAAATCAAGTTGCTCATCTTGTGTGCTCAAAAAGAGACATCGGGACAACAGTCCCAGATAATACTTTGTACGCAGTATCATCACTTTTGAAACTTTCCATCGTGAAGGATGTTTTAATGAACCTCGTTTCCAAATAATGCTGCCGACTTCTCAAGAGTTGCAATCTCTTCACTATCGATATCTGTCTGAACAGATCTCGAAATCAAATCTTCATCAGGCAATGCTTTCAAAGTATCTTCTTCACAAGATGTTGAAGGTTGGTTATTGCTAGCACAATGTACCTATTCATTTAAAAACTATCAATACAAATTGATTAATACATAAACACTGCCCAATTACCTCTGAAAATTTGATTACGGACAGAAGACAAGAGAATAAATGATTAGAATTATTATAGTAATATACTATAATATACAATGGTAACACTTTTATTTCAACCATATTATCTTACCTTAGCACTACTCGATTCATGCAATGATTCAATGCCTTACCTCGTTTTTAGTACTGTAATGAACTCATTACGACACTGAAATAGAGAAAAAGTTATTGTGTTACAAATGTCCGTGTGTTTTCTCCACTGTTCAGAAAATTGTTTTTTTAATTGCTTCAACTCTGAGGTCCAAATAAATGCTCACATTTGATTTTAGAGATCCTTTCAATCAGATTATTCACCTCTTCGTAACTTTCTCCTTTGACTGTTGTAAGACTGATTGGATTGCAGTTTTGACTAGTTGAAAATCATCGTCCTCATTTGCGACTGTTACAAGGTTCTTCAATTCGGAACAGCTAAAAAATATTCCAATTTAAATAAAAATGACATTTGAAATATGATAATAATAAAAATATAAGAAAAAAACGTTCACTGACTTAATTTTCAATTATCTTCTGAAGGTGTGTATGATTTCTATTTAAACACTATTTTATCATTTATTACATCGTAAGTCTTCAAGAATATCAACTCAAAATGTTGACTATTAGATGGATTGTCTTTAATTCATAGAAATTGATTTTAATTGCTTGATTAAAAGGATTAATGTCCAAAATTGTTTATTTTTTACCATATAATGGCATCTTCGCATGTTGTTACATTTCAACTGACTCATTTATTTGACAATAAAACTATTGATGTATAACTCTTTTAGTGTTCAAGGATCCTTTTCTTGAGTGCTATTCTGGTTTGACCTATATAAACTCCAAGGCAATCTATACAAGATATATTATAGACACCAGATTTATTGTCTCTTCTTGTTCTAAATGATGTTATTTCATTGAATTTATTTCTCAAATATTCAGCAATATTTTCTGAGAATTTATTAAATTTGGAATGATTGTGTAATACACGATCAGGTGAAGGTTTCTATAAAGCTCCGAAATGACATTTATTAAATATTTTGAACCCACCTTTCAAATAAGCCTTAATTTCACAAATGGGTCTGAATCCACATAAGGCTTCAAAAGGTGTTAACGCTATTGCCATTTCTGGTTTATAGTTAGGATCTTTGTATATATCAGGATGCTTAGCGTGTAATTCTTCAGCTTGTTTCTGGTTGATAGCCAAATATGAAAGAAAACTGATGAGAAACAAATCCACTTAATTCAATATATTTTACCTTGGATGGGTGTGCTTGTATTGACAAAGCTTTCTCTATAGATAGTACCTTGAATAAAAAAGGTAATTGGTTCCCAAATTTATCAATAGCTTCTTGACCAAGTGCCGAAGGATTTTGATCAAGAAAATTCTGAAGAGGCTTATTGTCTCGTTTCACCGAGGAAGGAGCACTAGGATGACAACCCATCCATAATTCTGCATACGGAAGCTCCTGCTTGATTTGACCTTTAGGCTGAGCTGATTTTAAAAACTCTGCTACCTTACTATCCTTCCCAATTTTACCCCATTCATAATTTTGAACGCCACAAATCAATTCCATCTTTAAAAAAATTATTCCAACTTGGAGCGGAAAGTTTTATTGTGAACACGTCACATATATCAAATTTAAGCGATCTTACAGAAATTTCGAAATTTGTGGAAAACAAATAGGTTATGTTATGGTTATTATTATTTTCTTTAGTTCATAGGCGTTGCATCTGAATGGGTTGGTATTTATCAATATTATCAGAGCAAATTTGCTTTTACAATATCATGTACAAAAATCAACTGATCAACCTCTGGACTAGAGGTGGGCGATTATGAGATATACTAACGAAATCATTCGATTATAGAAATGTCTCGAGATATCTCGATTATAAATAACGGTTAGTAGTTACTAATACTAATCTGTACAGTACAGCTGCGTGGGGAGTGGGGACGAGACATAGACGACAACACGATCTTTCGCTCGTATAATCGAGTGCTGCATAATCGTCTCTCGGCTTATCTCTCGATTATACGAGCGAGAGACGATTATGCAGCACTCGGCTTATCTCTCGATTATGCATCACTCGATTATACGAGCGAGAGACGATTATGCAGTCTCTCGTATCTCGTCTAAGCCGAGAGACGATTATGCAGCACTCGATTATACGAGTCGTCTCCCGTCAGCCACACATAATAGTGTACTCCATGTTTTGAAATTTGGATATAAGTTATTTATTAGATAAGCATATTATAATAATTTGGAGATTATACCATCGAACTATTGTGAAATTTGCAGATTGGCAAATATTCAGGTAATAAAAATTGAATGTTAATAATAATAGTATTATTATTGAGCGTAATCACATTGAAATTAAAACGTATACGCTTCAAAGCATCGGATTGTACGCTATATTATCATAAAACGCAATAGGTTGTTCTTACTACTAATATCATTCGATTATGAAATCATTCGATTATGAAAACCTATTAGTTACTAATTCCATAATCGATTATTAAAATTAGTAGTACTGAAATAATCGATTATGCCGATCATTCGTAATCGCCCACCTCTACTCTGGACCTTCATAATTGAGACAAACTGCAGTTGCTGGAGTCATCGACTGCTGTGGCCGGAGTTTTCTCCGCGGCGGTTAGGTTACTCACTTCAACACTAGATAGCAGGTCATATAGTGGGATAGTATTCTACAAATACGACGACCATAATTTTTCTTCGAGACAATAGATGTCAGGAGAGTAAGAAAACGACAATTTTTAAATAAAAACTGGCAATAACCACTCTTTTGCTCATTTTACAATGCTACTAGTGTGGGTTTATATAAGAAAGATAATTCTGTAGTGCTATTTATAACATTTTCATGTCAAAATTTGAAAACCGAATATGAACACGTTTGTTTGAGTATGATGAATAAGCGCCAGATGACAGCACGAGTCCAGCAAATTACTCTCCCATTCATATCAATTATCTATTATTTTTTTGCAAATTTCCATATATCCGTATCAATATGATGCTTTCTAGTGAAGGTATGATTACAAAATGCGGACTGTTTATCTGATTTCAGATGTTCTTTCAATATAGTCTCAAAGTTTCTGCTTGTTTGGCCAACATATGCAGCATTGCAATCTTTATGACTGATTTTATGAACACCTGAAGTTTTAGCGTGATTTTTAAAACTGAGTAATTACTCGTAAGTAGCTTAACAACTACGCTAAAGCCATCTGACCTCACGTCAGGGCTTTCTAAAGGCTCAATTCTCTTCAAAAGCAATGAATCTTAATTGCGAAGCACGAAACAGAAGAAAGTTTGATAGAATTATTTATTCAAAGCATCTAACTGAAGAAAAGAGTTTTATCCAACGATACAAATACTTTCTCAGTATTTTTTCTCACGAATTCAAACTGATTAGTAGGGTTCGTTCTCTCCAAACTTGTAAAAATTCCAGTCGTTCCATAATTGGGCCAGCCAATTAAGTGTTACTAAAGTCGTGAGGCATTCAAGAGATGAACTGGACTCTTTTTGCATCCAATTTACGTAAACCCAATTTACTGAAGCTTCTCCCTTTACAATTCGTTGTCTACACTAAGCAGTTCTCGGGAACGTCTGAGTATTTCGTCTCCGTTGACTTATTGTGTTTGAATGCTTTACTCTAATTAGTTTATCTCGATCAAAGAAGCAGCGAGATGAGTGATAAGTGTTATCACTGGTTTATTCATCGGATCTCGTAGAGAAATAGTTCATGCCCGAAATTATGAAGAACGCGATGAATTAATCCCCCCCCAGGAAAGAGTTTTTTTACACTAAATCATCGAATGGATACGATCTAAACCTCTCCCCCCCTTCACCGCTTTTCACTCAAGATCAGTTCAGGTCCCTCGCTAAAACTTGCCACTACGATTAGTTGAGATATCAGGAACCAATGGAATTTTAGCAGATTTACGCCTACAGCATGCTTAGTATAGTCGTCATTTCTTTACGATTATTTGAGATATCAGAAACCAATGGAATTTCATTTTTTTTTAGACAAATATTTGAGTGTGTATCTATATGATTTTTCAATTTTATAAATAGAAATAACAATAATATAATATATATATAACAATAATTCAATAGGTTTTTTATTTTTTTCCCACCATAATGAGGGAACCCTTTCTAGATAACATTCAGTATATATTTTTTGTTCTTAGTAAGCTCTACAACATTGGTATTCGAGGAATTGTACTAGAATGGTTCCGTTCTTTCATCACTAATCGTACAATGGTGGTCAAGGTTGAGGAGAGTTGGTCAAATGAGTTTGATGTTTGATGATCTCTGAGTGTTCCCCAGGGATCTGTGCTTGGGCCGTTGCTTTTTTTGATTTTTATCAATGATTTACCTGAATATATTGTTGCGAGTATAATTATAATCTTTGGGGATGATACCTCATTCGCAATATCTGCGAACACACTTGAGGAGTTGTCACAGAAATGTGCTATATTGATGTTCTGTTTCACTGAATGGTGCCGCAAAAATAGTCTCATTCTAAATATTGACAAAACTGAGTGCATTTTCTTCAATACAAGAGCTGCAGGTGGTGACACTCTGAGTTTTGAATGTGGAGAAGTCACTGTAAAATCCAAGGATAGAATTAAATTCCTTGGCATTCATATTGATAATGAGTTGAAATGGTGCAAACATGTTGATTTCTTATGCGATAAGCTGAATCACGTATGTTATGCCATTATTAGGATTAGAGACTCGTTACCTATTCATGCTATTATGAATATATAATGGGTGGCCCATTTAAAAATTGGAATTTAATTTTGCTATAAAAAAAAAAACTGCTCAATATTTTCCAATGGTTGAACATTTATTTAAAAGGTTGGTTCATGACATTTATTTAGGAAAATAATTTCGGCCAAATGACCACCACGGCTGACTTGGCAGTAGCCTATTCGTTCCACCCAATTTTTAATACATTTTCGATTGTTTGGGGCTCTATTTCACCAATAGCAGTTCGAATTTCGGTCTTGAGGTCTTGAATTGTTTCTGGATTGTTGGCGTAACACTTATCTTTCACCGCTCCCCAAAGATAATAATCCAATGGCGTCAGATCGCAGCTTCTTGGTGGCCAATTCACATCAGCATTTCTGCTGATTATTCGATTTCCGAAAATGCGGCGTAAAACATCGATTGGGGCGTGTGCTGTATGGCTCGTTGCACCGTCCTGTTGAAACCAAACATCGTCCAAGTCGTTAGCTTCAATTTCTTGAAAGAACCAATCGTTCAACATTGTGCGGTAGCGCTCGGCATTGACAGTTACGGTTACTTTGGAAATAAGTTTTCAATATTTCCCAACTTTCTTCAAGCGAATAGCGTCCCATTTCGTAAACTTCAAACTTTCAACTAAATATTAGTTGAATAGAATAGTTGACGTTTATAATGTCAAATAATCGGTAGTTCAAATTCCAAACACTAGATGGGCCACCCGTTACTATGGGTTATTCTATAGTAATGTTGTTTACAATATTGTACTAAGGGAAATTCAATTGATTCCAAAAGAGTTCCTTGACACAAAAACGAGTCCTGCGGTTGATATTCAACCTCAAACCGAGGAACTCTTGTAAACCACAACTTAAAGAGAGATGTATTATGACTGTTCCTTGTATTCATATATATAAGTGTTTATTGTATATAAGAGAAAACAAACACAAATTTATGATACCAGAAGTGGCGAAATTTTATGCATACCAAAACACAGATTGTCAAAGTATGAATCTTCTCCGTCGTATCAGGGCATAAAATTTTTCAACCATCTGCCAGAAAAAATAAGATCACTTGATAAAAAGTTGTTTGAAAAATATGTTGAAAACCTATTAAAACAAGAAGCATTTTATAGTATTAGTGAGTACTTCAACACTAAGATGAAGGGTTCTTAAATGGATAAGGTTTAATTTGTTAAAATTGTTTAATTCAATTAGTGTATCAAATAAAATTTGATTTTTTCTTCAAGCCTAAGAAATGTATGTGTATATATTGCATTTTCATTGTTAGAATTTATATATCTTTTCATAATTAGTTCATATTTAAGGAATTTTGACTTGTCCAACACAATGTATTTTGTCATACTGGATGAATAAAGGATATTATTATTGCTGTAAAGGTTTTATTGCCTATATGCAGGCACGCAACGTTCTAACTTGAAAGTTCCGTAGTGCGAGCTAATCACGTTTGACGCATGATTTCCCAGAGTTTCAAGACCTCAAGTGCAACTGTGGACCGGTTTCGAGGTGTGTTGCCTCTCATCAGCACAGTGTAGCACTGAAATCCTGAAGGGGGCTGCCTTAAAAAATATTGTGAGGCACTCCCAAGTATTTCCCTGAAAGCGCGCCATCTACATCTCAAAGACTAAAACAGTCCCGTTTCCTCTATGGATTCATACGACAAAAATTATCCCCAAATTTGGGTCACCTCAGCTACGGAAAGACAATTTTTAATTTTTGATTGTCTTTCCTATCTTTCAAGTTAGAACGTTGCGTGCCTGCATATAGGCAATAAAACCTTTACAGTTGTGATTTCTCTGTCAATAAGACAATAGCGAGTCAACCCTCTGGGCCCGTCAGTGGTACTTAAGAATGTAATCACATTCAGATCGCTGAGGTGACCCAAATTTGGGGATCATTTTTGTCGTATGAATCCATAGAGGAAACGGGACTGTTTCAGTCTTTGAGATGTAGATGGCGCACTTTCAGGAGAATACTTGGGAGTGCCTCACAATATTCTTTAAGTACTGGCAGCCTCCTTCGGGATTTCAGTGCTACTGTGCTGATGAGAGGCAACACACCTCGAAACCGTTCCACAGTTGAACTTGAGGTCTTGAAACTCTGGGATATCATGCGTCAAACGGGATTAGCTCGTACTACGGAAAGACAATTTTTAATTTTTGATTGTCTTTCCTATCTTTCAAGATATTATTATTATTAAGCGCAGGCAAGTACTTACGGAGGTGGGGGTCCTGGGGTAATTAACCCCTCCTAGGACAGAGTTTTTCACACTAAATCTTCAAATGGATCTAAACCTCCCCCCCTTGTGTGAAGGAGGAGGAGATAAAAGACGATCAGGTTTCTGATTGGCCAGCAACTTATCTAGTTAAATGCTCTTGGTTTAGTACTGAATCATCATGTTTTTGTAATTATCTCAGGAAATGATCAGAATTTAGTAGTTAAACGATAGATGGGCGAGGCTTGAGATCCTGTTGTTGGCATTGTATGAAGGAGGAGGAGATAAAAGACGATCAGGTTTCTGATTGGCCAGCAACTTATCTCGATAAATGCCCTTGTTTTAGTACTGAATCATTATGTTTTTGTAATAATCACAGGAAATGATCAGAATTTAGTAGTTAAACGACAGATGGGCGAGGCCTGAGATTCTGTTGTTGGCATTGTATGAAGGAGGAGGAGATAAAAGACGATCAGGTTTCTGATTGGCCAGCAACTTATCTCGTTAAATGCCCTTGGTTTAGTACTGAATCATCATGTTTTTGTAATTATCTCAGGAAATGATCAGAATTTAGTAAATAAACTACAGATGGGCGAGGCTTGAGATCCTGTTGTTGGCATTGTATGAAGGAGGAGGAGATAAAAGACGATCAGGTTTCTGATTGGCCAGCAATTTATCTCGATAAATGCCCTTGTTTAGTACTGAATCATCATGTTTTTGTAATTATCTCAGGAAATGATCAGAATTTAGTAGTTAAACGATAGATGGGCGAGGCTTGAGATCCTGTTGTTGGCATTGTATGAAGGAGGAGGAGATAAAAGACGATCAGGTTTCTGATTGGCCAGCAACTTATCTCGATAAATGCCCTTGTTTTAATACTGAATCATCATGTTTTTGTAATTATCTCAGGAAATGATCAGAATTTAGTAGTAAATCGACAAGTGGGCAGTGCTTGAGATACTGTTGTCGGCACTGCATGAAGGAGGAGGAGACTATAGACGATCAAGTTTTTGATTAATGGCCTGCGGCTTATCGGCATAAATGCCCTTGATGAGTTCAATATGTATGCGCCTGGGACGAAACGAGTAGGGATAGAAAACCTACGATCTTTACAATCAAGAAGAATCTATTAAATTCATAATGGAAATCGATAAAGATAAACAATACTTAATTTTTCAGATGTACTTGTTCATAAACAAAATATATTCCCAAAAACCAGGTCAATATCTATATTTCACTTCCAACCATCAACTAAATACCAAATTGGGGGTGGCAAAAAGGTTTATATGCTATAGCAACATATACCCCAATACGATAAATAACATCACAAAAACACTCAGTAGTAGCGATCATCCCAAAAAGATATTGGAATAGAAAAACAAATAACAGAAAACTTGAACCCAACACAACACAAGAAGATATGCAACAAACTACATAGGCGTACAAATAGAAAGCCACCATTTTACTTCAAAATTTGAGGTTTTAGTATAAAAAACTCGTTACATACTCATTCTTCAAAATATTTTCCATCGCTAGCCACAACTTTCTCCCATATTTGTGGCAGCTTCTGAATTCCTCGTCGAAAAAATTGTTCGCGATCCACGAATCGATCCAATGTTTGGCTTCTTCGTAAGAACGAAAGTGCTAGTCGGCGAGGTCATGCGTCATCAATCGGAATAGGTAGAAATCAGAAGGGGCGATGTCAGGAGAGGACGGCGGGTGGAATAGGGTGTCCCATTTCAATGTTTCCAAATATGTTTTCACGACCTTGGACACCTGTGGCCAAGCATTGTCATGCAGAAGTATTATGTTGTCGTGTCTTTCCGCGTATTGCGGGCGTTTTTCCTTCAACGCTCGACTCCAACGTATTAGTTCCGTCCGATAGAGGGCTCCTGTAATGGTTTCGTCTGGTTGCAAGAGTTCATAGTACACTACGCTAAGCTGGTCCCACCAGAAACACAGCATCAACTTCCAGTCATGAACGTTTGGTTTCGCTGTCGAAGTTGATGCATGGCCAGGGAGGCTTCACGATTTTTTCCGCTTCGTGTTGTCATAGTGTATCAACTTTCTATCTCCGGTCACGATACGATGCAAAAAACCCTTTCTATTTTGCCGTTGGAGGAGTTGTTCGCACGTGAAAAGGCGCCGTTCGATGTCCCTCGGCTTCAACTCGTACGGTACCCAATGTCCCAGTTTTTGGATAATTCCCAAGCATTTTAAGCGATGAGAAACTGCTTGGTGAGTCACGCCTAATAAATTTGCAAGCACCTGTTGCGTTCTACAAGAATCTTCATCCAGCAAAGGCTCCAAATCTGCATCCTCGAACTTTTTCATGAGTCCAGGACGTTCCTTGTCTTCCACGTCATATTCTCCATTTTTAAACTTAAGAAACCATTCCCGACACGTTCTTTCACTAATACAACGCTCACCATAAGTTTCTACAATCATTTGATGTGCTTGAGCTGCATTTTTTCGAATGAAATGCAAAAAACAACATTTCCTGCAAATGACGCTTGCTCGGCTAGAATTTCGTCATTTTCGCCGTCAAACAAAACAAAGCACATTAAAAATAGTTAAGCAAGATTTTGTAGAGTTGTTGACTGATGCCCCAGCTGACTATGTAACGTTTCTGTTTGTACTTATCGACCGATTTGCAATGCTAGTGTAACCTATGGTAGAACGGCGGTTTTCTATTTGTAGGTCTGATATAATAAGCGTCATTCCTTATGTCCAAAGGTTTATCAGAAAGAAAAAGTTTCTGAAATAGTAAGCTTTTGTAAAGGCTAATCTTTACTTTGAAAATGACAGAAGATGTCCGTTGAAACATTGGGAAAAAGAACATTAATAGATGAAGGTTATTGCCCAAATTAGAATTAGTTTTGGAATGATGAAAAGATCTTTTACAGTTGAGTTTACAATAAATAGGTTGAAGATTGAATAAAATGTGATATGTTGATTCTCCTTATTAACCTGTGCGACCATGATGTTAAAACTTAACTGAAGGCGTCGAAGAAGTAAATTCGAGGAAATTGAGAAATGCTCAGGAATAAAAATAAAAACAGAACATAATCTTCAAATAGATTTAATCAAATCGAAATCATCTCAATTACATTCAGCAATCTATATTGGAAAAGAATATAGAATACAGTCATAGAAAATATTTATATACAATTTCATATAATTTATTTAATATATAGAACAATCATTTTAAAATCAATTATACAAGCAACCAATGCATCGTTTATGAACCTACATTATGAGGGAGAATATGTTATGTAATTTTTTTATGTAGTGGGGAATGTGAACATCGAAAAGCAATCATTTTCAAGACGATGCACAAGGCAAGACATGTCTTCCATTGTAACAATTGTTGAGTCCTTAGAGGAACAGGTGGTTCAGTGGTGATACATAATGATGTATAAACAATGACATCATATGCAAGCTAATTTAGACCGGCTTTGCCGAGAAGCGAGCATTACATTTGGCTGGCTCCGCACGATTTGTAACTGTCGTAAGATCACAGTAGAGTTCATACACTACAACGATTTACCGAGAGATCAGAGATGATGATAGAGACGGCTCCCATGTTCTCGCACTGCTTATCTTAAATTAATAATACTGATGGAGCAGACTCCTTCTCATCAATCACGGTCGGCAAGTTTATTTAACAGACCGCGAAGACGTTAAGGGAAGGCATTCGGCATGCACCCCCTTGTTGAGATACCATGATTTCCATTTCACTTAGCGTTCCGGGTCATCACCATCAACAGAGTTCCTCGAACATTTCCGAGTTACATGTCTTCCTTATCTCGAAAATGAAAAGTTTACCTAAATTGGATCGTTGTTTTCTTTATACATCAGTCGTTTGGAAGCCCGTTTTAAAAAAATTTCATATCGATCACGATCTTAAGCGCGAACAAATAAATATGATTCGTTCATGTCACTAACCTACAAGAAGGGGAAGGCACTGTTCATTTCGAAACGTCAAATGTCAATTTAATAAAACCCTGTGTTCATTGGTCCACACTTCGATTCCTAACTACAAGCAACCAGTGCCGGCAGCACCAGTTTAAGCCATTCTCACACTTCCGTACCGTCTTCACCCTCGTCTTCGAACAAAGGACCGGTGGGAGTCTTCTTCTTCGGTTTTGGAGGCGGTCTTGGAGGAACTTTGGAGGGTTTTTGATCATTGGCAGGGAATGCAGAGAAGGAATTCCGCCTGTCAGGACTTTGGAAAGCCTCGGCGTTAGCTTTCGCCCAATTAGTCCTAGAAGGGGATAATTTTTGGTTTAGATTTCTTGGAAGAGTGGCTGACACCGTAGGAGGGGCCTCATTTTCAGCAATAGGGTCACAGCTCGTTGGACTTAACGCCAGTCTGTTCACTAAACTTCCCGTTGCTGTTGTGCGCCGTCCTAAGTTATCGTAAAGCGGCTCAGCGACCTCTGGCGGTTCGCTGCTCCAACTCTGCTGCCTGGGACGCCTCGGGATAGTAACATAACCTTGCCTAGGCACGAAAGGTGTGGATACTGGAGTAAATGGCGAATGCGACCTCGAGTGCGGTAACGTCCTGTATATGTGGTCGTAGAATGGACTGTGCAAGGGCGACTGAGGACCGTGGAGAGCTGGCAATCTTGAAGTATCGGCAACAGTTGAAGCAGAGCTGCCTGCTGGTGACACTTGAGATGCTCTAAGTGGGAATGGAGGCAGGAGATCTGGCGGGTATGGATGGCGCATGTCCATCATGTCAGTCTTTCTGGATTGGATGTCGAAATCAATCGAGCGGGATTCATCGTCGCCAACTGAAATGAAGACAAATGTATTATAAAACTGATGATAATGAAATTAAATCTGGAACTCTCTGACAAAAATTTGAAATAAAACGCAAAAATATTAAACTTCCTCAATGTTTATTAAATATCGTCCAGAATATGCTCCAGTTGAAGCGATACACATGTACTAACATTTTTTGCAATCATTGAAACATTTTTATAAGCGCTTTGATCAGGGATGGCCTTTTGCGTTTTTTCTTTTATGAAAACATGTGAATATGAAAGAGTTCGCTTCAAAACAGATTTTATGAGTGGAGAACAAGAGAACAATATCAAAATGTTTCTTGTTTGCGTTTAAGTTATCATTAAATGTCTGTTTGAAAATCAAGAAAACTCACCCAAGTATGATACATTTAAATCATAACTACCATCCGGTAATCCTATTAGACATATGAGTCATTGATTTATATACATACTGTAGAGACTGGACATATTATCAATTTCAATAATGTCCAAGTTTTGAGTCGGGTTTATGACGTAAATAAGAGGCTATTCATGGAGTCAGTCGAGATATTTCTATGCGACAATAATATAAATGTGAACACAGAGTTCAGCGAAATGAGTGACATCTAGTCGAAAAATTGGCATACATAACAGAGCTGAGACCTTAGAGATAGGATGAAGAAGAATGAAAGACTGATGAGCATTTGACATTTGCACAGAACTGTCTGTTTTGACAATTGTTAACCTCTCCACTAAAGCGCGCCAAGGCAGGTGATAAGTGGGCGAATAAGTAAAGAATATTACAATTTTTTTTCACATTATAATAAAAGTGACAATCTATTGTGGAGATATTATATGTAATTGTCTTATGATGTTGACTCTATTAATCACACCATATGAGTATGGGTCGTTTTGATGTTTCATTACTGTGCTATCCTTTTAAAACTTCAAATTGAGATATGAGTTCATTCAAATTTCACTTATTTAAGTTTATTTAATTCATTAATCAAATGTAAAAGACTAAGCCATGTTTTGCTTTTTAATATTTCCTGAAGAAGGTCAGAAATTTGAACGAAATTTATCGTCAATAAAGAAGACCCAGTAGTGAGTTCTTTCCCAATAACTACCTAGGATTCATAACCCCATTTGATACCTTGTTAAAACGGTAGAAAAAATTAACTGAAACTTTAGTTCGAATTAGACGATAAATGACACAATCATTCGTTGAACATAAATTATGAGAAGAGTAAAAATAACTGAAAATACATTTGCTGATAACCTAATGTTGATGGCAGGAACATAAGATATATTAAAAGGGAATGCTATCGAATTGAATAAGCAGCCAAAAATATATAAAATAGAAATGAATAAGTATCAAATAGATGAGATGATTGGGAGCCTTGCTACGTATGAATTATGAATGATGAGAGGTAGGTTTAAAAAGAAGTGTAAAGCAAGCATCGGAAAGAAGCTAAAACGAATTCAAGCTCATCCCTGAAATATCTTATAAAAAACGTTAGCACATGTCTATCGCTTCAAATGGAGTTCATTTTAAAAATGATTCAATAACTATTGAAGAAATTTAAAATTTTGCCAGAGAGTATTAGAGAAATACAAAAATCTGATGAAAACTCACTGTAAACACTGTCACTGTCCAACAGATTCCTCTTAGCGTCGCTCACCTCGGTCCCACCGCTGCTCATGCTCATAGGAGTAGGCATCACGAACCTTGGAGGTTTAACAACCGGATTAACATCCGTGATGAGCGACTTCTCAAGATCAGGTTGCCCGTGAAGGTTGATATACTCGCTCGAGGACTCATTATCCCCTCCCTTCCTATCATTTCCGTTCCTAGGTATCGGTCGTCTGGCCCGGCACATCAGAAACGCAATCAGTATGAGCAGGAAAAGCACAGCTAACGCGATACCAATAAATAACGGAAGATAATCAACCATTGGTTTCATTATGTTGGAAACTCCGGCAGTATGAATGAGTTCGCTAGAAATTAAAAGAGTGACGTTGTGTTCGTCAGTCCCTCCTGGATTCTTTGCTAGGCATTTATATTCTCCTCTGTCTCTATAGTTGATATTGACGATTGTCAGGTTGTTCCAAGTGAAGTTGCCTTCCATGTTCTTCGCCAAGTAGTACCTTTGAATGCTTTGTCTGGGATCTTTTGCTATAATTCTACCATTCATCACCCAATCGACGTCTGGTAGAGGTTGACCGGTAACTTTACAAGTGAGGGTGACATTCGTTGTGGATACTTCTAAAGACGTCATACCTTGAGGTTCTAATATAGTGGGAGCACAGGCAAAAACGTCAGATCCTGACCATAACCTTCCTCTCAATCCCGGAGGTTCCGCACAGCTTGTAGGTGTCGTTATCCAGTTCTCTCTCAAAGTTTTTCTTCGAAACTCCTCCAAATGACAGTCGCAAATCCAAGGATTTCCCTCAACGTTCAAACTATTCAATTTGTTTAAATTTTTAGTGAAATCATTAGATACCGTCTTCAATTGGTTGTTTCCTAAGTTGATGTGTTGCAATGCTGGCAGTTTATCGAACACCGATTGTCCCATCCACTTTATCTGATTGTCATTCAAAATTATCCTCTGTAAATGTGTCATGTTATAAAATAGGCCACTTTCGAGTCTTGTCAACTTGTTGAAACTCAAGTTTATAATTCTCATTTTGAGGTTATCCTTAAATGTATCCTTGTCGATTTTTGGGAGTTTGTTCTTCGACAAATCTAATTCTATGAGCAGACGAAGTTCTTCGAAGGCAGTCACATCGACGGACTCAAGGCTACAATTTTGAAATCTTAATTTATGCACATCTCGTATTTTGTTTTTGAAAAACACCCTACTGCCTAGTTCGTAGATAGGGTTTAGTGAGAAGTCCATTTCACGAATTTGTGTGCTTAGGTCCGCAGGAATTGCGTTTAGATTTATATCTGTACAATCTGCGGTTTTCTTGCCGCTTGACCAGACACATTTGCATTTGTTGCAATTTCTGGTCCAGTCGTTCATTTCTTGAGTTAAGCATTTTGACGCCGTCAATAGGAATAATGACACAACTGCTAACTTCGCCATTGGTATCACCATTATTCACCCATCTGAAACAAAAAGAATAATTGATTGATAGTTGAAAATACTGGTCTTGATGTGTAGATCAGACTACATGGAAAAAAAAAAATATATTTTTCATTTCGATAATAGGTAGCTGTGAAAAGCGCTTTGCAAATTGAGCTCATGAAGCTTTATCAGTTAGGCACTTCAAATTTCTATGTAGGTCAAGAGCTCGGAGACATTGAATTAGGAGGGTATTGTTAAATTCGTGAGATATAACAAGAAAAATCGCCTCTATTTTAACTGTTGTAGTTCGAAAGAATAACTTCAGGTAGAATTACATTCTCATCGAGCATCAATATGCTGCGATTTGCGATGTATTTTCAAAATCTGGATTGGCAAGCCTAAATACGAAACAAAATAGTTCTATAAACAGCTGTTAAGTAGATTAATCCGTGCCGATTTCGTAATAATTCATGAATTTAATAAAAAAATATCAGGCCTGAAAATAGAAAACCGCCGTTTTACCATAGGTTGAACCAGCATTGCAAATCGGTCGATAAGTACTAACAGGAACGTTACATAGTCAGCTGAGGCATCAGTCAACAACTCTACAAAATCTTGCTTGTCAATTTAACTGTGCTTTGTTTTGTTTGTGCGCGAAAATGGCGAAATTCGAGCCTAGCAAGCGTCATTTGCGGGAAGTGTTGCTTTTTGCATTTCATTCGAAAAAAATTCAGCTCAGGCGCATCTAATGATTGTAGAAACTTATGGTGAATGTTGTATTAGTGGAAAAACGTATCGGAAATGGTTTCAAAAATGGCGAATATGACGTAGAAGACAAGGAACGTCTTGGACCCGTGAAAAAGTTCGAGGATGCAGATTTGGAGACTTTGTTGGATGAAGATTCTTGTAAAATGCAACAGAAACTTGCAGATTTATTAGGCGTGAATCAGCAAGCGGTTTCTCATCGATTAAAATGCTTAGGAATGAACATGAAACTAGGACATTGGGTGCCGTACGAGTTGAAGCAGAGGGACATCGAACGGCGGCTTTTCACGTGCGAACAACTCCTCCAACGGCAAAACAGAAAGGGTTTTTTGCATCGCATCGTGACCCGAGATAAAAAGTGGATACCCTATGACAACACAAAGCGGAAAAAATCGTGAAGCCTCCCTGGCCATGCATCAACTTCGACAGCGAAACCAAACGTTCATGACTGGAAGTTGATGCTGTGTTTCTGGTGGGACCAGCTTGGCGTAGTGTACTTTGAACTCTTGCAACCAGACGAAACCATTACAGGAGCCCTCTATCGGACGCAACTAATACGTTGGAGTCGAGCGTTGAAGGAAACACGCCCGCAATACGCGGAAAGACACGACAAGATAATACTTCTGCATGACAACGCTTGGCCACATGTTTCCAAGGTAGTGAAAACATATTTGGAAACATTGATATGGGACACCCTATCCCACCCGCCGTCCTCTCCTGACATCGTCCCTTCTGATTTCTACCTATTCCGATTGATGACGCATGACCTCGCCGACTAGCATTTTCGTTCTTACGAAGAAGCCAAACATTGGATCGATTCGCGGATCGCGTCAAAAGACGAACAATTTTTTCGACGAGGAATTCAGAAGCTGCCACAAATATGGGAGAAAGTTGAGGCTAGCGATGGAAAATATTTTGAAGAATGAGAGTATGTAACGAGTGTTTTACACTAAAACCTCAAATTATGAAGTAAAATGGTGGCTTTCTATTTGTACGCCTATGTAGTTTGTTGCATATCTTCTTGTGTTGTTTTGGGTTCAAGTTTTCTGTTATTTGTTTTGCTATTCCAATATCTTTTTGGGATGATCGCTACTTCTGAGTGTTTTTGTGATGTTATTTATTTTGTTGGGGTATTTGTTGCTATAGCATATAAACCTTTTTGCCACTCCCAATTTGGTATTTTGTTGATGGTTGGAAGTGGAATATAGATATTGACCTGGTTCTTGGGATTATATTTTGTTTATGAACAAGTACATCTAAAAAAGTTGTTTATCTTTATTGATTTCCATTATGAATTTAATAGATTCTTCTTGATTGTTAAAATCGTAGGTTTTCTATCCCTACGCGTTTCGTCCCTGTTGCACACATATTGGACTTATCAAGGGCATTTATCAAGATAAGCCGCAACTCAATAATCAGAAACCTGATCGTCTATAGTCTCCTCCTCCTTCCTGCAGTGCTGACAACAGTATATCAAGCCCCGCCCATTTGCCGATTTACCACTAAATTCTGATCAAAATAAGGCGGCGATTCAGCACCAAAACAAGGGCATCCAGCGAGATAAGTCGGTGGCCAATCAGAAATCTGATCGTCTTTTGTCACCTTCTGCTCCATACAGTGCCAACAAAAGTATCTCACGCCCCGCCCATCTGTCGTTTAACTAGTAAATTCTGATCATTTGCTGTGATAATTACAAAAACATGATGATTCAGTACTAAAACAAAGGCATTTATCGAGGTAAGTTGCTGGCCAATCAGATACCTGATCTTCTTTTATCTCCTTCTTCGTCATACAATACCAACAACAGGATCTCAAGCCTCGCCCATCTGTCGTTTAACTAACGAGTTCTTTATAATAAAACCTAAAATTATGAAGTAAAACGGTGGGTTTCTATTTGTACGCCTATGTAGATTAACAATATTTTAAAACTATTTAGAATAAGTTTTGATGTTGTGTACCATTTAAATCAAAACATAATTGGCTTCGCTTCCTACTGATAGCATTAATGAATTCTATCGCAGGCATTGAACGAAAGCAAGTTGCACTGCTGCTTCCAAAGCTACTAAGGAATCAAGATGGCTCTACACAGCCTTGAAACTTTTAACTATCTTCCGATAAATATCAAAAATGAGCAAAACCTATTGGTTTTTAAAAAGAAAATCTTTGCATTGATTATCGATATTGAACCATATACATTGGAAAAATATTACTCGTCATGTAAGCATTTAAGATAATAGATAATATGTGTGCAGATATTGTATTATGATATTAATTTTATTATTCATATTTGGGTTGCTATTTATAATCAAACAACCATTGGTACAAACACCTAAACCGAATCTGTCGGTTTTTAAATGTCTCCATTTTTATCATTGATATTGTAGTTTTTTTGGTGACTTGTTTTCAATAATATTTTACTGTACAGTGGGTGATGAGAAAATAAACAGATATTCTATTCTAGAGGTGACGTCCCTTTTTCTTCCATTCACGTAAAGATCTAGAGGTCAAGATCGGCAGATCAACAAGACCCCGGTTGCAAAACCAAATATTGTCTGTAAATATTTGATTAAAAATGCTGTTTTACTTTTTCGAAGCTTGTTGAGATGGTGTTCACGATGCGATGTCAAGAGTTTCTCTCGAGAACCTAGTTGGTAGTCTGGTACCAGTTGATGCATATCATGTTATCTTTCAACTTTTTAAGAAGCAACTTCTCAAACAGTTTACCCAGGATTGGCAGACGACGCATTGTCGTGCTGAAGGGTGATCCGTCTTCGGCGGTTGATTTTCCTGATTTATTTGAAGAATTGGTAAACAAATGGTTGTGTACCACTCAGAATTGACTGTTCTGTGTTGTTCTAGTGGTACGACTGCGACATGTCCAGTTTTTCCGAAATAATAGGCGACTATTTGCTTGGAAGTGCATCTTGAAACACCGACAGTCGACTGCTGTATACTTTTGGGACCATACGCGTAAATCCACGATTAATCACCTGTCACGATGTCATAGACGTGCTTCGAAGCACCACGATCGTATTTTTGAAGAATTTATATCGATCAATCGACACGAGCATTTTTTTGAGCGATTGACAAATTGTGTGGGATTCAATGCGAATAAATTTTTTTGACGGTCAAATGTTCATGCAATATTGAATGTATGATGTTCCCATTAATGCCTAAGGTTGTCTCAATCTCATGATAGGTTACATGACGAACTTACAATATCAGTTTGCGCACAGCATCAATGATTTTCGGAACAATATCTGATTTTGGAAGACCGTCAAGAAATTCGTGTTGGAGTGCAGTACGTCCTCGATTGAATTCACCATACCATCGATAAACACTGGTCCTTGATGGAGCTTCATCGCCAAATATTGAATTAAGTTCATTGATGCACTGTTGTTGAGTTAATCCACGTCGAAAGTTGGAAAAATAATCGCAGGAAAATGTTCACGATTTAAATCCTTTTTTTCTTATTTACTTTACAATACAAGAGACACGAAAATTAGCAATAATATGATCAAATCCTACACAAAAAATTCAATCTGCCTCCGTCAAAGGAGTTTATCAGAGCCAATCAAGCAAGCACATATTCCCATCTGGTGAAACATGCACGAACTATGGATCAAAATCTGCATTCAGAGAGACAAAGCATATTGTTATTCAGAGGTTCCCAAACTCAACTGGATTTCCATTCACGAGTTCCACATTTTCATTTCTGGATTCAGACTCCTCGCAACAATGCCGAACATACCATTAAAAACACATCAAACAGAGTATGTAAATTAAAACAAAACAATCTGGTACATTATAATGGATTATTATGGAAAATATGGCGGATCTGATCCCAGTTACAGATACGCAGATGAAAGGAGAAGGCATGGAAATAAAGGAAATGAATATTCAAAGGATGTTGTTTGAAATGTTGGAATCTGTAGATACTGAGTAGGAATTTTAGCAGGAGCCGAGTTGTTCGCTGATTGGTTTCTAGAAGTTTATGAAGTTCTGTGGGCTCGCGGCAGCTTCAGAGGCCAGGAAATATGCGTATAATCTGGATGATATAAATGCTGCTGGTTTTTCGGTGCACTTCAAAAGCTTGTGAAAGTTTAATCAAATAATGCTTCTCAGGCATCTTTGCGACACCAGAGATAGGTTTCGAGTGCATTCAGTGTTGCACCCAGCATATTTATACAAGGTGAGTCTTTGACCATTGCGTTAATTTGAACCACAGATTCTTGACGTCGAAAGAAACATTTTCTTCCTATAACATTTTTCCAAATTTGTCCCCGTTCAAAAGTTATCGGGTGTTGAAATTTCATAAAAAAATTGCAATTTCACCTGTAATATTCAAACGACAATATCAACTGAAATGATCTTTCGTAAAAGGTTTTTGATAACAGTCATGCATATTTTGGCATCAATAGATTTACTCTTTTTCTTGTGGGTTTCACACTACTACCGTACAGATTGGTTAAATTGCATGAAAAACAAATATTACTTGAACTAAAGGTCCGTATTTTGTCCTTCCCAGAATCATTAGTCATTTTGCAGATTAAATAATTCATCACCTTTTTTCCTAAATTGCAGCATTTTTGAGATATTTAAAGTTGAAAGGAATTAAATCGCTATAATCATCTGATGAAACATGAGTGAATGAATCATTTCTTAGAGAGAAAATAATGTTTTTAAACAATTCAGATTCAATAGTGGATGCAGAGGTAGGTAATTTTCATTCAAACTAAACTGGACTACAGAGGGGTATTTGCCCAATATGAAAACTTAAAATGCTTATAATTTTTTAACGCAGCTGAATATGGAAAATAGTGTTTCTTTTGATCTCAAGAACCTATGGTTAAAGACTCACCCTGTTTATATACAGTATCTGTCAAAATTATAGAAAAAACTCATTATCTCCGAAAAAAAAATATTTGGCAACAAAATCTTGAAACTGGCGAATTTCTGTTTCATTTTCACCAAATTTCATTCATTTCTGAAGGATTTTTGCTTCATCTTGTGCTCTAAATTTTTTGAATATGAGAAGTGGGCCATGTGTTACTATTTTAGCAAGGTCTTTGCAATTTTTTCGAAAAATTGTTTTGTTAAAGAGGTTTTCAGTATGTGCACTTTGTCATGGCTCAATTACTTTGAAACTATGGTACCTGATGAGGGTTGCCTTTTATTTTTCGGGATTACAGAAAAAAACAAATATTAATCATCGAAAATAGCTTTATAAATCGCTTTATTGTTTTTCAAAAATTGTTTATTGTGCAGGTGTATTGTCATAGAGCAAAATTACCTAGCCGTGTCTTCGGGCACATTTTGTTCGTTTCTCGATCAACGCATGGTTCAAATATTTCATTTGTTGTCGGTAGCGATCAGTATTAATGGCTTCAACAGGTTTTAGGGTCTCATGGTACACCAAACACACAGCATTGTCTTCTTGCAGAATCGATCTGGTTTTGCAGTCGATGTTGATGGTTGTCCCGGATTATCCCATGATTTTTCCGTTTAGGATTCTTGAAATAAATTCATTTTTCATTGCCAGTAACAATCCAATGCAAAACCGATTTTTTTTGTGTCTTTGAAGCAAAATTTCACAAGTGTTTTTTCGGTTTTCTATGTCTTTCATTCAATTCATGTGGCATCCATTTCCCTCATTTTTGGATCTTTCCCATTGCTTTAAAACGGTACGAAATTATTTGTTGTGCAACATTTAATATTTCTGCCATTTGCTTTTGATTCAAAGTGTCATCTCCATCCAATATCGTTTGGAATTCGGCGTCTTCAAACTTTTTTGGTGGTCTTCCACGTTCTTCATTTTTCACATAAAAATCATAATTTCTGAACCATTGAAACCATCTCTTGCATGTTGCTTTTGAGAGCATGATCAACATATGCCTCAACAAGCATTCGATGCGACTCTGCAGTACTTTTCTTCAAACGAAACAAAAATTAATGCTTTCTGCAAATCATTACTTTCTGGTACAAAATCCGACATTTTGAACACGATGAAAAAATATTATGTTGTCTATTCAATGACTTGATGTATACTAAATATGTTTTACACTAGAGGTGGGCTATTATGAGATATACTAACGAAATCATTCGATTATAGAAATGTCTCGAGATATCTCGATTATAGTTACGGTTAGTAGTTACTAATACTAATCTGTACAGTACAGTTGCGTGGGGAGTGGGGACGAGACATAGAAGACAACACGATCTTTCGCTCGTATAATCGAGTGCTGCATAATCGTCTCTCGGCTTATCTCTCGATTATACGAGCGAGAGACGATTATGCAGTTTCTAGTATCTCGTATAATCGTATCTCGTCTAAGCCGAGAGACGATTATGCAGCACTCCATTATACGAGTCGTCTCCCGTCAGCCACACATAATAGTGTACTCCATTTTTTGAAATTTGGATATAAGTTATTTATTAGATAAGCATATTATAATAATTTGGAGATTATACCATCGAACTATTGTGAAATTTGCAGATTGGCAAATATTCAGGTAATAAGAATTGAATGTTAATAATAATAGTATTATTATTGAGCGTAATCACATTGAAATTAAAACGTATACGCTTCAAAGCATCGGATTGTACGCTATATTATCATAAAACGCAATTATGAAATCATTCAATTATGAAAACCTATTAGTTACTAATTCCATAATCGATTATTAAACTTAGTAGTACTGAAATAACCGATTATGCCGATCATTCGTAATCGCCCACCTCTATTTCACACTTGTCATAGCAAAGAAATAAAGGCTCGTTCACAAGAAATGTTCCCTATCGAGACATTTGTATCTTGACGCTCACTTCATACAGGTATACCTGGTAGAATACATTTTGATTTTAATCCGATTTTTTGTGTGAAAGGTTCTATTTTGATATAATATATAAGAAACAAAAAAACTCTGTAGAATTCGTTGTAAAGCGATAAAATGTTAGCATCGGCAACATACAGTATGTTATGTTCATAACGGATTAAACAATTTGAATTACTCTATGCGCATGAACCTTTCCGATTCTCGCTCTTATACCTTATGCTCTCCCGTTATCTATTACTTTGTGGTTCAACCCACCCTCCACCAAGAGAACGCAGCAACGGCTCATAAAAATATTATAGGACAAATCCCGGTAAAATTTTTAGAGGGGGGAATAATGTTTTTAAACAATTCAGATACAATAGTGGATGCTGTGGAAGGTAATTTTCATTCAAACTAAACTGGACTACAGAGGGGTATTTGCCCAATGTGAAAACTGAAAATGCTTATAACTTTTCAACGCAGCTGAATATGTAAAACCGTATTGGAAAAAGTGTTTCTTTTGATGTCAAGAATCTATGGTTAAAATTAACGCAGTGGTCAAACAATTACTTTGAAACTATGGTACCTGATGGTCGGTAGCGATCAGTATTAATTGTTTCAGGGGTTTTAGGGGCTCATAGTACACCAAACACACAGTATTGTCTTCTTGCCGAATCGATCTGGTTTTGCAGTCGATGTTGATGGTAGTCCCGGATTATCCCATGATTTTTTCCGTTTAGAATTTTTGAAATAAATCCATTTTTCATTGCCAGTAACAATCCAATGCAAAACCGCTTTTTTTTTGTGTCTTTGAAGCAAAATTTCACAAGTGTTTTTTTTTGTTTGTATCTGCAGCGTAACGCCATTATTGTCCTGCGTTTTTCGTCGCCCATCCGCCATAACCTCCCGAACCATTTATCCCGACCCTCTTCGCAGAGTCTGAGGGAGCATAGAATGGGATTTGACGGCTTCATGGAAGTTCCGAGAACTGACAGGTCGTGTCCCAATATCGATGCACACAGCTGGGGTCGTAGAGGCGGCGGTCCCGATAATGGATCGGAGGTCAATTATGAAAGTTTGACCGCCGATAGGACCGGACATGTGCCGGTCTTGTATCGAAAATAAAACGGACGTGACTGGACTGGACGGAGACAATGGGGGGGAAGAAGGATTTGCGGTGGAGGTTGGCCTGGGTTTCTCGGCAATAAGGCGCCTATTGAAATGTCACAACGGAGGGAAAACGTCGGATATTGTCAAGTTGAAATACAGCTCGATAAGAGCGAGCCCATAAAGTTTTCGGTTATCTTGCGAGATATTTTGGTGATCAACAGGTGATCTATCGTGTTTTTCATGAAAATCGAGTTTTTGGAATGTTTACTGATCTCTTGAAAATTATTTCGATTCTAGTTGTAAAAATATTTCGAACCATACGAGATTTTGAATAATGTGCCCAGCGCCATCTGCCTGTTTTTCTGAGTTCTGCATACAGGTTAGTTGCTTTTTCTTGTGACTCTTGAATTTGTTCTAACCCCTACCTATCGCCGAAAGTTGAATCGCTTTCGTTCTGGAACATGGTCTTCTATGAGCCGAGAACATAACCTTAGTTCATCCAGTTTAAAATCGACAAATAACATTCATTTGTTTCTCATTTGTAAACGTAAGTTTACAAAAACACAATATTAATCAAGAAAGTTTATTTTATCAAGTCACTAACTTGTAAAACTGACAGTTGACTTGTAGAATTTTTACAAGTTAGTAGTATTATTTACATTAGAAAATTATGTTTTATCGTCATAGATGTTGATTATCATGGTACAATTGTTATTTCCAGTAACATAGATTTTTGATGATGAAAGAGTTGATACTGATGATGATGATGAACCATCTGTTGACTCAGAAACTGCTGAACTCGAGGACAGCAGAACATTTGTACTCTTCTTACCAGGGGGTGGGAACTCGTCTACTACAAAGGTGGTTACGTTTTTCTTTGACGAGCAGTAGATACATCTGTTGTCGTCTCAAAAGCTCGGATCGGTAAACTAGGACTTCTCAGTAGTGATCGGTAAAAACGGATTTTATCGGACCTCACTCTTGGTGGACTTTATGAAGAGTAAGAAACTATTTTATGATGAGCATGAACTGATTTAATGAAATGGTTTATTCTTGCTGTGTTCCCAATTGCTACAGTGATAGTAATGTCAAAAGGTATGTGTTGCATTCATATTATCTATGCATTCATATAAGTAGTGGTTTTGGATTAAGTAAATTATAACTCACTAGAAATGTACTGTGAATTAATATTTTCTGTAGCAATTTCATATTCGTGTAGTAATTTCTGATTAGTAAAAATTTGGGACAGTTTCTAACACTGTTTTCTTTCTAGGTTTTTCATTACACAAGTTGAGGGTGTTAGAAATGTTTGGTTGGAAAGAATCAGAAATCCATGTCTTCATTCATCCAAAAGTGTTATTTGCATAAAGCATTTTCATGTAGATTGTATAGACCCTCATGGAAAGCTGAAAAGATTTGCGCTACCAACACTTCATTTGCCAAGTAATTCATTCTACTCCCTATGATTATCATTTTTGTAATTTCAATAATCTTTCAGATTATGTAAGCATATTTTGTCTACCCTCCAGAACTCCTGAAGAAACTTTGAGGCAACAAGGTATTTATATATAAGTGAACTGCTCATGATCATTGATTATAGTTTTGGGTATTCCACTTATAGTAGGTTTCATAAAAATCGTCTATCAGAAGATTCCTGGAATACTTCAACGGTTATGTGAGATTTACCGTTGCAACGCCAAATTCAAGGAATTTCAGTTAATAAGTTTATTGATTTTGCCATGATATTATTTCTGTACTTTTATGACAGAACTATTTATAAAATTTTATCGGGAAAAAACCACAATAAGATCTTATGATCCAATAATGAAGATGGCATCCGAAAATGTATCTAAAAGAAAATAGACTTTTAGAAATTGTTTCTGTCATAAAAGTATAAATCTAATGCATTTCATGCTTAAATTGATGTATCTGTCACTAATATTCTAATTTATTCTTTCAATGTATTTTCATAACTTGATGAGTAAATGTTGCATAATTATTGTTGGTTCGTTTATTCTTTCCCTCGATATTGAAATTTTTGTAAATTGATTATTTACTGCATTATATATATATTTCTAAAGTTTCTTTTTTGTTTATTTCCTTTCATCCTCTAAAGATTAGTATGTTCTTTGATTTGAAAGGCAGACATATTTGAAATGACCATAATTCTTTTAATCTGCTGCAAATTGTCACAATTTTCTGATCAAATGAGATTTTTTTATTGAAATTGTGACAATCTACAGCAGATTCAAAGAATTATGGTCATTTCAAATGTATTTGTTTTCAAATCCAATAAAAATATATAATATTCAACCTGCGCTTGCGTGGAATCCTATGATAACTCTTATAAAATGCACTAGAGGGCGCCACGAGACGGAACGTTGTGCGAATGGAATCTGTAATCAACTCTAAGATGACGAAAGATGGCGCTGCAAGTTGAGCACTAAGCCGGGACCAAAATTCATGCCAGAGTTGCCTATCTATAGGTAGTCTATGCTTCTTACTACCAAATAATTTGCTAGACATTTCGATTTTTCTGTTGACCGAATCATCGACATAACTCATCGCAATTTCGGTGCTCTTCCACCCTCCTGCACGCTTTAGTGCTAAAACATCTCGACCCGAATCCGCAACCATAGTGGCTCCGGTTCTGCGAAAAGAGTGGCCGGTGTATAACTCTGGGTCTTTTAAACCTAAATATTTTGCTATTTGCTTTGGGACACCACTAATAGTGTGCTGGCCATAATGAAGAGAAATGCAGTTTCCATGTCAGTATGTCAAAAAAACACTTAGGCTTTCTGTTCCAGGAGGCCGAAGATTTACATATTTTCTGTCTAACATGTAGGGCTTGAATCTGCAGCCATCATCGGTTATGGTGGATCTTTTTGTTGTTGAATTTTGTGTTTGCTGTAATGTCACAATAACGTATTTTCCCATAATTTCTACATCATTCATGTTTAAGGAGAGAATTTCGTCACATTGACAACATCCAAAAATCCCAAATATTGTTACAATTTCCGCCAGCAACCACTGGTCGTCAGGAGCATGTAATAGAAATTGTTCAGCCTCTTCTTTACATAATGCCTTGACCTTTTTTGGCGTATAACGCTCAGTTTTTGGTTTCAGAAACGCTATTTCGTTTTGAAATTTGCAAATGACAACTAAACGTAATATTTTTCGATAAATTTTTTAAGGAAAACAAACCTGCGAACAGGGGCACTTTCTTTCATTTCCAAGCAGCTTTTCAGCATAGACCATTTTGCCCATAAAGTATTAGGGTTGAATCTAGCTGATAGTTGATTCAAGTAGACCAACAAAACATCTTCAGTTACCCTAATCACACTATTTTTGTCTTGCCACTTTTTGAAGTCGTATTCTCGCTCGTACTTTGAAGCTGATTTTGTAGGTGATAAACTTGAAGCTACACTGCTGACTGGCCTAATAATTTCTTTTGGTACATTCATTTTCGCTTTCGCCAAAACAAATGTAATGAAAAATAAACAGACATGTTCATAGCAACGCTTCCATAGCTTACGACATTTGCGACAAATTATTGAGATTTCTTTGGAATTCATCTAACCTTTTTACGAATAAGAAACAAATAAAATATAAAACAATACACGCAAAGCAACGGGTTTTACAGGCTGAAGGCCTGCGGCTCGTCAGTTATATCATGCATTCGCCAGTAAAAACCCTCTTACCTTGCTAGTAATGTTATATACTATTTCCAATTGACACAAAGAACGATCAGTTTTGTTTCAATGTGTATGTAAGGGAGGGGACGATGAACTCGGCCAACTGTTATCAATATGTTTCATCATGTTTATTCTATTTTAGATAATTCCGGAATTGAATCCGAACACCCTTCCATACTAATGAAAACGGTCCGAGAAGATTTACGACGCAGATGAGTTTGTTTTACTCGTCAATTATATTAGGAAGGATAAACAATGTTGACTTAATGATCGATAGTTAGAACAGTATGGAAATAAACAATCTCCAAACTAGGGCTATTTACGTACGAGAAGACGCTGTAAGATTCATCCTCTAGTATAGTGCGGTAGACGAATTTTAACGGTAGATGCTGCTATACATTAGGTTGGGGAAAAATAAATCCATTATTTTGTCGACACATGGCTTAACTATCCTATAACTCTGTATTTGTCACATACGGTCAAACTTTTCTCTTTGAAAAGAAAAATTGTGTTCTAGAAAATCCATCAAATGTGCGGCACCAAAACATCAAGCTTCTTTTTGAAGCCGGCCTTATGCAAATAGTTTTTGGCCAACTTTAGCTCCTGAGCGATGCTGAGGCAGCTTACATGCCGGTTTACTTGGAATATTTCCAATATTTTATCAACATTCCTAACGACAGGCGTTCTAGTGTGTGGTGCATCTTTCACATCGAAATTACCGGAACGGAAAAGGCAAACCCAAAAGTTCACATGATTGGCTGTTACAGTATTGGGGCCATTAACATTATTCACTTTAGTAGCCGCCTCACTTATCAGAGAAAAAATTATAAAATGTACCAAATTTTTTCTTTAATAACCTCAATCTTTGACGCTCTAACACACAACTAAATCGTTCAGTCACATGTAACGTGACAATCAGCCACTCTAGATAATAAGCATGAGACTCTACTACTAATTCTCTCAAGGGGGGCTAAATTATGCCAGCAACAAAACTCCCCTCGGTTTTTGACAAATATATTTAACAACTAATGTATAATTAACAAATATACAATTCAGGGAATTCCCAATCTCTCAAGTCGATCATAAATAATAGGTACTTAACATAAACATTGATGATGAGTTGACAGCTCCCTCTTGGATCTTAGATAGAGCAAGGCGAGTTCACTCGAAGGTACTGCTTGTAAGGTAGTTAAAAGAAAGTGAATTGTTTCCAAGCGAACGTTTCACAGCATCCAGATATTGATTCAATACTCCTAACTTTCATCCAGATTGATGAATGTGCTTATTTTACTTTAAACGAAGTAATGCTTCAAGGTTAGGTTAGGCGCTCTCAATGTCATTGTGCCAACAACTAAATTTTCTCTCATGAGGTAATTAAAAAACTAAATATATTCACTTACCGAGAAGTATGCGCTTCTCGCAAATCCTTGACTCACAAGAGTCACTTTTAGAAATGGATTGCGATATTTTCTTTGCAAGATAAAACGGCTTTACATTAGTTTAATATAAAGTATTGTATTTATGATGCGTTATATTCAGAATAAACTATGTTATTATTATTATTATTTCGGGTTCTGTCAACTCAACAAGAAATTAGACCTGACAGCTCTAAGGTTATGTTCGCGGAACACAGAAACAAGCACCGGGTATACTATGACTCAGTAGGTCAAAGTATTTCAATTGCAAGTTACGCGCGTATGTCTAGTTGCCAGTGGCGTGTATAGCGTTGCACATAATAATGACAAAATATGTTTTATTAGAACATAAATTCTTCTTTTCGAAGAAATAAGTTTGGCCAGATGCGACAATTACAAACAGATATAGGTCAGTAGAGCTGTGTCGATAAAATAATGGATTTCTTTTTCCCTAACCTAATATACAGGGTGAGTTTTTGACCACTGCGTTAAGATCAGTTTTGTTTCAATGTGTATGTAAGGGAGGGACGATGAACTCGGCCAACTGTTATCAATATGTTTCATCATGTTTATTCTATTTTAGATAATTCCGGAATTGAATCCGAACACCCTTCCATACTAATGAAAACGGTCCGAGAAGATTTACGACGCAGATGAGTTTGTTTTACTCGTCAATTATATTAGGAAGGATAAACAATGTTGACTTAATGATCGATAGTTAGAACACTATGGAAATAAACAATCTCCAAACTAGGGCTATTTACGTACGAGAAGACGCTGTAAGATTCATCCTCTAGTATACTGCGGTAGAAGAATTTTAATGGTGGATGCTGCAATACATTAGGTTGGGGAAAAATAAATCCATTATTTTGTCGACACATGGCTTAACTGTCCTATAACTCTGTATTTGTCACATACGGTCAAACTTTTCTCTTTGAAAAGAAAAATTGTGTTCCAGAAAATCCATCAACAAAACATCAAGCTTCTTTTTGAAGCCGGCCTTATGCAAATAGTTTTTGGCCAACTTTAGCTCCTGAGCGATGCTGAGGCAGCTCACATACCGGTTTACTTGGATCATTTCCAATATTTTATCAACATTCCTAACGACAGGCGTTCTAGTGTGTGGTGCATCTTTCACATCGAAATTACCGGAACGGAAAAGGCAAACCCAAAAGTTCACATGATTGGCTGTTACAGTATTGGGGCCATTAACATTATTCACTTTAGTAGCCGCCTCACTTATCAGAGAAAAATTATAAAATGTACCAAATTTTTTTCTTTAATAACCTCAATCTTTGACGCTCTAACACACAACTAAATCGTTCAGTCACATGTAACGTGACAATCAGCCACTCTAGATAATGAGCATGAGACTCTACTACTAATTCTCTCAAGGGGGGCTAAATTATGCCAGCAACAAAACTCCCCTAGGTTTTTGACAAATATATATAACAACTAATGTATAATTAACAAATATACAATTCAGGGAATTCCCAATCTCTCAAGTCGATCACAAATAATAGGTACTTATTAACATAAACAGTGATGATGAGTTGACAGCTCCCTCTTGGATCTCAGATAGAGCAAGGCGAGTTCACTCGAAGGTACTGCTTGTCAGGTAGTTAAAAGAAAGTGAATTGTTTCCAAGCGAACGTTTCACAGCATCCAGATATTGATTCAATACTCCTAACTTTCATCCAGATTGATGAATGTGCTTATTTTACTTTAAACGAAGTAATGCTTCAAGGTTAGGTTAGGCGCTCTCAATGTCATTGTGCCAACAACTAAATTTTCTCTCATGAGGTAATTAAAAAACTAAATATATTCACTTACCGAGAAGTATGCGCTTCTCGCAAATCCTTGACTCACAAGAGTCACTTTTAGAAATGGATTGCGATATTTTCTTTGCAAGATAAAACGGCTTTACATTAGTTTAATATAAAGTATTGTATTTATGATGTGTTATATTCAGAATAAACTATGTTATTATTATTATTATTGCGGGTTCTGTCAACTCAACAAGAAATTAGACCTGACTGCTCTAAGGTTATGTTCGCGGAACACAGAAACAAGCACCGGGTATACTATGACTCAGTAGGTCAAAGTATTTCAATTGCAAGTTACGCGCGTATGTCTAGTTGCCAGTGGCGTGTATAGCGTTGCACATAATAATGACAAAATATGTTTTATTAGAACATAAATTCTTCTTTTCGAAGAAATAAGTTTGGCCAGATGCGACAATTACAAACAGATATAGGTCAGTAGAGCTGTGTCGATAAAATAATGGATTTCTTTTTCCCTAACCTAATATACAGGGTGAGTTTTTGACCACTGCGTTAATTTTAACCATAGGTTCTTGAGATAAAAAAAAAACACTTTTTCCATTACGGTTTTTTCGAATTCAGCTGCGTTAAAGAGTTATAAGCATTTTTAGTTTTCACATTGGGCAAATACCCCTCTGTAGTCTAGTTTAATTTGAATGAAAAATACCTTCCACAGCATCCACTAATGAATCTGAATTGTTTAAAAACATTATTTTCGCTCTAAGAAATGATTCACTCACTCATGTTTCATCCGATGAGGTCCATATCCAGAAGGAAGATACAAAATACTAATTTTCTGGTAAAAAAAATTCAACACCATAAACAGATTTTCGCTGTTCTACTATAATTTCTTTCTACTTCAAGATTATAGACAATCCCTTTCTAGTGAGAAATTCCAAAAGAACCTCAGAATTATTGGATGTTATCATCGTATATTTGTAATTTTCTTCTTAAAATTTCCAAATCATAAAAACCATTATTTCTATGAAAACTTCCAAGGCAAGAGGTTGTCACATTGCTTTTTTTCACTCAAAGCCAGAAAAAATCATTATGATTTTCCAAACACTGATATTTCTGAAGTTTCTTCTCCTTGACAGAGACCAGTGAACAGGTCTATGAGGTCCCTTGATATCATACTGTTAAAAATATGGCAATCTTTTTCGAAATCTTCAACAACAATGAATAATGTCACTACGAATAATTATTTTACAGAGATGTTACTTTGCTTGATGATTATTTTCTCTACTGAATCCCAATAACAAATTACTTGGATAGATTACAAGTATTCTCAGATTTAGGTGTGCAATTATATTTGCTTGAAGGAATTGGGTTTGATCACCTACATTTGATTCTGAAAACCCAACTACGTGTTTTTTCGTTAGTAAGAATCTATTCTGTTTAGACTATAATTAATTACTGAACATGCGTAAATTTTTGGTTTCTATAATCAGAATATCTGTTTTCATTATGTAAACAAAAACAGAAATATTGAATAATGGTTATTCATAGATTATGTCAAATTTTAATACCTTACCATAGAATATTATAGAATATTGATTTATTACCGAACCCCAGGAGAGAAAGAAATTAATAATTGCAAAGTTTTTTTTTAAATGAAAGATAATATCTGTAATCATTATCGATCTTCAGTTATAATTTTTCTCAGAATAACTAGAGTGAATTATTACCACATTGAAATGTTATAATAACATCTCTGTGGTGGGTTGTTCTCAATAAAATAGTGTTCTGTGGTTCCTTGTTGTTTTGATTCTGTTTTAAACTATCAACAGATATTTGTAGCTTTCTTAAAAAAAAAATGTGGAAAATATTGTTGTAAGGATAATTTCGATAGTTTGAAATTATTTAATTCATCACGAAATGATTATGGTCAGATAATCCATTCTCTTCCAATATTTTTTGTTTATGAGCCTATAGCTTCCAGTTTCAACCATGCATCATAACAAACATTCAGAAATATTAAAACTAAGTCAAATTCTATTATCTCCTAAGTTCGTGTACCAGGTTGAATCGGTGTATGAAATAAATATGTGAAAAAACTATAAACTTACAAAATAAATCAAGGAGACTGGATTCGAAGATTTTAAAACCCATATGATCTTAATTTGAAGCATTCCTATGTTAGAAAAGATATAATTTGATGAACCCTGAAAGTCTGAAGCTATAAAGAACCAGCTCTTCATAAAGACAAGCCTTCAATTCAACAGGTCCTGACAGAAAATACATTACCTATTTCAACGGTCATGAGAATATACCGAAGTACCTATGTGAGTGAAGGAAATCTTTTTCTCTATTTATTATGGAATATTACTCTGGATTAAATATTAAACAAGGTGCTAGACATCATTTATAATGAATACAGCAAATGGCAATTCAGATTTTGTTGTGAATGTAAGACAAAAATTGTTCAGTGGTTAATTTCATCTATTAGTTTTTAGTGGTAGAACCATAGACTGGAGAGATTTCCCCAACCTTTTGTAGAAATATTTAATATAGACATAAAATAGGGCAACATTGAACAAATCTTATTATTGAATCATTTCAGCACAGAGTTGGATTTGGGAAAATCAGAAAATTTGAACAAAATTATATCGATTTAATTCCTTTCAACTTCAAATATCTCAAGAATGGTGCAATTTAGGAGGAAAGATGGTGAATGATTTTATCTGCAAAAAAGACTAATGATTCCAGAAGTACAAGATACGGACCTATAGTTCAAGCGATATTTGTTTTTTATGCAATTTAACATCTGTAGTAATAATTAAATCTGTAGAGTAGTAGTGAGAAACCCACAAGAAATGGAAAACACACACAGGAATTTCAACACCCTGTATCTTTTGAACGGGGCCAAATTTAGAAAAATGTTATAGGAAGAAAATGTTTCTTTTGCGTCAAGAATCTATGGTTAAAATTAACGCAGTAGTCAAAGACTCACCCTGTATATACTACTGACGTTGTTAATGAAGGAATAGATTGATTTTTGTTAAATTAACTACACAGAAAGTAACAAGGTTGTGTGATAATTTTCATCAAAAACCTCAACAGTATTTCATAAAGCCTGGATTAAATAGAGAAAAGATCTTCAAAACTCGTTCCAATACTCATCGCATTCGTGTTGAAATGGGATCCTAGTCTGCAATTTGTTTTCGAATATGGTATCGAATTTAATTTTTAATCATTCACAATGGAAATCAAACCTTGTTCTAATTATAAACGAATAATAACGAATGAAAACCATCCACTCGTTTCTCCCCTAAATATTTTGATCACTCAATCCAATATATTCGTGGCCTCGCCGATTTCGGTCGATACCCCTATAAGTCTCGTATGGAATACATTTCTCTTTTTTATCCCATATAACTTATTCGACACACTCGAGGTTGTTTCAGTACAGCCCATAATAATTTGAAAGTTTTATGAGCGAGTTATTAATACATATCAGTATTTCATCGGCCGGCTGTACAAATTAGAATCGTTGTGTTTTTTATCTTGCGTGACAGCCTAGTATTGGACATAACATAACTTTTGGACGATGGTCCTTATCGACATTAATGATAAATATGTTTCGAAGAGCTGACATGGGGTCCGAGGTCCTCTGCTTATTTATTCAACCAACCATTCGACGTATTAATGTTAAGTTGAAATGGTCTGTTGGCTTAAAATTTCAGCTCTTAAGTCAATTGAGCCAAGGAAGAACGAAATATGAAATTCGTTATGTTTCTCAAGGATTTTGCTTAATTTCGCCACTGAGGTCTCAACATACAATTATGCAAAGCGCATATTGTTCTGATAAGTATATGGAGAAATAACAAACCTAACCTAACTTTTCGATACACACAGTGAAATGGACGGCTTTTAGCTGAAAGGAACCATCCCATAATTTTGTGATTTTTGGATTTACGCACAATATAACATTAATAGCCGTAACCTTTACTGCAAAAAAGATCCAAGCCACATTCTGGTACTTAACGCCATTTGTTGACCAATGAACCAACCAACAAAATTTGTTAGGCAAGTAACCTACCTGCAGAAAAGATCCAAGCGGCTTGATTCCTTTCTGCATAACAATAAAGAAGAGAGTTTTGTTGACATATGCCAGTATTTGAATCTTATTTTTCTGGGATAGTGAGTGTGAAGTACAAGTGAAATAAAACTGATAAATAAGTATTATTGTTATCCAAAATGAATTTTAACAATAGTAGATCTCAAAAAATTCTTGCAATGGTTATGGAGAAAGAGATTGCACAGGAGAGGGAAAGCCCAAGAAGCTGTAATCGGGTAAATAGTGCATTCAGACATTGTGTAAGTTAAGTTTCAATTTTTTATTTCAGAAATGCCATAATATAGTTGTCAAATAAAATGTTGCAAAGGATTTCAGAAATGAAAAAAGTATTTTTAATAGTTAATGATAAGCATACACTGATTTTAAGCAAAACTTGACGAATTTGACGATGGTAAAAACAACTAATTTTTCCCATTTCTTAGAACTCTCAAAAAATGCAGGACTTATCAAGACTGACGAAGCGCCCAGTTGTAGTAAGGTAACTTAGGATTTTTAGATTTTAAAATCTTATGCTTTGGTATATTTACTAATATATTTTTTAGGCCTTAAAGGAGGATAAAAATAAAACAAATATTGAAAATTCCTATAATTTTAATGCCATAGAAGTATTGAGTGATGGATATGATTCTGATAAGGATCCCGAGTTTGTTGTAACAAGCAGAAAATATTGTCTCTTCCTCAGAGCAAGAAGGTAGCGATCACCTAGAGAAAAACGAGAGCAACAATAACGACGGTCACGAAGCGACAAATTTTCTAAGACCAAGAAAAGGAAGAAAAAGGAGATCTCTGAACATGACAAGAACACAAAATAAAAAAGCACAAAATGAAAAAAAAGCCATTATGATTATAAAAGAATGAAGAAATTTGATGAAGACTCAGTGTTCCTGTTCTAAAAATGCAATACAACATTAAGTTTGACACAACGGCAAAGGTCTTTTCAAAGGACTTGGTAGTTACAACGAAGAAAATACAAGTGCCTTATGAAAGAATTTATTAACTATGTGGGGTCCAAGTATATCGTGAAACCTTTGTCAAAACTCTGCAAAATTTTTACAAAAAGGGTTAATTCAGCATAAATGAAGCTAATATCTGACAGTATAACAGATAAGCGAGGAATATCACAAGGAGCAAAAAATAAGGTGGATGAAAGCAGAGAACAAGAAGTCATGAACCAAATAAACAGAATACCAAAGTACAAAAGTCATTATCGTAGAGCTCAGTGTTCTGATGCTGAGTTTCTACCACCAGAAATTACTTTGTCTTTGATATACAGAGCATATAAAGAAGAAACAGAAAAACCGGTTGGTTTTCAGACTTACAGACGTATCTTTTTAACCAAATTTAATTTAAAATTTGAAAAAATTAAAAAGGATACCTGCAATACTTGCGACACCTATCGCAGCAGATTCTAAAATACTCTAACATATAACGAAAAAGAAAAAAATCGAAGAAGAACACGAAAAATTGGCAAGAAGCCCGAAACCAGATGAAGAATGATATGAAAATGGCAAAAGAAAACGAAGGAATAGAATGTTTAACATTCGATCTTGAAAAAAAACTGCCACTACCACGATTAGCAACTGGAATATTGTTTTATAAGAGACTAATTTGGCTCTACAATTTGGGAGTTCATTCTGGCTGAACCAACAAGGGTCAATTTTATATCTGGACTGAAAACGAGGCAGGTCGGGGAGCACAAGAAATTGGATCATGTTTATTAAAACATATTAAAGAAAACCTCTTTAACCTTACTGAGTTAATTTTATGGTCGGATTCCTGTGGCGGTCAAAACCGCAACATTAAGATGACACTCATGCTCAAAGCTGTTCTGCAGGCACACCCCTCTTTAAAAATAATTCGTATGCGTTTTCTTGTATCTGGGCATAGTTTTCTCCCGAACGAATCGGACTTTTCCGACGTCAAATGTGCACTTAAACATCAACAGCGCCTTTACCTGCCAGATGATTATATAAAAATCATGAAAGACTGTCGAACAAAAAATAAATTCAAAGTTTCGCGATTGCTATCTACTGAATTTTATGGGACCACTGGGCTAGAAAAACAAATAGTAAATAGAAAAGTGGATCATGAGAATAAAAAAATTAGTTGGTTAAAAACACGTGAGATACTTCTTGATAAAGAAAAACCATTTTCAATATTTCTGAAAACAAACTTTGAAGATAACTCGTATGCTGAAATAGATATCAGAAAAAAACAAATAGGTCGTCCGGCATTATGTAAAGATTTGATAATACCAATGGGGCATGAAGGAAAAAAATATCACATCCAAAGGTAGAAGACATAAAATCTGTGATGCACTTAATTCCGAACGATTGCAAGCAATTTTATGAAAATATAACCGGCACAGACATCGTAGACGATGTGGATGGATTCAGTGGAGCACCTGATATTGAAGTCGAACCCATAATAGATGAATAAATAAAAAAGCAATATGTATTTTTTACCTATTTAGTTAAGCAATAAAGTATCTTTAACCAAAAAGTGCTAACATTTATTTTACAGAAAAGAACCAACCCACAAAAACCAAAAAATTCAAGCGAAGTATGTAATTTTTTAAATTTTTAATAATTTATATCGTATATGCATATTTAAAGCCCAATTATGTTATCAATTAAATTTATCTTTATTGTGTAATTAATTTTTTATGATTGTCAAAACTATAACCCTTAAATACTCAATAACTTGTTTTTGGGGTTGGTTCCTTTCAGCTAAAAGCCATCCAAATGTAAGATTTCCATGGCACCTCGAGTCACTGAATAAAGTTGATCAGAGTATTACTTATCCCAAAAATAAAATGTTCGAGTCTCAATCTATTAATACTTCTCAGATCGACATCGAAAGAGAAAACTCACGAAATTCCAGAAAAGGAAAAAAACTTTTTATGTTCGACGCTGCAAGTCCATTATCATTAACGACGCCGAGGGACTTGCTCTTCGGCGCTCTCATCGGATATGCTATAAAAAAAATCTCGGAATTATTCTGTGAAAAGAAGTGATGAATTGGACTTTCGCGATACTATGAGAGGTGCATAAACCAAATTTAACGCTTCTTGTTTGTTCACCTTTTCTGTAGTAGATCAAAAGAGGCGTTCGGAATCAGAAAGAACTCCCGCTCCTTTGGGGATATCTGCAGAATTGTTGGTTCGAACGTCCGAAAGCGTGGGCTTTTGTGAGATTTGAAAGGGCCTCGGGGAGGTATTTCTGAAGATTATTATGTTGCGTTTTGAATCCATCCCTCTTGGATGGAATGAGTTTTTGGTATGTATTTTTTTTCTGTGCGTTCGTGTTGCGTGAGAGTGGACTGTGAAAGTATATCATCCGGGAAGTTTTACGATTCAAGAATTTTGGGTCGGGAATGATTTCAATCTCATAGGGGACAAAATTCTTTAACGAAGGTTGTGTTTACATCTTGATCTTTTAGAATATGAAACAGAAATAAAAGGATCATAGCTCATTTTTAGGTGTAGTATATGAATTTGTGTATTCAGGTATTTTTTATCGAATGGTTCTGTTAAAAATTGCAAGAATTTTTCACCTTACAACTCGACCTGCTCTACGCTCATGCATTTTCTACCTCGAACGGATTATCGGCTACCTTCATGATGTGTCAGTATATTTGACATTTGATCGATAGTTAAGAGGGGGTTCCACCATATGATCAATAACTGACTCCTGAAACTTTTCCTTCCTCCTTCTCCTTCCCCTCAAGGTCCCCCACTGGGCCAGTACAATCTGAGACGTCTTTTTTCCTTCCTGTTTTTTTTCTGAAGTAAGATTTTCAATACGTACATCGTGGATAAAACCACGCCGATGCTTCCAAGATGAATCGAGTTTGTTTGGCAACAATGTTCTGTTTCTATATGATCAGAACCTTAGACTATATAAGAATAGACCCCTTTTTTTACATTGAAGAGTGTCGCATCTGAAACTTAGAGCTAGTCGATTGTAACGTATTGAGCTGGTCCCCTCAGGTCATAAAAAATTTTCATGTTGCCAAACTGAGCAAATAGTAGGTTTCTCTATTCTCCTATAATTGTGAATAAAAACTTTTTCTTCAATTTGCATTCAAAACATTGTATGGAATTTTATAATTTGAATTGAAACTGTCTTATCGGATATATTAGCAAGAAGTAAAAGAAAAACTTTAGTTGATTTTGCTATTTTATGTCAGAGACCACAGATGAAAAGAAATTCAGGTGAAAGTCAAGGCAACGCTGCTTCATTCTGTGCTTGACAATTTGAAGGTCTCATGTTCTAAAAGACACAAGTTGCCACCTCTGTATCGAAAATAAATATGCAAATTGAAGAAATTTTGTGAGAGTCAGTATTAGGTGTTTCATATTTTTTATTGTTTATTAATTTTCATCGTACTAAAAATAGTTCGTAATTGTGGAAGTTGTAGTAAAGACAGAAATTTTAATCCGAATTTATCGTTCATTAAGTGTATTGTTAGAACCAAAGTATTTGGTTATTTACATGTTCAGTAACGTAGAAAGTTTTAATAGAGAAGTTTTCAATGAGATTATTATAAGATAAAATGGGGTTTTCTTGAATTAAGTTTCCCAGATGACGATGAAAAAAGAAAAATTTGGGCTTCGCTGTTGGGATGGTCAAGTATTTGCCCAAAGAAAGCAATTTTCATTTGTTCAGATCATTATGACCCTGAAGATATTGTGACCCGAGTAAATGGAAAAAGATTTTATGCGGTGTTGCCGGGTGAGGTTTCACAAGAGACTTTCAATGAGGTTAGAACTTTCAATGAGGGAGTCAAAACAAATCGACATTTTACAAAGGAACGCTTTGTCTATCTTATATAGTCCAAGGTTCCACCATATGATCAACAACTGACTCTTGAAATTTTACCTTCCTCCTTCCCATCTAGGTCCCTCACTGCGCCAGTACGATCTGAGACGTCTGAAATATGATTCTACATTTCTCAAGATAACTTCTCGATTATTACCACATTCAGTGTTCTCTATATAAATTCTCCATTATTGTAAATGGGTCTACTCTGTTTAGATGTAGTTGATTTTTAAATATATAAACTTCGTGTGAGTACCTATTTATTATGTGAATGTGATCATTGTACATTAAACATTTTATTTTACCACCTCTAGCTTAATCATTTATTAGTAACCTTCCTCTTTTCAGTCATCGCTAAAAATCACACCCAGATTTTTGAACAGTTTCCATTGTGATGTCAGTTCCATAAACCTTCTCTACCTATGTTGTTTCTATTTAAAAATGTATCATTGGATTCCAGAAGCAAAGTTTCGTCGAAAGCGCTTCATTATTGAAAATAACTCAACCACTTTTAATTATAGGTGAAGCTAAAAATTTTTACGCCCCAATCTACAAATCCATTTCGATAATACGCATCCGCCCCCTTGATTTGTCATTCTCCGAACCCCGAAATTTCCAGTTATACTGCCAATTAAGGTTCTGAAGCGAAACCGCATTATAAGTCGTCAATTTTTTTTCATCACGCCACTCGCAGGGCCAAATTGAAGGGAAAACGAAACCGAACCATACCGCCCCTAAATAAACCAAGTAAACACAAGCCTCGGCAATCAATAGTCAAGGAAGAAAATGGAATTTTTGATTCCTGACGGATCACGCTGCCGTCAACCAGCTTTTCCATCGGTATAATTCCTTCGGGGCTTACTAATCGATAAGTTCGTTTTTGTCGGTATCTTTCTTCTAGGGAACGCGTATGATATTAATGACTTATTGGACTTTTAATATAACCTTTTTTCTAATTGATTTTAACGTCTGTAAAATTGAATCTATAATTAAGGTTAATGCTATGCACAAGAAATTCGACATTTGAAATTCCGGGAAAAATACCTCCTCGGGCGGGACTCGAGCCCGCATGTTCAAATTGCCGGTCTGGAGCTCTACCTCTGAGAAACCAAAGATATGCGTTAATGCAATCGACATCGAGGATACCTTTCCCCCAGAATTCAAATGTTGTTAGTATCCTCTGCAATTCGCAAAAATTTGTGGAGAGTTTTACCAAGTTGAACACAAAAATCAATTGCAGCTCTTTGTTTGAAACTCATTTTCCACCCGATGTACAAAACACACTGACATTTGAAATGTAATAACTTTTGTTGTATGCATCCAAATAAATGAAATGTATACCAGTTGTGAACAAGGGTCTAAGCTCAGTATATATAAGAATAGACCCCGTTATTTACATTGAAAAATTTCGCATCTGAAACTTAGAGCTGGTTGATTGTAATGTATTGAACTGGTCCACTCAGGTCATAAAAATTTTCATGTTGCCAAACTGAGCAAATAGTAGGTTTCTCTATTCCCTTTAATTGTGAATAAAAACTTTTCATCGAGTAAAGATGGTGTTAGCGATGCTCTCAAGAGTATGCCTATAAAGTGTGCTAGTTGCAGACGAATTGTTGTTAACATTGCAGCGAAGTGTAGTTTGTGCCTTAATTCATACCATAATAATTGTGGTAAGAAAGTTAAAAGGTGCTGTGGTCAAGAAATAATGTGTTCGTTGAGGGATGAAAGAATGGAAGATGACGCAAGCGCGTTATCTGCTACCGACCGTGAAGTGGAATCAAGAAGACCTACTTTGGAAGTTGATAGCCGAACTTGAAAGTAAGAATAACTTATTATTGAAAAGTTGCACCCTTACAAGATACAAATTATTTGTATTAGAAAGTGAACTCCATAAAAAGGACGCCATGTTAACTGAAAGGGAAGAAAAAATAGATAAACAAAGAGCTGGAACAAGAAACAGCGCACAAAACAATAATATTCAAGGTCGTACCGCACCAGTTGACTTTGGGAATAAGACGGAAAATGTTAATGAAGTCCCTACATCTTCACCTCGCTGTCAGACTGCGCTGGCATCTGCAAGTTGGATAAATGAACACAACAAACAGGGAAACGTAAACAAATCGAGTGCGGTCAAAGAATATCAAAACCGTCGTGATATAAACACAAATATAAATCCTGTTACAGTTAATACTGAAAAAGTTGAAATTAACATCAATGATGACAATGAATGGACGAATATTCCCTACAAGAAAAATAAGAGAAGTGCTCGCAGACCTTTGGTGGTAGGAAATTTCAATGGTACGTCAACAGTGGAAGGTATCGTGAAATTTAAATCGCTGCATGTTACAAATCTCAAACCAACTACAAACGCTGAGGAATTAACCGCATTCCTGTCAAAAAATTTCACCAAATGTGAAACCCTTAAATCGCGATTTCCCGAAATATATGCTTCATTCAAGGTACTCATTCCAATTGATGAGTACGATAAAGTTAAAGAAGAGTCCAATTGGCCGATAAGATCCACAGTCCATAATTTCTACCAGCGCAGGATAATGAAACTGGACAAATGAAAATAAATTCTTGGCAACCCGTGGCGAAATTCGTTCGTGTAAAAATAATGAATTTGAATATTGGGTGTATATGGAATAAAATCAATAGTTTAAGTATTTTATTGAATGATGAAAAATGTAAAAATGTAAAAGAGTTGATGATGTCTAAGGCTTACTATAGTATTGATGAGTATTTGTCTGATCATGATCTCCAATCTTGATATAAAGAATTTTTCTTGTTTTTGACTTATCCTATACATATTGTATGTCTAAGAGAATCAATAAATTTATTATTATTATTATTATTAAGTTGCATTCAAAACATTGAATAAAATTTTATATTTTGAATTGAAACTGTCTAATCGGATATATTAGCAAGAAGTAAAAGAAAAACTTTAGTTGATTCTGCTATCTGCTTATGTCAGAGACCACAGATGAAAAGAAATTCAGGTGAAAGTCAAGACAACGTTGCTCTATTCTCTATTTGACAATTTGAAGGTCACATGTTCTAAAAGACCACGTTGCCACGTCTGTATCGAAAATAAATACGCAAATTGAAGAAAATTTGTGAGAGTCAGTATTAGGTTTTTCATATTTTTTATTGTTTATTAATTTTCATCGCACTAAAAATGGTTCCTAAGTGTGAAAGTTGTAGTAAAGACAGGAATTTTAATCCGAATTTATCGTTCCATATACGTATAAGTGTATTGTTAGAACCGAACTATTTAGATATTTACATGTTCAGTAACGTAGAAAGTTTCAATAGGGAAGTTTTCAATTAGATCATTATAAAATAAAATGAGGTTTTTTTCTTGAGTTAAGGTTCCCAGATGACGAAGAAAAAAGAAGAATTTGGGCTTCGCTGTTGGGATGGTCAAGTATTTGCCCAAAGAAAGCAATTTTCATTTGTTCAGATCATTTTCACCCTGAAGATATTGTGACCCGAGTAAATGGAAAAAGATTTTATGCGGTGTTGCCGGGTGAGGTTTTACAAGAGACTTTCAATGAGATTGTCAAAACAAATCGACATTTTACAAATGAACGCTTTGTCTATCTTATATAGTCTAAGGGTCTAAGCCATCTACGGGTAAAATATTACATTAGATGGCACTACTGGTACTATTTTTTCTGTTTCTTTTGGAATGTCGGTGTAGTGTCACTTTTCCCACGATCGGAGAAAAATATATACCGGATGGATCGCAAGAAGATGTTCAACTGACCTAAAATTCTGACTTTCAACTTACTCAACCAATAAGAAAGTTAACGAGTTTCTTATCACCATAACAAACAATAAAATAAAGCATCATCCGCATGAAAAGAAAAACAAAACCCACCTTCCCAAAAACGTGTTCAAGGCGGAATTGTAAATGTGGGAGGCGAAATAATGACCTCGCAACGATTCATTTCCTCTCGGCAGAGCATTTTCGCGGAAACACGGAGGTTTTCCAGGTGGATGGCGCAGAAACCTCAATGGTTGAAGAGAATATGCGCCGTTCAAAACGCGAATTATTCATCGAACTTGCTCCGGAATTGTGGGGCCTTCATTGCGGAAACCTAACAATGGAACATATCCGGACGACAATGTTTATATTGAATTCTGTAGAGCTGGCGGAATTTCATTTTTGCCACGACTCCCCATAGGGCCACAACCTCACGACGGAAAAGAATTCCGGCTCCGTTGGTTTAGCGATTTCAATTAGGATCATGTTGACCCAATCGATGTGTTTTCATTCAAGTGATGTTCGCTATGTTCACACCGATCCTTCAGAAAATGAAATTATTGTTTATCCAATGCATACTTCACGTTCAATTACATCGTACCGCATGATATGCCCTAACATTTCCCAGAAAGTAACGTAGAAATACTGCTGAATTGAACGTGCAATGTCGAGATTCCTTAAGTAGGTTTAAGAAAAAAAAAGTCCCACAAATATGGGGTCGAAAACGTTGCGTTTTCGAGATATAGAACAATATTTTTCAAGTTTTTCTTTCATAGTATCTATCTATATTTTACAAGAAATCCGGTCTTCCCCAAGGATCAGTTCTAGCTCCTTCACTTTTCAATTTATATCTCAGTGATTTACCCACGACATCATCACAGAAATTTGTTTATGCTGACGACATTGCTATTGCTTACCACCGTTAGGATTTCCATATGCTGGAGAACATACTATCTTCTGATTTGGAGATTTTAATGAATTATTTTGTTGAGTGAACAAAACAGAGGTATCTTGTTTCCATCTGAATAATCATGAGAAATATATGAAATTAGCTGTACCTTTCAATGATTATCCTATCGAATATTATTTCTATCTTAAATACTTAGGAGTTAAATTAGATTCATCTGTCAATTACAAGGCTCATTTAGATGTTCTGAACCTGAAACTGAAAACTAGGAATAATTTTTATCCATTGTAATCAGTTATGAAATAAATATATCGAGAATTTTGGACACCTATATTTTGCAATAGTTTAAATTGTGATACCTAATTGCCAACATTTCGAAACTGATTTGTTCAGAATAAATTTAGAGAAAAAACAAGCTAAAATATGTGAAAAGTAAACTACCTAGTCACTGTAAAACAATTTCGTCAGAATATATTATTTATTCAACATCGAAATCTCATTACATAAACTTCCATTAAATCGAGGCTCACATAGACATGTGATTGACAGACCACAACAACTTTATGAGATCTAACTTTATCCGAAATAGACTAAGTAAAACAGACATGGCCAGTATTAATATTGTTTTTTTATTATATAATTATGAATGATACTGAGATTTTTTACATCTTCTCTGTGATTGACAGTATTATTCCTTGTTATGTGAATAATTTCAGTTACATTTCTTCTATAACCAATATCCTCCCTATCAAGAATCCCAACATCTCAAAAATCCAATTTTGTTGAGTATGGCACTTATAACATTGGTAGATATTTACATGAGATCTTGAATTCTGCATGTCCACTTCCATTTTCAATTTGAAAGATACTATTTCGCTACATACAATTTTATCAGATATAATTGTTCCACCGGGATACATAGTTATCTATACAGGGTGAGTCTTTGACAACTGCGTTAATTTTAACATAGGTTCTTAAGATCAAAAGAAACACATTTTTTTCCATATTCAGCTGCGTTAAAAAATTATAAGCATTTTAAGTTTTCACATTGGGCAAATACCCCTCTGTAGTCCAGTTTAGTTTGAATGAAAATTAGCCTCCACAGCATCCACTATTGAATCTGAATTTTTCAAAAACATTATTTTCCCTCTAAGAAATGATTCACTCACTCATGTTTCATCAGATGATTATATCGATTTAATTCCTTTCAACTTCAAATATCTCAAAAATGAAGCCATGTAGGAAAAAATATGACGAATGATTTTATCTGCAAAAAAGACTAATGATTCTAGGAAGTACAAGATACGGACCTTCAGTTCAAGTGATATTTGTTTTTCATGCAATTTAACTAATCTATACTGTAGTAGTGAGAAACCCACAAGAAATGGAATGAATTTATTGACGCCAAAATATTCATGACTGTTATCAAAAACCTTCTACAATAGATCATTCAAATTGATGTTGTAGTTTGAATATTACAGGTGAAAATGTAGTTTTTTATGAAATTTCAACACCCTATATCTTTTGAATATATGGTTAAAATCAACGAAGTGGCCAAAGAATAACCCTGTATAATCCAAAAATAGTATTCATCTTTTACCATTATCTGCAGATTCTTCCTACGGAAACCCCGTGTAGTGAGCAGTTCTCAACAGCACTCAATCTGAATCTGAAGTACTTTCATTAACATTTCACTTTCCTGTATCGAAGCAATTCAAGTTTTTTCAAGAACACTTCAACTGACAAAAAATTCTTTTATATACCACCGGGACATCCAAATGAAGCGCAGTGTTTCTATAGTCCATTCCCTTATCAAAAATGTAATTTGAAAGCGCTCCGAATATACATGTCACGTAACTAACTTGGGGTTGAAAACTTATCAGCCATCTTTCTTCATTAAGCGTTGTCGAGGGGTTTTCAGAACTGACAGACTCGACAATTAAATTGCGGCAAAGCACATCATGTCAGTCATTTATACGTTATCTAGTTCTTTCGAGGGAACCATAAAGCCATTTCGTCTCTGATTGATTAACTGACACATCTGCAAGGGATATTGGAATTTTATCTAGGGTGACGAGAAAGATAAGAGGTGTATTTCTTCCTTTTGGTGTTCGTGTATGGAATCCGGTGAGATAAAAAATTTAGACGTGGGCGGTTCTAGTACACATTTAGAAATCCAAAGATTTTAAAATGAACATTCCGAAACAGTCCGAAATACGAGAGTTTCCTTTTATATTTCGGGATTGGAGAACCCTAGTGTTGCAATCTGCCAACTGATAGCTCTATTGTAAAGCTTGACATTTAGGAGGTTATACGGGGTCAGGACGTTTTGACATATGATCTCTATTTGTGTTGTTTAATGTAACTTAAAAGATTCATCTCGGCCAAAAATGGGATTAAATCGCGAAGATTTTCGTGCGCCGACTGATATTGCAAGATCGCCGTGTGACCTATCGTGAGATTGAGACAACCTTAGGCATTAGTGGGGCCAACATACATCCAATATTACATAAACCTTAGACTATAAAAGATAGACAAAGTATTCCTTTGTAAAATATCGATTTGTTTTGACTCCCTCATTGAAAGTTTTAACCTCATTGAAAGTCTCACCCGGCAACACCGCATGAAATCTTTTTCCATTTACTCGGGTCACAATATCTTCAGGGACAAAATGGTCTGAATAAATGAAAATTGCTTTCTTTGGGCAAATACTTGACCATCCCAACAGCGAAGCCCAAATTCTTTTTTCATCGTCATCTGAGAACCTTAATTCAAGAAATCCCCATTTTATCTTATAATGATCTCATTGAAAACTTCCCTATCAAAATTTTCTACGCTACTGAACATGAAAATAACTGAATACGTCGGTTCTAACAATACACTTATCTATGGAACGATAAATTCTGATTAAAATTCCTCTCTTTACTACAACTTTCATACTTACGAACCATTTTTAGTGCGATGAAAAGTAATAAACAATAAAAAATATGAAAAACCTAATACTGACTCTCACAAATTTTCTTCAATTTTCGTATTTATTTTCGATACAGAGGTGGCAACGTGTGTCTTTTAGAACATGTGACCTTCAAATTGAGAGAATGGAGCAGCGTTGTCTTGACTTTCTCCTGAATTTCTCGGAGCTGATACACAGATCTCTAGAAAATGGTAAACCTTCCTTATGCCTATTCATTGACTTAACAAAGGCCTTCGATAATGTTGATCATCAATTACTTTCACAGACACTAGAAAACAACGGTATCAGAGGAACTTGTCTGAAAATCTTTGAAAGCTATCTACATAACAGAAAACAATTTGTGAGAGTGGGTGATACAACAAGTAACCCCAAAAAAATCGAATGTGGTGTGCCTTAAGGTACTGTGTTGGGACCGTTATTGTTCAATTTGTATTTGAATAATTTATTCAGACTGAACACAATAAGACACATAATAGGATATGCTGACGATACTGCAATCTTCTATGAAGCGGAAACATGGAGTGAGCTCAAAAATAATGTAGAAACATATTTTATACTACTCAAACAATGGTTTGACCACAAACTCTTGACAATCAATATGGCAAAAACTAACTTTCTACCATTCAGTTGCAATACATCCAACGTCTGCCCATTCGAGAACATTAACGTGATCACACAGGGAAATATTTTCACCATCCATTCCGTGAGAGAAATCAAGTATTTGGGTGTATACATAGATAGTAACCTGAAATGGGATTATCATATTCGATATGTCATTAAAAAACTACAATCAGTCCTTTACAGATTTCGTTGCCTGAAAAAATGTTTGTCAGTCAGAAAACTAAAATTTCTGTATTCTGCCCTTGTTGAAAGCCACTTGAGATACGGCATAATTACCTGGGGTTTAGCCTCACGAGGTCATATTACTCATTTGGAGATACTGCAGAGAAGATTTCTCAAACTAATTATGCCTAAAAACTCGAGGTATCCGTCGGATCTCTTATATGTAGAATCTCAGATAATGGATATTAGACAGCTACACTTCTTCTGTACCAACGTAAAGTATCAATTCTGTGGTAACAAAGCAAGCTCCAGAAACCACCAATACAATATCCGACATCGTGCACAACTTGCTTACCCTACTATCATAAAAAAATCAATTTCAAAAAGAGCATACTCCTTTTGCGTAATCTTATTATATAACACACTACAGGAGAATATTGAAAATATAGTTTCAAAACCACTGTTCAAAAAAAAACTGAAGTAATTCATTTTTCAGACACAGACAGTTTGTGAGAAATTTGATGGAATAACTACTAACTAATAATAAAGGTTATATCCCTTTCTGCATCATTCCCAAACTGTGCTCTTTATATACGTAAATACTGATATATGTTTTCTGTAATACCCTGCAAATTGTCTGTTTTTAACCATCCTTTGTTGTACCTCATTTTATTACCTCCAGGTCTTTAAAATATAAACAAACATTGTATGTTTTTACTTCTTTTTCATCTTGTTCTCTTTTTTCCTGCGAAACAAGTGCAGCAGCACTTATCGCACACTAAACTTTATTCCCCTGTTTTATTTTCTCACTGTAAACTATATGTGTGTAAAGTATCACATTTTAGTATTTTCTATTTTACATTTTATATCTTAACATTCATACATATATTTGCTTTTAATTTTATATATATCTGTAAATTTTTATGGGAAACAAGTGCTTTGCACTTATCCCAAAATAACTTCATTCACCTCATGTAGAAACTTATTTGTATCTGTATTTGTATTTTCCAACTGTGAATAAAGTTTTATTATTATTATTATTTCTTTCCATCTGTGGTCTCTGACATAAGATAGCAGAATCAACTAAAGTTTTTCTTTTACTTCTTGCTAATATATCCGATAAGACAGTTTCAATTCAAAATATAAAATTGTATACAATGTTTTGAATGCAAATTGGAGAAAAAGTTTAATTCACAATTATAGGGGAATAGAGAAACCTACTATTTGCTCCGTTTGGCAACATGAAAATTTTTTATGACTTAAGTTTCAGATGCGGCACTTTTCAATGTAAATAAAGGGGTCTATTCTTATATAGTCCAAGGCATAAAATTTGATCCCACACAATTCATCAATCACTCAAAAAGGGGCTAGTGTCGATGGTCGAAAAAAAATGCTCCAAAAATACGATCGCGGTGCTTCGAGGCACGTCTATGACATTGTAACAGGCGATAAATTGTGGATTTACGCCTATGAGCCCGAAAGTAAACAGCAGTCGACTGTATGGATGTTTCTAGATGAGCCAAATCCAACAAAAGACATGAGGATTCTCTTCTTTTATTTTCATTAGATGTCGCCACACATTATTTACGTCAAATTGAAAGCTACTATCAGTATCTTGGCTTAGAAATGAAAATATCAGATGAAATACAGCGATGTAGTGAATTTTCCTATTCAGTTCCGGATGAAAAATTGTTCATAGTGAACGAAAATTTGCATTAAATATCCTGTAATAAATATAAACGGTAACCTTCGTATACAGATATAGTCTTTTCTCTGACGCCATTTTCTTGTGATCTTGTTAGATGTTCACAAGAAAATGGAGCATCAATCACTACTACCAATGTCGAAAGAAAAACCCTAATAATTTACCTTCTGTGGAACGATCTTCTGATCCTGAATTTTTCATTCGTTTCGATTATTTGTCCACGACTGTTCATGACACTCCGGGTCGACAGTATCGGTCACGAGCTGATAAAGTATGCAGGGAAGGTATTCGGTGGTTTCTTCACATTTATTACATTGTATCTACATTATTCAAGCACAAGCTTCTCATTTCTTATAAGAGAGACCCACCTGTTTCTCCCGACGGTTAATTGAAATTCAAGAATCCAGGGCAATGATTCTATTTATCCCGGAGGAGAAAAAGTTCAGACCCTTTTTTTGTTGGGAGAAATGGTCGAAAATTTGCATTGTGGTGTTTGCTGAGTAAGCCAATTATTAAACTGGATGGTGTTCCATAGCCTGAAACTTTTGATGTTGTTCGAAAGATAATCACGTTGTTTTCAAGTTCGTAGTAGAATCTTTTCCTGCTTGCAAAGTGCGTAAAATTCAATTTTATGGTTTAGTGAATACTCATGTTTTCGCTTCCAGAGCGAAGAAGTAATCAATGATGTAAAATACTTTTCATTCATGCTGAAAAGAGCTGAGCGAGTCACTGATTGCTATATTAATTTAAATCAGAGCTTCGTGAAGTCAGAAGAAATAGCTTGATCTAGTACCTAATTTTCAAATATAACATTTTTTTCTGATCGAACCAATATTGAGCTATATCGCCTTAGTTACCATGTGTCATAACACACTCATATTTCCCAAGGGAAATATGAAACGTCAAATCATATTTCTTTAAAAACGTCAAATCATATTTTATTTCTTTATTTAGTAAAAAAATGGAAACAGCAATTGTTGAAGTTTCCACTAATTTCCACCAGATACAAAGGAAGAAGAAATATTTTGTTTATAATTATTCGTCGACGAGACTACAGTTTTCTTGAGAACATTCCGTGCAGCAGCAGTCTCGGACGATTCTCCCAAAACGGTCTTCAAAGATTGTGATGCTGCAGATGACTCTCCCTCCACACCTGCTATCATCTTCGCTACCTTATTTTTGTGCAGCAGATAGCCTTCTGCAACAAACGAACTTTTCCAACCACCATGTCTCTTGAGTGTTGTCATTGAGGCTCCGGCATCGGTTACCAATGTCGCGGATGTTTGTCTTCCACAATGGCCTGTATACGTTTTCGGATTATCTAAACCATTCAGCAACCTTACTCGGAATTTTTCCGAATGTATTTTTGCCGACATGCTGAAGAGTACACTTCTTATTCCTATAAGCTATGAGGAACCTAAGAATGTCTTGCGGACGCAACGCCGAATACTCCCTCACCAAACGAGCAGCACTTCCACAGCAGTCTTCGTTTTCATCAATTATAGCGCTTAATACAGTGAAGTCAAGATCCTACATTTGGAAACAATTTGAAGAATTCTGTGCTGCACGGGAATACCTTGTAAATGAAAAAACAAGTTTGTCAGAGCTCAATAATATTATGCTAGACTGGGCTTTCAATATGAAGAAAAGAGATGAATCAGACTACAAGGAAAATGTCGTAAAAACCTTGTGGAATAATACTGCCAAACAGCTGCAGGAAATTTTCTATTCCGAATGGGGCGTTAGGTTCGATCCATTCACAGACGTGGCTTTTAAAACGGCGCGGGGTGCACGAAATGCCAAGAGGCGTATTTTGCAAGTGGACCCTGAGAAAAGAAAAGTTAGTGCCAAGGCGCTGTCTTTGGAGCAACACGAAGAGATGGTCAACTTATGTAAAGAAGATAATCCAGAAGGTTTGAACAGAAAATGTTATTTTATTGCTGCATTGGAGCTTGCTTGGCGTGGAGGAGAGGGTTCATCATGCCTAATTTCGCATTTCCAATTCGAAATTGAAAACGATGTTAATCCCACGGCCCGAATCGCCCGCAATCCGATATTTTCTAAAACAAGACAAGGTGGTGCCCAAAAATGTGCGGAAACGAAATGGCTGACTCCCGATATTGAAGAAGATATTTGCCCGGCGAGGTTATATAAGCTACTTGTATTCAAAAGAACTGCAAACATAACCACTGAAAAACTATTCCTTACTCCACATAAGAATTGGAAATATGGTTCATGGTTCAAAAACTCCCCAGTCGGTCCCAATACGATAGCTAAATGGACAAAAGAATCGGCAGAACTCATTGGCATAAACACAACCAAGTCGAAGATAACCAATCACTCGCATCGAGCTACTGCTGTCAGCCAATTAGTCAAAGCAGGGATTGGCGAGGAACAGCTGATAAAGATAACAGGCCATTCTTCTGCAGCGTCAGTGAAACCGTATCTCCAACTGGACCAACAACATCACAAAAAAATAATCACAGCCATAAGGAATGAAAAAATTGTCCTTCAAGAAACAACATCAGTATATTCTTCATCATTCGAAAATAATGCTCGTAATGTGTATAATAATTGTACTATCAATAATTATTATTTTGAGAATAAAGATGAATAATTTGTTGTTATGCTTCTATCTGGATATTTTTGAATGAAAAACTATTTTTTATTTCGTTAGATTTATATTGTTGAATGATCTTTCCAAATACCACACGAGTTTCGATTTTTTTTGAGAACACTCTGTCGATTTTTGAAAATTATACAAATTTCACTCAACAAAGAGATCCCGAAATACCACTCGCCTTCGGTTCGTGGTATTTTAAGGATAACTTTGTTTCGTGAAATTTAAACGCATAATTCCCAAAAAATAAGAGTGTTCTCGAAAAATTCTCACCTCTAGTGGTATTACCCTTGAATATTCTGTTTATAAGAATGTTTTGAGCTGCTCCCGGGACAACACTGCTGATTTGTCAGGAACGTATACTTTATTTTTGTTCTTAACAAATGCTTCGATTTCATCGAATCATCGAATAGATCTTAACACCGATAGTTTCGTCCATAACGTGTTTGGTGAAAATTTCTGTGACTGGGGATCGAATGAATTAATCATACATCAAGAATATTAAGAATCAGAGCAACATACCAAATCTTGGAAAAATGCTAACAAAATATTATCGCTCACACCGCCTACCAAATTTTTCCTTTTCCATTCCTGAAAGCATTCGTACTCTTTACTGTAGGCAGCTTGAGATTTGGCGGAGTCAAAGATTCACAGGTCTTTGCCGCTTTAGTTTCGACGTAGTTCGCATTTTTCAATAATTTTATTTTTGACAAGACGTCAAAATAAAACCAGTCAACCAAGATGGCAAGATGGCCCATAGCAACGGAAAAATTTAATTATTACAAAAATATACAATGTAATAATAATTTTTCCATATCAGATTGTTTCAATCAGTAAAAAAAACTATTGATTACACTACGGGAAATATGAATACATTTCGCTCGGTTGTCTGTCTATACATCTCTCGGGCCCGCCCTCGGAATGTAACTTTGACAACCTCTGGAAATATACTATTTATATTTCCCTAGTTGTGATAATAGCTATTATTGGAGGAACCATACACTGAAGAGATTTCCCAACCTTTTGTAGAAATAATATTTTTTGTATTCTGGAACAGCCTGTTGATATACTGTTTTTCTTCATACTCGAAAATTCATACATTATCTGAAAGCTTCGTCACGCAAAGAAACAATCCACATAGGGGTGGAAGCACAACTCGTTCTTGGCAGGATCTCCTTTGTGACTCGTTGTCTCGACGTCATTTTTCATCAACACGTTTTAATTTCCTTAGTTGGACAGGCGGACAATTTCCTTGTTTCCCGCTTCATACATTGCTGATGAGTTTGTGCCAAGGATTTGGGGTAGTATGATTAGATCCGACATTAAACAAGCCGGAAATTCGACAGAGTGTGGTTTCTTCGTCTACAAATGTTCATTTCAAGTTTCAGAGTGACGAGGTTCATTCCATTTAGAGTACGGAATATCTTCTAAGTCTTGATTCCGTTCGAAAATGTTATATCATTTTGATGAGGTGGATACTCAAGAGACCTCATCGTTGTGAATAAATTCGTGGCTGTGCAGGGTGGATTTATTTCGATTAACACTACAACTTTCAAACCAGAGAAGATAGACAAATAGATATCCCCTTCTCGTTTTTTTTTGGGAAACTAACAAGAAAAGTATTCACTTTTGGGCTACCTTCTTTTGTTTTCGAGTTATAAGCGGGAATTGGAAAAATTGCGATACCGAAAAAATGTATCTCCACTGATACTGATTATTTTGCTCTGAAAGTAAAATATTTTACAGGAACTACGAGGTCTGTAAATTAAGTAATGAGACTGGCAACGTTGCGTTTGATCTGGCAACACTGGAAGCGCGGGAAACATGTGATCCACCTTCAGTACGAGCACAGTATAGGGACCAAGCAGTAGTCGCACTCCGTGGATTTTCTTACACAAAGTCTGACTCGCGCATTCCTCCCTGCGCATAACCTATAATCGACCTCGAATGTAAAAATTTTCATTGTTTTCATCAATAATTCTGAGATGTCTGGAATAATTTTTCTAAGATCTATTTGAAATTCAAAGAAGAAGTTGAAGAAAAAGATGCAACCTAACTTATAAATTCAGTGGAATTTCTTTGAGTCAAAATCTACCATAAACCAGCAAAGCTCATTTATTCAATAATTTATTTTCATTCAAGTAAGTATTCTGTTTCAATTATGTGTTATTTTCAAATTAATTCCAAAATGGTTAACAATTGTAGCGTGGAAAATTGAAAAAGGATGCACTTCCAGATATATTCCAAGAAGGAACAGGTGAAAAGGGTATTTATTGAATAAATGTAACGTGTAACACATTCTGATCAGAATGTGGATGCTGGGGTTAAAAATTACTGAAACTTTTATGGATTCAAGTATCTGTACTATACCTGGTAAGAAGTGAACATTATCTTTTATTTATTTGTTGAACTCTGAGTCTAATGAAAGATTATCTTTACTCATAGTGAGAAAAACTGTGTGACTCAAACATCACCAAGTTTGTCTGCCTACACTCCAAGAAAAAAAAGGTTGCAGAATATGGTGAAGAATTTGAAGAGGAGAAAGATTTCAATGAAGGAGAAAGAAACTGTAGAAATTGAGGATGAAAGTTTCATTCGATTCTGCAGGCATAATTTCAGCTCGAACATGGCTGATTTCATGATAGCCCAATTGCAACTCAAAAGAACAAATCCCCATGGCTACAGGTACTTCATCGCTTATAAACAATTTGCACTTACTATCAATTTTTTGGGACCTGTAGTTTATAAATTTTTAAGAAAAACTTTTTCCTTACCTCACAAGCCTACTCTATGCAGAATAACTACCAAATGGAACTTTTCCGTTGGTTTGAATGAATATGTTTTTCAAGCAATATCGGTGAAAGAAAAACTATGACAGAAAGAGGATTGCATATTATGTGTTGATGAGATGTCTATCAAAACTCATTTTTTTTATGATATATCTCTTGACCAAATAATTGGATTTCACCAATGCAATGGTAACAGATCTTTCGAACCTGCTAATTGTGCATTAGTTTTAATGTTTAATTTTTCAGTTTGTCAGTATTCGTTTTATTTATAGATTAGGCACAAATTTTCTGATGGAATTGATCTTAATGCAAATTTACCACATAGCGTAAACATTCATTCTATATATTTCTATCATATCACTTACAAAGTCTTTGTATACTTGTTATTTTGAATGTATTGATGTATACATAATAGTTGACTGAAATGCATGCAAAATTAAACTTTATTTTTATGATACTGTATAGTATTTTATTCCGTTGTATATTACTATATTATATTCATTATAGAAATATGAAAAATATAATTTTATATCAGAAAACCAGTTTTTTTATTGTATTTATGAGAAGATAATTCAATATTACCTTATAACTATACTACAAGTTAAGATTAGACTGAATGAATCTTGAGAAAAATTTATTAAGGCAAAAAATACAAACAAACTGGGAGAAATCCACTAACAAGTAACAAATTATATTCTCTGATGTTGATTTAATCTGGAAAATTTACTACATTTAACTAATCGCATTAAACAGGATTCTTAAGTTCAAAAGAAATTTGAAGCAAGATCGTTTATATGGGGCCTATTACAGAAATCAATGTTTTTTGCAACATTTTGTGTTGAGGGGGTTTGCCGATAGTTAAGAATTCCATAATCAAATTCCTCTTTTCATAAATTGTATATAGTAAAAAATAGTATCAGTTCAGACCAAATCATCAGAGAATTCATTGAAAAAATTTGTTCGAAGCAATTCAATATAAAAATAAAGTTATTTTTCATGGACTCGAAGATAAATGTTTCAGTGAAATTATAAGTATTGAGGATTTGATATTAAACGCATTCGATGCTTTCAACCACCAACTACTTATTTTTCCATATAATACCTACTCTTCAACTCAATCTTCGTTTAGAAAAATTTTAATGAGTCATTTCATTTACAATCCTAAGGTACCTATGATTTTTAACATATTTCAAAAAGTTTCAGAGGCACCGGTTCTTCTGTTTCTGAGTACACTATTGAGTAAATTTAATCACTAATTACTGTTTCTTTCAAAGTGATATTAAAACCACAATAAAACAATATATCTTTTATTGAATGCGTTTTGTTAGTGAGGAAATGTGATTACATTTACGGTTACATTATGAGCGGAGTCATAATTTTTATATGAATATAGACAAAAACAATGGTCCATACACTCTAAATATCACTGTGAAAACTTATTACCAGTTTATATCAAAATATTTAAGTTTTCAGATAACGCAAATAACCTTTTCTAATCAATTTTTACATTCGCGGTCGATTAGAGGTTATGCGCAGGGGAATGCGCGAGTTCCCTTTGGTGTAAGCGATTTCAGTTCAAAATCGACGGAGTGCGACTACTGCTTGGTCCCTCCCTATACTGTGGTACGAGCTTGACCTCGCTTGAGTCATTCAGTTGTGCGTAGCGATAGTTTTTGTGAAACAGTTTTTTCTATCAGGTTTTGGTTCAGACTATCCAGCTTGTCAGCGCTTACCTGTAAAATTCAATGTTCCAAAAAATTCAGGTCTAACGGACGCGCTTCATGACCAATTGGTTCCCAAAAATCAAACGAGAGGTTTCGCGAGATATGTTTGGACAATCTTTCAAACACTGGTATGGCGATTTTTGAGCACAATTTCTTCGATTTTTCGACGATTGAAGTGGTCGACGGTCGCCCTGAAGGAGGCGAGTCTTCAACAATCTCCATTTTAAACGCCTCTGTACTATTCGTACAGTTGGGCTTTCGATAAAAGAGACTCTCCATAAGCCTTTTCCAGCGTTCGCAACCAGTCAGCATACGAAATTTCGTTAAATATACAAAATTTGAGATATACTCTTCATTCGATATTTTTTTCCATTGTGACATTTGCAGACAACGAGGGTTGCCTATCGTGAAATTGAGACAACCTTAGGCATTAGTGAGACCAGCATACATTCAATATTGCACGAACAATTGACCATCAAAAAAAATTGTTCACGTTAGATCCCACATAATTTGTCAATCGCTGAAAAAAAGACTAGTGGTCGGAATAAATGCTCCAAAAATACGATCGCGGTGCTTCGAAGCACGTCTATGACATCGTCACAGGTGATGAATCGTGGATTTACTCGTATGAGCCCTAAAGCAAACAGCAGTCGACTGTATGGGTGTTTCAAGATGAGCAAAATCCAACAAAAGTTGCACGCGCACGAAGCTCTTCCAAGCAAATGGTCGCCTGTTTTTTCGGAAAAACTGGACGTGTCGCAATAGTACCACTGGAACAACGCGAAACAGTCAATTCTGGCATTTGTTTGCCAGTTGTCTTCCAAGAAATCAGGAAAACTAACCGCCGAAGACGGATCATCCTTCACCACGACAATGATGATGAGTCTTGTCCTGGCACAGAATGACGTTTTTCGACACCTGAAGCGGTTGATGCGTTCAGAATGCATGTTTTGGAGATACCTCAATCAGTCGCAAAAGAGCTTCGACAATTGGTTCAAACGCATGCAAAAGTGTATAGATTTCAATGGAGAATATTATGATAAACAATAAAGTGATTTTGGATGAATAATATAAAAGGTACCACTGAGGTCGACTGGTTTCAACAGCTGTCATAAACAATGTACTTGTCATACCGCGCTCGTGATTGGCGTATATATATATATATATTCTTTTGAACTTTTGGCTTACAATATTTAGTTAGCAAACAATAAAGCATACAGATCAGGGGTTAGTGTCGGGGTGTCATACAATTCGGCGAATCACATAAAAGCCTAGGGAAAAAACCCCCGTAAAAAAACCCTGGCTCCCCGCCTAAGTGTGAAAGTACAAAAATAAGCTGAAATATGATTGGAGTAGTAATTACGGACAGTCCTACCAACATACAAAAACTTCACATACTTTTTTGTCGGAGTGTTTAGCATGAACCGCACTTAAGGAAATAAAAATATGAGAAAATAAAAATTCATACACATGGGAAAGCGCAAAAAGTCTAACCTGACTACGTCAGCACTTTCGGAATTTTTTTCATCGCCTCTCTTCCCCATGAAGGAGTGTTCAGGAAAGCTTCATCATCCGAGTCGACAGTTTCACCCGCACAGAAACTGAAACTCGATTTCCAAGTATCTGGAAATTGGGATTTCATGAATATCAGATAGTTTGTTGTAGTTCCAACGCGGAGCACTCGAAAGTTCACGGGGTCGTGGGTTGAAATATGAACGCTCCGAGATGTTTTTATATGCGTTCTCCGAACAAGTTAGACTCTGCTCGTTCTTCCATAAAATCAATGAAGACATCGAATCGATAACTAATGCCGACTTCACGCTAACTCTAACTTTATTGGGTTTCGGCGTGAAGTGAATCAGTTTCCGTAAAAACAATCTCATTGGGGTGAATTAGCTTACAGAAGGGATGCCGAACCTATGGATTTTCCCCCTTAATTTGGCCCTCGGTGGATACTCGGATAATACGTGGAATTTAATTGTTGCTCTATTGTTTTTTTTCCAAGAAGTTTTCTGTGTTTTGTTTATTCAGGTTACAGGTGAAAGTTGGGGAATGGGGTGAAATCGGGACCAAATTCATCTCCAATGGAGGTCAACAGTTAATTCCCTCCTGAGTTCAGTTTGTCCTTAACTTTGATGTTGATTCTATCTGGTTGTTGAAAATTAGGAGCTGTTTCATTAGCCAATAAAAGTCGGTTTGCATATTTGTATGTGGTGACCTCCAGGGTATGAAACTCGCTTATCCTTGTCAGTGGATCATCCATGTCGGCAAACTCAGAATCGAAAGAATGCAATGCACGGATGGAATGCCAAGTTAGACAAATCTAGCAGGCGCAGAGACAATATTATCTATAAATGCGAAAGAAAATAGCTATTATTACAACTAGGGAAATATGAATAGTATATTTCCTGAGGTTGTCAAAGTTACAGGAGTCCGAGGGATGTATAGATAACCCAGCGAAATGTTTTCATATTTCCCGTGGTGTAATCGTGATTGAAACAATCTGATATGGAAAAATTATTTCTGCAAATCGTTTAAAATTCGACAGATATTGATTGATTTAAAAAAAAAACGCGATAATTTTATTCCCAAATAAATGGTGCTTTGAAATTCCTAATAAAATTACTTGGGTTACTATGGAAACGTATTGAGGTTGAATTGTCAAACTTGACGCTTATAAATTTAATTGCTGGTGTTCTCGAAAGTGAAATGATAAGTGATGATGAAATTTCCATTCCTGGGACTCCTCCAGAGCTGGTTGAGGCAGTGAATACTGCTTCATTAGAATTATTGCCAAAGAAATCAAGAGAAAAGTACGAAAATGCATACAGACGTTTTATGGATTATCGCATGAGTAAAAATACGAGTTCTTTCTCAGAAAATGTTGTAATGGCATACTTCCTAGACCTTTGTTTTAAGATGAAATCTTCAACATTATGGGCCAATTATTCAATGCTGAAGTCAACCCTTGCACTTAAACACAATGTAGATATATCTACATACTCAAACCTTCGTTCTTTATTGAAACGGCAAGCTCAAGGTTATAGGGCAAAGAAATCTAAGATTTTAACGAAGGAAGAAATTGAAAAATTTATCCAGGAAGCTCCAGATAAAGAAAATTTAATGATTAAGGTAATTTACAAGTTTTTAATTTCTATTTAGATTATAGCTTTATTTATTTTTTAGGTGGCTGTAATATTTGGTATTTTTCGGGCCTGTAGAATGGATGAGTTAGTCCGAATGACTGTAAACGATATAGAAGACTTAGAATCTAAGCTTTTAATCAGCATACCTGATTCGAAAACCAACAAACAAAGATCATTTGTAATTAATCAGATCTACTTGAATGTTTATCGAAAATATGTTTCGTTAAGACCAGAAAATATGAACAGTGACCGATTTTTCTTTAAATATCAAAGCGGAAAGGGTTGTAGACAAGTGGTAGGAATTCATCAATTTAGAAAAATGCCCAAAATAGTTGCTACTTATTTGAACTTGGTAAATCCGACAGAATATACTGGTCACTGCTTTCGTCGGTCTTCTGCAACAATATTGGTTGACTCTGGTGCCGACATAACTAGTTTAAAGAGGCATGGCGGATGGAAGTCATCAAACGTTGCTGAAGGATATATCGAAGAATCGCTTAACAATATGGTTGAGGTGGCAAATAAAATTTTCACAGTACAAAATATTCAACAAAATGACCCTTCCACCCTGCATGTTGTCTAAAATGTTTCTCGTAGTTCTAAGAGTGTTCCTCCAATGTTCAATAATTGTACTAACTGTCAAATTACTGTAAATATAACAAATTGATCTTAAAAATGTATTCAGAAATGACTTGATGTTTTCAAAATATAAATTAATTCCTTATAAGCAATGTGTTTTCTATCATTTATGTAGAACACTAACAACTGTACGGAAATATCATTTTCTTACATTAAGGAAATGACATTTCCTTACAGTAAGGAAGTCCTGACTTTTTCTTCAAGAAATTTTGACAGGAATGTCAAAATTTCCTGACGATTTGCGGAAAAAATTATTATTAGATTGTATATTTTTGTAATAATTAAATTTTTAACTTTGCTATGGGCCATGTTTCTGAGAATCTTGGTTGACTGGTTTCATTTTGACGTCATGTCAAAACTAAAATTATTGAAAAAATGTCGAACTACTTCGAAACTCAAGCGGCAAAGGCCCGTGAATCTTTGGATCCGGCCAAATCTCAAGCTGCCTACAGTTAAGAGTACGAATGCTTTCAGGAGTGGAAAAGATAAAATTTGGTGGACGGTGTGAGCGATAATATTTTGTTAGCATATTTCCAAGATTTAGTATGTTGATGTATGATTAATTCATTCGATCCCCAGTCGCAGAAATATTCTCCAAACACGTTATGGCCGAAACTATCAATGTCAAGATCTATGCTACATTTGAAGGAAAAAACTGATGTCAAATTATTCGATGAACTCGAAGCATTTGTTAAGAACAAAAATAAAGGATACGTTCCTAAAAAATCAGCAGTGTTGTCCCGGGAGCAGCTCAAGATATTCTTGAGTGAAGCTCCTAATGACGTTCTTTTGATGTATAAGGTAAAAGTTTCTTTATGATTTCCTCTGTTGATAAGATTTTTACATTCATAATTTTGAAGGTTGTTTTAATAATGGAAATCTTTGGCGCCAGCAGAACACAAGAGTTGGTGATTATGCTATCTTCAGATATCGAAGATTGTGGGTCGGTAACCTAATCAAAGTCTCAAAGACTAAGAATAAAATAAACAGAATATTCACTATAATTGATGGTGAAGATCTGGGTGCTGCTCGTTTGGTGTGGGAGTATTTGGCGTCGCGTCCGCAAGGCGTTCATAGGTTCTTCGTACCTTAGAGGAATAAGAAGTGTACTCTTCAGCCTGTCGGCAAAAATAACTTCGGAAAAAATCCGAGCAAGGTTTCTGAATGGTTGGGCTTGGATAATCCGAAAACGTATACAGGCCATTATTGAAGACGAAAATCCGCGACATTGGTCGCCGATGCGGGAGCCTCAATGACAACGCTCAAGAGACATGGTGGTTGGAAATGTTCGTCTGTAACAGAAGGCTATCTGGCTGACAGCATGCTGCACAAAAATAAGGTAGTGAAAGTGAAGGCAGGTGTGGAGGGAGAGCCATCAGCAGCATCTTTGAAGACGAAGAAGCTAAACGATGTCTTAAATATGTATTTCTACATTGACATCATCAAATGTTTTCGAAGATTTCATATAGAATTCTCATATTTTTAATGGTATGATATCGAATTATTAGGTGTACAAATAAGTTTCCGCGGTTTGTCAAAAGATGGCCCCACCAGAAGGTTATGGAGAAATTGTCAGATGTAAAACGTAATATCCCAAGTTTAGTCATCTGGCAACACCATAACCTTAAAGTACTAGTGATTCCGTATCAGCATCACGTAATTTTTTTCGTGCAAAAATGTCAAGTTTTATTCCGAATAAGCATCATTTGGGGGAACTTTTGATTTACTTCTTTAATGTGAAAAAATCTGCAGCTGAGGCGCATCGATTGCTTCTAGAAGCATATGGTGAAGCTGCTTCAAGTGAGAGAAGTTGTCAGGAATGGTTTCAAAAGTTTAAGAACGGTGAGTCTGACGTTAAAGACAAAGAACGCAGTGGAAGGCCGAAAGTGTACGAAGACATGGAATCAGAAGCACTATTGGAGGAAGATTCGTCCTAAACGCAAAAGAACTTGCACTTACTCTACAAGTGACTCAACAAGCAATTTCACATCGTTTAAAATCGTTAGGAATGATTCAAAAACAAGGAATTTGGGTTCCATATGAACTAAAGCCGGGAGACGTTGAACGCCAATTATGCATGAGTGAAATGCTGCTTGCCAGGAATAAAAAAGAGTTTTTGCATCGTATAGTCACTGGTGACGAAAAATGGATTCACTACGATAATCCAAAGAAGAGAAAGTCATGAGTTAAGCCCGACGAAACATCAACATCGACAGCTAAGCCGAATATTCATGGAAAAAAACTCATGCTGTGTATTTGGTGGGATCAGCTTGGTGTCCTGTATTATGAATTGCTGAAACCAAGCGAAACCATTACTGGAGCTCTCTACCGAACACAATTGATGAGATTGAGTCGGGCACTTAAGGAAAAACGCGCCCATTACTACTCCAGACACGACAAAATTATTCTTTTACACGATAATGCTCGTCTACATGTTGCGGCGCCGGTAAAAACATACTTGGAAACACTCAACTGGGAAGTTTTACCCCACCCGCCGTATTCACCAGACTTAGCCCCTTCTGATTATCATCTGTTCCGGTCGATGGCACATGGTCTGTCTGAACAGCGCTTCACATCATATGAAGACACCAAAAATTGGGTAGATTTGTGGATAGCGTCAAAAGATGAAGAGTTTTTTCGACGGGGTATCCGAATGTTGCCAGAAAGATGGGGAAAAGTAGTGGCAAATGATGGAAAATACTTTGAATAAAACGTAATGTACTTTTCCTTTACAATAAATTCCTAATTTTTTATAAAGAACCGCGGAAACTTATTTGTACACCTAATAATATAAAAAAATCTCATCCACATCTTCATAGAGAAAAAACTTCAGAAATATCAGTGTAGCGGCGCGCTGTCAGCGGCAGGGGAGTGTGTAGGGATCTCTTGGCGGCACTCTATATAGCCACGCATAGCTTAATTCACAGCGCTCAGGTGGCCTAGAGGTAAGCGCTCAAGTTTCACACCGACTAGGTACTAGGTGTCCGGGTTCAACTCCCGGCGGCTCCCTCAAACTTCTAAACCCCTGCGTTTATGGCATGGCGCACACAAGTCATACTGATGAGTCCAAATGTGTGCGTCAGGGACGAAACGCAAAAGTATGGATAACTTACGATATACATTGGTGACCCCGACGTGATGGGAACGGTTGTCTTTACGACGTGTCTTGGAAAAGTAGACGGTTGACGCTTGAGGTATACTCGCTCCCTCTCTGCAACTTCCAAAGAAACTCTAGACGCCTTTCCCATTCCGTACAATATTCATGGTCTGCCGCGGTATTGCGGATTTGCTTAGGTTCACATCACCCGTCCGCACCATACCGTGTGGTGTAGCTCAGCTCAGGTGGCCATCACCCGGCTATACCTACTGACCTTGTAACACGCATTGGTTTCGTTCCTCCGTCACTGGCAAGGGAGTGTGTAGCGGCACTCTGTCAGCGGCAGGGGAGTGTGTAGGGATCTCTTGGCGGCACTCTATATAGCCACGCATAGCTTAATTCACAGCGCTCCGGTGGCCTAGAGGTAAGCGCTCAAGTTTCACACAGACTAGGTACTAGGTGCCCGGGTTCAACTCCCGGTGGCTCCCTCAAACTTCTAAACCCCTGCGTTTATGGCATGGCGCACACAAGCCATACTGATGAGTCCAAATGTGTGCTCCAGGGCCGAAACGCATAAGTAGGGATAACTTACGATCCTACATCAGTGTTAGGAAAAGCAGAGATAATTTTTGGGTTTTAGTGAAGAAAAAGGCGATTTGACAACCTCACGCGTTTTAAGTGTTAAGTGATGGAGAAAATTACAGATGTTCAAGGCTAACATCCATTAATTCTGACATTTTTGAGAACTTATCACTACAAAGGGATGGCGTATAATCTTGTAGTAGAAAAATTATGATAAAATATAAAATCTAAATTTATGGTTCGAATTTTTTTACCAGACAAAATACTTGTTTCTTTTGAAATTCAAGATGGATTTTCACAGAATCAATGAGTCATCAATACAATTATTAAATTTTACTTAGTTTCAAGATAATTCCCTCAATGTTCGTCAAGATTTGTGTTAGAATCGTGTCAATCCAATAAAAAAGTGCTTCTGTATACCTTTCAATCCTTTCTCATTTAAATCCGATTATTTCCAGTGCAAATGCAAAGAAGCATATACAATTCGATGTGGAACAGCATGCAACATTCTACTTCCGTTCTACAAAGCAACATATGGTATCCGCTTGTTTTTAAACGATGACTGATTGGCCTTACTTATTGCGAGCTCATGACAAGCCATCTTTCGATATCGGATGTTTACAAATGGAAAAGATCAGCTAATTTTACACGTGGGTTGATTATTTTCTTCGACATATAATAACACAGCAATTACGGACCTGAGATTCATCACGCTATCATGATATTTTCGTCTCGACAATTGGATCATTATACCAAGATGATGCCTTATGATGAAGTAATTATGAATCAAGATATAATATCGAACAAGACTCTTTAATGTCTTTCTCTATTTCAGTGTCGTAATGAGTTCATTACAGTATTAAAAACAGTGCTGTAAAAACTCATTACAGCATTGTTTTTAGTCATATTTTTCGTTTTGTGGTTCACAACACTGACATCCTATCCTTTCGAATGTCAACACGCGTCCATTGCATGTCGATTATCGATATTAAATCACGTAGAGATTTGAACGCACTATTCAAATTCTATAATCTGTCAATTTTCGTATCAGTCACACCAACTGCGAAAATAAAATACAAAAGGCACTAGGAGGTAAAATCTGAATTTTTCATTGAATTCCAATAAATTTCTCACAATTCTTGACTGAAATAGAGAAAATATCGTCTAATACTCGTTGCAGAAGGCAATTCCAACACTCATGCATTCAAAAACGAAGGAGCGCGTCGGTCGTTTTCGAATTTCGCATTCGTATTGGAATAGGTGTCCATTCTGCAACTTGTTGTAGAATATACTGTTAAAAATGGAGAAAAGCACTGGCTTGAGGTCAGGAGATTCTACGTGATTGTTCCAAAGTCTTTTCTTGAAGCCTGGAATAATATGACACTAAAACAACCTCTACATATAATTAAAAATAGTCAATAAACCAGCGCAGAGTTTTCCTTCAATATTGCCCAAAGCCAGATTTTTTTCTCTTATGAACTCAATAAAAAAAGTATATTTTCTCATTGAAAGGAGGTCTAAATGTAGCGCCAACAATTTTTTCGAGATATGATTGTCTTCAATGTTTTAATAAAAATAATACTTCGATTTTCTGCTATAACTTGATGTTACTCAAAGAAGACTTGAGAGTTAATAGTATATTGTAATACAAGTTGCAGAATGGGCACCTATTCCAACACGAATGCGAAATTTGAAAACGAGCGACAAAGGAGCGTATTTTTGAACTGCATGAGTGTTGGAATTGCCTTCTGCAACGAGTATTAGACGATATTTTCTCAATTTCAGTCAAGAATTGTGAGAAATTTATTGGAATTCAATGAAAAATTCAGATTATACCACCTAGTGCCTTTAGTATTTTATTTTCGCAGTTGGTGTGACTGATACGAAAATTGACAGATTATAGAATAGCGAATAGTGCGTTTAAATCTCTACATAGTTTAATATTGACAATTTACATACTATGGACGCGTGTATTCGAAAGGATAGGATGTCAGTGTTGTCAACCACAAAATGAAAACTATAACTAAAAACAATGCTGTAATGAATTCATTACAGCACTGTTTTAATTACTGTAATGAACTCATTACGACACTGAAATAGAGAAAAGTTTATTAAACGTTTAATTACGGACTATTTCTATAAGTTTGAGGCTAATGCTGGGTTCCGGGGACAGGAAATTTCCTGTAGCTTCGATTTCGACAAAATTTGGAAAGTTAACCTAATCTGCAAATATAAAGACTCTGTATCATCTCTTCGGAAAGTTAAAGAATATAAGGTAAATACAGAAATTGCAGACTAATAAGTCCATTTGGCTCAGATATGAATTTCTAAATAATCCCTTTAAAAGGACATCGGTGTATATATAATTAGTGAGACAAATACTATAATGTTATCACAACGATATAGAGATAAAAGGTATAGCACAGCAACAATAGCGTTCATATTACGAAGTCCTGTCTTTCGATTTACAGGTTTAGTCCATTATACAGTTTGTTGGCAATGTAAGCTTAATTTAATTATCATTGATGCAGTATGGAGAATGGGGAACTTTTGGAAGCTGTAAATCCTCGTTCCAAGGTAGGTTGTGCTCGGAAATTTGATACTACCAACAATTCAAGAACCGGAAACCATTTCAAGTAGATGGAAATCATATTGCAATCATGTTACCTAACTTGTATTCAGTTCTTTTTCATAATGACTTGAACAGGGTGGTCCATAAATACAGTTGCCAACATTCTCACTGCTGAAACTACATTCCTGCAATAAATATTTTTGGCGCTCTTGTTCACCCGAACAGAGTGCCTATCATTTTGCCCGAATGTCTGTAATTTTGGAATATCGAGCCGAAAATGGTCTCAATCGATTGGGTTCGACTCCCTGATGAAGACTTCGTGGCGAAAGTTGAGTCTGTCCGGCCGGCCGTATCCTCTCTAGCATCCAAAAGACAGGAGTTAGAGTTTTCATATTTTCAGAATAGGTTAATTGTTCAAATATCTCGGTCAAGTTCGTTATTTTTACGAAATATTCTATTTTGAAATCTACACTGATTGTCAATGAAAATATCAATATTTCATAATTCTCCCGGCTAGTAGCGTTTTCAAAAATGAAATCTAAAGGATATATTCCGAAGAAATCCAAAGTTTTGACAGCAGAACAAGTTCATGCATTCATCAATGAAGCTCCTGATGAAATTCATCTTCTTCATAAAGTAGTTCTAATAATGGGTGTTTTTGGAGGACTAAGGAGAGATGAATTAGTGAAAATGTCTATCAAAGATATAGAAGATAAGGGTAGCTGTTTACTTGTTAAAATACCCGAAACTAAAGCCGGTATGTCAAAAGGATTTAGCATTGTAGAGGAAGAAAAAATAGGAGCTTTGGGGCTGGTCAGAAAATATATATGATATGAAATCGAAAAACTATTCAGATATTCAGTACTTTGCGATTTTAATTTTCAACTCAACATGTTTCGAGCTAATTCAGCTCATCTTCAGGAGTACAAAAATCACACAAGTGAAGCTGAAAAACAATAAAAACTCATGGAGAAAACGCAAAAATTCTCTACAGCAAAATACAGGGACAAAGCATAGAAAATTCAAGTATAAAAAACAAAAACGATACAAATAACAAGCTGAATCGAACTAATGAAACTTTACAAAGTCAAAGACTATCAAAAAACAACAGTCAAGTTACGAAGGTCAATTATATAAAATAAAACAAAGTCAACAATATGAAAACGGTTTGAAAAAATATAATGTCATAACTAAAAATAGCGGGTGTAAAAACCGCTATGAACAAAGCTGTATGGAAAGGTAGAATGTCATAAATAAAAAACTTACATAAAAATCTTCAGGGAACAATTCAACGAAAATTATCTGAAGTCATGCTAATGGTCTAATTTTAGACCATTAGCATGACTTCAGATAATTTTCGTTGAACTGTTCCTGAAGATTTTTATGTAAGTTTTTTTTTTTATTTATGACATTCTACCTTTCCATACAGTTTTGTTCATAGCGGTTTTTTTTTTACACCCGCTATTTTTAGTTATGACATTATATTTTTTCAAACCGTTTTCATATTGTTGACTTTGTTTTATTTTATATAATTGACCTTCTGTAACTTGACTGTTGTTTTTTGATAGTCTTTGACTTTGTAAAGTTTCATTAGTTCGATTCAGCTTGTTATTTGTATCGTTTTTTGTTTTTATACTTGAATTTTTCTATGCTTTGTCCCTGTATTTTGCTGTAGAGAATTTTTGCGTTTTCTCCATGAGTTTTTATTGTTTTTCAGCTTCACTTGTGTGATTTTGTACTCCTGAAGATGAGCTGAATTAGCTCGAAACATGTTGAGTTGAAAATTAAAATCGCAAAGTACTGAATATCTGAATAGTTTTTCGATTTCATATCATGGATCTCCCAGATATTAGGACATTCAATTCTAAACTAGAAAATATATATCCTTGAGACCCAGTGGAGTGAAGAATCCTAGATTTTTCCTCACGTTCCGAAATGGTCGGTGCACCATCCAAACTGTTAGCAAAAATACCATAGGAAGTGTGCCTTCGATGATTGCCAAATACTTAAAATTGGATAATGCAAATGAATATACAGGACATTGTTTGAGACGGACTTCAGCAACTCTTTTAACTGAATATTGAAAGAAAACAATTATTTTTGTCTAATTTTCACTTTATTGATATTATTACACGACCGGTTTCGGTTGTTAAACCATCTTCTGGTGTTAGGTACAGACTAAAATATTTCGTGGGTTTTAAATCTATGAGATATTCAAAAGTGGTGAATGGTTTATTTCTATTTGGGTGTTAAGTGGGGACACATTGGGAATATTGAACAGATTTGTTATCTCCATCGCTTCCAGCAAATTTAATTTCAGGCCTTTCTCGCATTTGTGAAGGATTTTAAAATTTACGATATCCATGTGATGTTCTTCAGTCACGATATGATCATAAACTGCGGACTGTTTACCTGATTTCAGATGTTCTTTTAATCTGGTCTCAAAATTTCTACCGGTTTGACCTACATATGCAGCGTTGCAATTTTACAACAGATTTTATAAACACCTGAAGTTTTCTCGGTTTTAGTTTGGATTTTGAATTATATAATATTTTACCTAGGTTTGGACGTCCTGAAAATGTTGTTTTGAAATCAAGTTTAGAAAAATAATTTTGGATTTGGATTGATAATTCTCCGAAATAAGTGATATGTATGAATTTATTAGTAGGTTTTTCTGTGGTAGTGTAAAGCATATTAATGGTTTTCAGCTTTCTTTTTGTTTTCAATTAGTTTGTTTACTAGGATTCTCGAAGAAAATTATTATTAGTTGCAATTTCTTTGATTTTATCGATTTCAGATTGTAAGTTAGCGTTCGATAAAGGTATGGTGAATGCTCTGTTGATCATAGATTTCAGAGCTGCTAGTTTATGATTATCAGGACTGAAGGAATCATATGGTATTATGGCTTCTGAGTTTGTGTCTTTTCGGTAGATGTTAAAGTCTAATGTGTTTCTATCTCTACTTATGGTCAAATCCAGAAAGTTAATCGCTTTGTTGCATTCAATTTCCAATGTGAATTTTATTTTGGGGTGAATTGAATTGAGGAAGTCAAGAAACATTTTTATTTGTCTATTTGTTCCGTTGAATCCTACTATAATATCATCAACATACCGGAACCAGAAAATGACGTGTTTTTGATAGGTCATTTGTTTTTATGAATTCATTTTCAAGGTGATTCATGAATAGATCTGACAATAATGGGCTCAAAGGTGATCCCATCCGTAAACCTGAATTTTGAAAATATAATTTGGATTCGAATTTAAAGTAATTTTGGGATAGGCAAATTGAAAATAACTCCTGAATTTCTGAAATTAAGAGGGGGTTAACGTTATTTTTACGAAGTGACTCGCCAACTAGGGGTAAACATTCTTTTGCTGGAATGCTAGGGTACATATTTTCTACATCAAAAGATATTAATTTCATATTTTCTGTGCTGTTTATTTTAGATAATTTGTCAATTAAATCTTTGGAACTTTTTAAACTATATTCTGGTGAAAATTTCGATAGATTTTTGAATTTATTAGATAAAAATTTTGATAGTTTACCTGTAGGTGTATTAATATAGGAAACTACTGGTCTAACGGGATTGTCTTTTTTGTGGAGTTTTATTAAACCATACATTTCTGGAGGTCGTGGATTCATTGGAAGATGCTTCCTTATTTCCCATGGTGTAGAAAAAAGTAGATTGCAATCTTCTAGAGCTTCTTTTATTTGTTTTGAATATTTGTTGGTAGGATCCTTTGGAATTTGAGTTAAATCTAATGTGCTTATAGTCCTCTTCATTTTGTTGTGGTAGTCTTCTTTGTGGAGGCACACAATGCTGTTTCCTTTATCTGCTTTTGTGAATGTAAGATTTTCTTCGGTGCTTTTTCGAACAATTTCTTTAATTATCTTTGTTGTGTGTATTTCACTGGCGGTTATTTTTGTGGGTGTTTTTGGCGCTCTTGTTCACCCGAACAGAGTGCCTATCATTTTGCCCGAATGTCTGTAATTTTGGAATATCGAGCCGAAAATGGTCTCAATCGATTGGGTTCGACTCCTGATGAAGAATTCGTGGCGAAAGTTGAGTCTGTCCGGCCGGCCGTCCGGCCGTCCGGCCTGTCCGGCCGGCCGGCCGGCTGTATCCTCTCTAGCATCCAAAAGGAATCAGCTAGAGTTTTCAAATTTTCAGAATAGGTTAATTGTCCAAATATCTCGGTCAAGTTCGTTATTGGGCCAAATCCGTCGGATGGTTCAGTAGTTATGAGCATCTGAAATTTTGTTTCCTCAATAACTACTAGAATATCCTCGATCAAGTTGATACTTGGAAATATTGTTGAGGAGGCTGAAACGAAACGGCTTGCAAAATTTGCAGAAATCGTCACGCTAGAAAATTTAAAAATTCCCAAAAAAAAAAAATTTTTAATACTTAATATCTCCTAAGACTTCATTTAGATTTAAATAAAAATCCGTATATATATTGAGGTTATTATATATTACTTATCCTCAAATTTCATTGTCGTAGCTTTTTCCATTCTAAAGATATGATCATTTTTTCATTTACTCAAGAGAAAAGAGAAATGACATGACGTCCCGAGCTTTGTCATTGAAAGATTGGCCATCACAGATCGATATTCGATTGACAAATTTCGGACCTATTAATCAGTGTCAGTTGGCGTAATATCAATCAAAATTTTTCAAGAGGTAGGGAAATGTCTATCAAAAGAAAAGCACAGAAATAAATTAATCAAAAAATTTTTTATGGCTGAAAGAATTTGACGATGTCAAAATTCAGAAAATCAATGATGTAAGTTTTTTAGGGAAAATTATGAGTAGTTATTTTCAAATTGAGATAAAGGTTTGTTCATTCATTAGGCTTTCATATTTACATCACATTGTCCCATAGTACGGAAAAAGACTATTGTTCACCCGATCAGAGAGCTTATAGATTTGTTAAGGTTTGAATATTTACTCGCAAGTAGCTCAACAAGAGCGCCAAAGCAATCTGACTTCACGTCAGTGCTTTCTAAATTTATTTTAATGATCTCTGCTGTTTTGTATTTGTGTAATGAAGGGTTATCAATTACACTTGTGTTTTTTATTATGTTCATTTCTGTTTCTACACCCAGGATTTGTTTATTGGATTTAGAACATGTTGTTGGTGGTGAATATTTGGGACCTTTGTTCAGTAATTTTGATTCTTGTTCGTTGAAGTTTGATGTTGAGAGATTTACAAACGTTGGAAAAATGTATTTTTGGAGAAATGTGTGTCTTCTGATTTTTCTTTAGCTTCTGATTGAAGTTTGGTGAGCTTATTGAAGAGTGAATTATATTTGGTTCTTGCAAATTCGCTGATCATTTCTTTAATCTTATTTTCTAAGCAATCGAACTCTATGTTGTGTAATGTATGTCTAAGTTCATCTTGAACACATTTCAAATATAATTTTATATTATCTCTCACATGGTAATGTTTCTTGATTTCTTCCGTAAGCCAGAGTTTTTCTATCCTTGGGCGAATCTTGTTAGTTGTGGAGTTGAGGACACTAAACTGGAATTTGATGTAGTTCGGAACTATTTTACGTTTCACACACTCTTTGTTGAACCACAGTTTTAATGATGTGTTGTTATATTTTACTTGAAGTCTGTAGTACATTGTCATCAGTGTTGCTCGACTGGCTGATCTAATAGAATGAATTGATGACTCATTTATTTTGTGAAAATCCATCTTGAATATTGAAAGAAAACAATTATTTTTGTCTAATTTTCACTTTATTGATATTATTACACGACCGGTTTCGGTTGTTAAACCATCTTCTGGTGTTAGGTACAGACTAAAATATTTCGTGGGTTTTAAATCTATGAGATATTCAAAAGTGGTGAATGGTTTATTTCTATTTGGGTGTTAAGTGGGGACACATTGGGAATATTGAACAGATTTGTTATCTCCATCGCTTCCAGCAAATTTAATTTCAGGCCTTTCTCGCATTTGTGAAGGATTTTAAAATTTACGATATCCATGTGATGTTCTTCAGTCACGATATGATCATAAACTGCGGACTGTTTACCTGATTTCAGATGTTCTTTTAATCTGGTCTCAAAATTTTCAGGACGTCCAAACCTAGGTAAAATATTATATAATTCAAAATCCAAACTAAAACCCGAGAAAACTTCAGGTGTTTATAAAATCTGTTGTAAAAATTGCAACGCTGCATATGTAGGTCAAACCGGTAGAAATTTTGAGACCAGATTAAAAGAACATCTGAAATCAGGTAAACAGTCCGCAGTTTATGATCATATCGTGACTGAAGAACATCACATGGATATCGTAAATTTTAAAATCCTTCACAAATGCGAGAAAGGCCTGAAATTAAATTTGCTGGAAGCGATGGAGATAACAAATCTGTTCAATATTCCCAATGTGTCCCCACTTAACACCCAAATAGAAATAAACCATTCACCACTTTTGAATATCTCATAGATTTAAAACCCACGAAATATTTTAGTCTGTACCTAACACCAGAAGATGGTTTAACAACCGAAACCGGTCGTGTAATAATATCAATAAAGTGAAAATTAGACAAAAATAATTGTTTTCTTTCAATATTCAAGATGGATTTTCACAAAATAAATGAGTCATCAATTCATTCTATCTTTTAACTGAGGCTGGTGCATCATATGAAACGTTAAAAATACACGGAAGATGGAAGAGTGCATCTGTGGCGGAAGGTTACATAGAGCAGAGCATTTTTTCCAAAAACAAAATATCGACGATGATTGTGAATTCGGTAACAGATTCTCATGAATTCTCCAGTGGTTCTCTTGTGAACGAACTTCCAAGTACTTGTGGTCAAGTTTTCGCACCTCAGGTTTCGAAAACATCCCAAGATTCACGATTGAAGAATTTTTCCGGGAAATTCGAAAACTGCACTTTTAATTTTAATTAAGAAAGACTTTTTTATAGCAACCCTTTCTAAGGTAAAATAAACATATAATGTACAAGTGAAAAATAAAACATTTTTTGAATACTTTATATCTCATAAGATATTGGACGTATTTAGGAGCGACAAATATAATAGATGGTAGGGCCGTGATGAAAATTGGCATAAATGACAAAATTCACGATAGGTATAGAATTTGATAAAACTCAAATTGAAGTATCTAACCACACTGATCTCATCAGTGATAATAATAGACCTGATGAAAAGTCTTCGAGATCGGTTTAATCATCCTAACAGCTTGAAAGTCGACATTGTTATTAAATAACCTGTATGAAATTGACCGAATCCATTATTGGAATTCTGCCTTCACTCTATCCACTTCAAAATGTACCCTTCATATCCAGACTTTTCAGAATGTCTTCAATAATACAGCCTTGTGATTGAATTGATTCAGTAAATACTTTATTCCCAGAATTTGAGAAACGTATCCATTTGGGACATGATAAATAATTCAGCCACTTCCGGTAAGCGATTCCTGAATTTTTACAACCCACATTATAGAATTCGATTTCACACAACAGAATGCAATATTCTTGGACAGGAAGTGATATTTATCATGTTTCACAAATCACGTATAAATCTGTTTGAACTATTTTTGGTATTGCCTAAGGCATTCAACACGTGACGACCTGAATTTATCAGATATTCAGTTAGGGTGTTGCTCAAGGATCTGTAATGGGTTCCTTTTATTTTTATTAACCGTTAACAATCTGCCTGCATAAGTGCGGAATACCATATCCTGACAATGTTCGTAGATGAAAATAGTATTGCTAATGGGTTATATTTTCTTGGGAATTATTGAAATGACTATTCAAGCTTTGAAGAATCACTACAATCAACGCAACGAGTGTTCATTGTACAACGAACTTACTGAACTACTCAAATCGAGAAAATTTATAATTAAAGGCAAAGTAAACGTTAAAGAAGAGTCCTTAAATTCAAATTGGTGATCCAAAATTATATTTTTGAAGGCTTAATTGGTGGTAGCAGGATCAAAGAAACGGGAAAATGAAAACTATGTCAGTTCGCCGACGTTTCGGAAATATATTTTTCCATCTTCAGGGCTAGACTAAACAATTGTATCCTCCCATTATCCTCTATATAAATCATACAATTTACAAATATCATGTATGTATTTTTCATGAAAGAAATTATCAGACCGCAATGAAAAAAAAAACCAATTGGTTCCACCTCCGTGTGTCGACGTATGTCACAAAGTTACCATTTTGTTTATTTTCATTGCGGTCTGATAGCCCTGAAGATGGAAAAATATCGTCGGCGAACTGACATTGTTTTCATTTTCCCGTTTCTTTGATCCTGCTACCACCAATTATGCCTTTAAAAAGTTATAGAAGAGTCCCATAACTTTATATATTTTTATAATTTTTCTTCCAACAGGAAAATAAATTGACTCATTCTTATTTTATGTCAATTCGAAAAAGTCTTACCTTTATTACTAGAACACTATCATAACACTTCCTTGCTCGAGACGAAAAGTAGACACTAGTAGGAATAATCTGAAATAAAAAATAATTTAAATTACAACAGGCATTCTCTTTGAAATCAATACAATTCAAAAGCATTTCTTCAATTTCAATCTAATATTTCTAGTAAGATGCCTAAATTTTGTTGATAAGATCAATGACAAATTTAGTTTTTTTTTTATTAATGGACAACTGTAATGATTGAAGAGTTGAAGAGATAAGTGCCTTTCAAGAGTGCAATAATTATATACAGGGTGAGTCTTTGAACACTGCGTCAATTTTAACCATGAATTCTTGACGTCAAAACAAACATTCTCTTCTTAATCATTTTTTCAAATTTGGTCCCGTTTAAAAGATATAGGGTGTCGAATTTACAGAAGAAAATTGCATTTTCACCTGTAATATTCGAAGGGCAATATCCATTGAAATGATGTCTTGTAGTCATGCATATTTTGGCATCAATAGATTTATTCCATTTCTTGTGGGTTTCTCACTACTAATATACAGATTGGTTAAATTGCATGAAAAACAAATATCACTTGAACTAAATGTCGGTATCTTGTACTTCCTAGAATCATTAGTCTTTTTTGCAGATAAAATCATTCGTCATCTTTTTTCCCATATTGCACCATTTTTGAGATATCATCTGATGAAACATCAGTGAGTGAAATTTCTTAGAGGGAAAATAATGTTTTTGAACAATTTAGATTCAATAGTGGATGCTGTGGAAGGTAATTTTCATTCAAAATAAACTGGACTGCGAGGGGTATTTGTGAAAATGCTTATAACTTTTTAACGCAGCTGAATATGGGAAAGACGATAAGGGAAAAAAATGTTTCCTTTGATCTCAAGAACCTATGGTTAAATTTAACGCAGTGGTGAAAGACTCACGCTGTATATTTATCTTGCTAATAACTTTTTAACGCAGCTGAATATGGAATTGAAATTGACATAATTACAATTCGTGGATTAGGCCTACTGGGAAAACCACTGTAAAAAAAAAGACGGGTTGCACTCCGGGAGTGCCGGCAGAAGTGAAAACTTGAATATTAACGTTGTGCATTTTTGATATAATGATTTAATTATTATAATTTGAAATTTCAATACATGTAGTAGTGGTCATCAGTGGAGAAATTATTTTTGTTAGTTCATATCTGGATAAACTGTGAATTTTTCTGTTATTTCATTGTAATTTTGGTGGAAACTGTGTACAGAAAATTTTATATAATAGAATTAGGTAATTGTATATGGAACTGGTGGCATTTGGGAAATAAATAAAAATATTTTCTAACAATTTTCATAGCTTTGTAATTATTTTTTAGATAAGAATTGTTTTAACAAGTCGTTGTGTTCTTGAAAGAGGTCATTCCTCCGTTTCCTTCCTAAATTTTCAATACATTTTGAGTGGTTAAAAAATAAAGATACTACAATCACGAAATAACAAAAATAAATATATAGTATATAAATACGAAATATCGTATATATAAATAATATAAAATAATTATCTTACATACTTTGATCAATAACTATGCAATTGTTTTATTCATCTATTGCAAATGATCCTTCCTCTTCTTTGAGATAACAAAAATTTTGAGAAGCTATTATAACGAATTGATTAAAAATTTATACTCCCACAACATCAAATATACTCAAAAAGAGCTATGCGAATATCCTAGTCACCAAATATATAACTTAATTGCCAATTAGAACTACTGAAAATTTGAATCACCGATGATTTGAATTTACCGCTTCTTCTGTTGTACCTTGTACCATCTCTAGATCAGGAACCGTAAGAACAGTAACGAACAGTTCCGAAATCAAGTGTTCCGACCACACGAACGACAAGGAACTCCTGTTCCGTCCCAGACGAACGGGTGGGAACCACAAATTACCAAAAATTACAGTTCCGAACTGCCACGCGAACAAACCTAATTTATATTACATTAACATACACAAACATTCGCACAAGCGCCCTGCACCGCCTAAACGAAACAGCACACGCAGGCACGGTAGAAAGAGTGGGGATATTATTCCCTCTCCTACTCCTCGATCATACGCTTTTTCGATCAGCATCACGTGACCCTGACGCGAGTTTGGATGTTTTTACCCATACAAGAGAGTGCTCAGCGCCGCTAAAGAAGTTTTCCCTTCAAAAATCTCGCCAAATAGACTACCTTACAGGTGGAGTGAAAATGTGCGCATATTATGTATTACCTCACTCTAACAATCGCGATAATGGTGACTTAAAAACACTCAGTAGGACTATTTTTGTAGATAATTTTTAAGTCCACAAATTTTGTCTGCAATTAATATTTTATAAAACTGAGCGTTTTCTGAAAAAATCCAAAATACACTTTATGGGGACTTTAGAAGTTTCCTTCCTGATGGCGAACCCAAAAGTCCTACAAAAATTTGACTCTGTCAGAATTTTTGTTATTTCAAATGTCTAACATGACCGGGCTATCAACTGACAATCGATTTTTTGCGTGTGTGTACTATTAAACCAAATAGTAACAATACTCAGCTGCAGAAAAGACTAAGGCTAGAGATGCTGTGCGTGGAGTGAAAGCATAAGATGAAGCAGCTGATTTCTGAAGAATATGATCCCTAGTTTTCAACTTCAGGCTCGCCTACTCTGAATGACACTTGTAATTGAGAGATGAATATAATTTAATTCCTAAGTACTTAAGCTAGAAATTATGTTCGATAGGAGAATCATTGAAAGTTACAGCTAATTTCCTATATTTCTCAAGATTATTCAGATGGAAACAAGATACCTCTGTTTTGTTGGGATTGGGACATAATAGTAGTAACAGATTCCTTCACGAACTGACCTAGACAATAGCAATAGGATAACGCATAGTCGAGGATTTCGCCTCATCAATATTCATTCAAGTCACGGTTTCTTCATGAATATCCACCCGGAAATGATCCTGGCAGACTCGAGCAATAAGTAATAGAACAAGATTGTGGCCCACTGCCTGAAATAAACCATTAGGTTGCTCTGAGCATATTGTACTTGTTGGTGGATATTGATATTTATAAAGCGCTAGTCCATGCAAATTTGATGGCACCGTGAGGAGCGAGCTCTATGCTCCAAATTTACTATGAAGAAACATTTGGGCTACCACTGTTGGAGCTCGTTACGTAATATCCATAGACTTCTAATATTCATGTTAATTTTTAGGCTGGATAGATCGCTCGTATGAACGAAATTTCCTTCACATTTCATGAATATTCAGAAGGCTGGGCAAAGCCAGGGTTGTAACAGTATCAGAGTGTGAGGAATGCGAAACTTACTCGATATCACGCTAAGCTTTACTTATGTAGTGGTTGGAAAGTTTAAAATTTAATTTATGAATATATAAATACGATATCAGTTTCAGGATTTTTTTCAAATACACCGAAGAAAGAATGCATATGAATGTATAATCAATTTTATTCGGTACACATGGTGGGTCTTTGAACTACCTTAATTCATTCTACGCCCTTCTCGGTGATTCCATAATTTCTTTTTGCAACGTTCCGTCTTGTGTAATTGTGACACCTAGATATTTATAGGCGTCTGTTTTTCTGATTATTGTATTTTCCAGTTGCATGTCTCTTTGATCCCCTCCTATACACATGTATTCGCTCTTTTCAATGATGATTTCCATTCCCCAAAGTTTATATTCATCTAACAGCTTTTTCGTCATGAATATCAGGTCTTCATAATCTTGGACTATGATAACTTGATCGTCTGCAAAAGATAATGTGTATAGTATTAGGTCATTAAGAGGTATGCCCATATTTTCACATTTCCTTTTCCATTGCTTCAGTACATTTTCCAGGTATATTTTGAACAGAGTACGATATATACAACACCCTTGTTTCAATCCTTTAGTTGCTTGTATTCCCGGTGATAGTGTGTTTCTCGTTTCAACTTTTATTATTTGTTCATCATTTAGGGTTCTTACCGCTCTTATATATATATATAAGCGCAAAAATGAAAACAATATACAATACAACCTAGTAAACAAGGAAATCCAAAAACAAATCCAAGAAGCGAAAGAATAGTGGATGAATGACTAGTGCAGCGAAATAGAAAACCTCAAAGAACAACATCGAGTCAGAGAACTTCATCAGAAAGTAAAGGAAGTGACAGGAATATGGAAGCCCAAACATCTGTCAATAATTGCTGGCGAAGACAACGACATAGAATTAGACCCTGAAAAGCAAAAACGGATATGGGAAAGGTATCCCAGGAATCTTTTTGGCGACAATAGACCAACAGAAGCACCAGAAGTCGCTAAAGCTGAAAGTTTGCCTATTCTGCTGGAAGAAGTTAAGAAAGCAATTAGGGACACAAAAATTAACAAAGCGCCTGGAGAAGATGGTATATCAGCAGAACATTTCAAACATCTTAGCGACAATACTATCCGTAAGCTTACCCGGTTGTTTAATGAAATATACGAAAGCGGTCAGATACCACTTGACTGGCTTAAATCTACCTATGTAGCACTGCCAAAAAAGAACAAGGCCGGGAAGTGTGAAGACCACCGAACAATAAGTCTAATGAGTCATGCCGTCAAAATCTTCATGAGAATTATATTTAACCGAATTCAGGGCAAATGTGATGGATACTTGGGCCGCTCGCAATACGGATTCAGAAAGGGGACAGGCACAAGGGAGGCTATTTTGGGGTTATCACTCATCGCTGAAAGATATCTTGAAGTTCGAAGGGATCTGTATGTTTGTTTTGTTGATTACAAGAAAGCGTTTGATCGTATCGAGCATCCGAAATTACTTGGAATTCTACAGGAGATAGGTCTTGACGGACGGGACATAATAATATTGCGGAATATCTACTGGAACCATAAGGGATGCGTTCGGACAGAGAGCGGCAATACCGAATATGTCAACATACAGAGAGGGGTACGCCAGGGTTGCCTAATATCTCCCTTACTGTTTAACATATATGCAGAACATATAATAAGGGCATCCCTTCAGAATCGACCAGAAGGTGCAAGGATAAATGGGGTGGTAATCAATAATTTGAGATATGCAGACGATACTGTAGTAATCGCAGAAAAACAAGAACAACTACAAACGCTAATGAGCCTCCTTACGGAAGTAAGTTACCAGGCTGGACTGGAAGTGAATATTACCAAAACTAAAACCATGGTGTTTACAAGGAATGAAGCAAGTCTGAATGGAAATATTACCTTGAACGGACAGACCCTTCAAAATGTCCGCAGTTTCATATACCTAGGCAGAGAAATTACCGAGCATCTTAATCACTCTAAAGAGATCAGAGGACGGATTGAAATCGCTAGGTCAGGATTTATAAAAATGAGAAACCTACTATGCCACCTTAAGTTGTCCTTAAGCACCAGGCTACGTACTCTTAAATGTTACATATGGTCCCTTCTTCTGTATGGGTGTGAGACTTGGACACTTAAACAGGACGATATCAAAAAGTTAAACGCATTTGAAATGTGGCTCTATAGAAGAATGTTAAGGGTAAGCTGGACAAGTAGAACAACCAATGAAACGGTGTTAAACAAAATGAACACCAAGGCACATTTAATCACTACCATCAAGCTTAGGAAAACAAGCTATCTAGGTCATTTGATGCGTCATGGTGAGTATGAGCAGATCCGACTTATTATAGAGGGAAAGATCGACGGAAGACGCGGCATCGGTAGGAAGAAAAAATCCTGGCTAAGGAACATCAGAGACTGGACTCATACTAATGGAAATGACCTACTTCATAAAAGTAAAGATCGAGAAAGTTACGCCATTTTAATCGCCAACCTCAAAAGAGAAGGCACCTAGGAGGAGGAGGACCGATCTTATGAGTTCGACATTTATATTCATATTTTCGAGAGATTGCCAGAGTTTGGTTAGGGAAACATTATCATAACCTTTTTTCAGGTCTACGAATAACACGTGATATATGATCTATTGTTGATCTTCCCGCGCGAAATCCAGCTTGGTCTTCTGCTTTCGTGTCTTAGTAATCCAATTCTATTTTATTCTTTATGAGTTTACCTGTTTATGTTTCTCTATTCATCGTGTGTTTCTCTATTCGTCGTGTGTTTCTCTATTCATTGAACTTGTAAGAGCTATACCACGGTAGTTGTCGCAATTGCTTCTGTCCCCTTTTTTATGAATAGTAGTCATTGTTGCGATATTCTCGCAACAAAGGACAGTTCTTGGAATTTAGTGCAGCGGCCGTTACTTCCAAGAATGCTTTCTATCGGACGGAATTTTGGGAATCCCTAAAGCTGAACAGGTACTTTCCATAGCTTAGCTCTGTACTTTCGACACGTCCGATCTCTCTCAATTATTCAAGAACCTTCTCTCTGTACAGTTCTCGTTTAACCACCAAGGTGGTCAGTTCTACCAGTAAGTTTATTTTTCACCTATAACACAGGCCTACAAAAAAAATTTTTTTGGTGCCTAGAATTTTTCAGCTGATTCTAATACTTTTATTGCTGAATATAAATGACAGCCATTTTTCTGTATCAGCTCTAGATTTTTAGATAAATTCACTTATTGATGACGAGATATTGTTGATGATGGAGCTCGTGTTGAATGATTATTTGGGCTATTACCATCATCTATTGTGGATGTAATGTTTTCCGACGTTTCGATAGACATCTTCTATCTTTATCAAGGAGGAAAAGTAAAAAACCTTTTGAAAATTATCAATTTTCAAAAAGTCAATATGACTTCTGTCTGCCTGCTGTCCTTGGACAGCAAAGTGGCCACACCAAGTATCCTTATTTCTTGTGCCTCTGGGATAGCAGAGACAAAACGCAACACTGGGTTTGAAAAGAGTGGCCTAGAAGAGAAAACATGGATGTTGGGAGAAAGAATATCATCAACGATCCTTTAGTTCCGCGAGAGAAAATTATGTTTCCACCCCTGCATATCAAGCTGGGTCTAATGAAGCAGTTTGTAAAGGCTCTTGATAAGAATGGATCATGCTTTGCATATATAGGGAAAAAAATGCCTCAGCTGAAGAAGGAAAAAATTAAAGCAGGAATATTTGATGGCCCACAAATAAGACAGCTGATTAAAGAGCCTGACTTCATAAATTCAATGATTGAGATTGAACAAAATGGCTGGAATTCATTTGTTTCAGTTGTCCAAAATTTTCTGGGTGAACATAAAGCTGAAAACTATGTTGAATTAGTCAATGAGATGCTGAATAATTTCAGATCACTTGGGTGTAACATGAGCAATAAGGTGCACTATTTACACAGCCACTTATACCGTTTTCCTGATAATTTAGGCGACATTAGTGAGGAGCAAGGTGAAAGATTTTACCAAGATATCAAATGTATGGAGGATCGCTATCAAGGAAGATGGGATACTCACATGATGGCAGATTACTGCTGGTCTTTAAAACGGGATTGTTCTAAAATACATTCAAGAATGTCACGCAAAAGAAGTTTCCGAAATGTTTGGTGAGTAATTGGTTTAAATGATGACTTTTTCTGTTTTCTAGAGAATAATATCTGTGTAATATAATAGAAATTCCTTTATTAATTTGCTTCTTTGAACCATGGTTTTTCTTTTAAAATAGTGTAATGTATAATTCACAAAAATGTTGATATCTTGATAATTCGAGCTGACAGGCAAAAACTAATAGCATATTTGAATTCAGGGCATCGAATTCATATGAAATCACCTCCAAAATCTTCGGCACCAAAACCACTGTTGACCAGTGTAATACATCATTCTAACCTCTAAAAGTTCTTCGTCGATTAACATAATCTCTCTCACATACATTTTCTCCAGTTGGGTCAGTTAGTTACCCTAGTTTATTGTGAATCTGAGTTATTCAGTAGCAATTCTCCCAAGTGAAACAACAAAGTTGTGATTTGTAAATTTGTGAAGCAATTGCATATCGCCAGACTACAATTCGTTAGTGAAATTCTCATCCGAAGTACCTACACCTTATTTTGAGAAATCTACCCTGGACGATTGAAGCAGAGCTGTGGTGAACTTCATATTAGAAAAATAAGGTCAGATCTCTTTAATGCTTAGTATTACTAGAAATGCCCAAGATTGAGCAAAGAAGTTTAATTACTTGGATTTTGTAGACAGTTAAAAACTCTTTCTGTGAATATAAACTCTCAAGTGCCGAATAATGTTTAATTCTTCTTATCTGTGTATACATAATTCTGTTATAACTACAAACTTGTTTTTATTAACCTTGCAAACATCTTTTCTACCAAAGATAATTTTTGGATCTACTGCTAGAGTATAATCAGCGACTCAGGAAGTGCGCTTCTCTCTCATTAAGCGGGTGATTATTATTACTCCTAATTTTGTACCCGCACATTCCTTCATGACGTTCCAGCGGAGTATTGATAAAGGGTGTCTAAAAATTAACGCAACATTTGAATTTGCCGCCATTTATGCGAATTGCATATAAAAAAATTATAACTGATCAAATAACATAACAAATAGTACGTATCGATTCTGAAACTACGTTTTTTTTTTAAATTTGGTAGATCTAAGTTCGCATCGTAGTTTCTATTATGAAACGGTAACGAACAAATATTTAACCAATATGTTTACGCTTCCATCCATTTGAATTTAAAAAAATGAAAGTTTTCAACATAGGGTTCACAAAAAGAGTATTATGCTATCGAATTGAAAAAGGAAGAAATATTTAAGTTCATTTCATCATTATGAAGACACTATTCAAGCATGCCTTCTCAATCTTCATTGATCCATAGAAAAAGTGAATTTTTTTATATCATTCAATAACAAAACTTTCAATGAGGATGATGATCAGGGTAGGATTCAGGAAAATTAGCAATTTCACCAAATTTTGAATAATTCAACATCGAATATTTTCAAGAAGATAAATAAATTATAAATTATTTTGAAACGTTCAAGCATACAGAAAATGCTAGGATGTCTTTCCATCGATTGCATCGAAATCGTTGAAGAATACGTTGCTCTAAGGCTAGTTACGAACAGTAAGGCTTTAAAACGTCGATGAGTTTAGAAAGGTGTCAAAATTAGAAAAAAATTATGTCCAAAATAATTAGTCGACCGGATCGCAAGCAACTTCCTTTAATATGTACAGTGATGGAGAACTTACCCTGATCGAAAACAACATTCGTCGAATACAAATGGACTAAATATATGCCATTAAGTTGATTGGACATCCACTCATTTTATCTTCAGTTATTCGATGCATGCTTGAGTTAATGGTTTGGAATAGCTTGGACAACCCGAGCAACGAATAGATATCTAAGTTTCACAATACATGTTTATTATTATGGTATGTACTGGGAAAGCATTTGGTTTTAGTGGGACATCAATAACACTAAGTTCTGGACAGTGAATCATTATATGAATTAGATAGGGGTGTTACGATTAGAGGATTTGCGGACATCCGTAGAAGCGAATTTAGGTATACAACCAGATATGTCCATCGTCAAGTGTCTTTCAATAATAATTAAATTCTTTCATTGAAAAAAAATAAAAGATTCATGAAATTCAATGCAACTTTTATTGAAAGTAAAATATTATATACCAGGTATACCAGTATGTAGTGAGCGTCAAGATAAAAATGTCTGTATGGTGAACATTTGTTGTGACCGTGCCTTTATTTTGTTTGGTTTGTTTGCTATGACATCTGTGAAACATATTTAGTATACATCAAGTCATTGAACAGTCAACATTATATTTTTTCATCGAGTTAAAAGTGTCGAATTTTGTACCAGAAAGTGATGATTTGCGGAAAGCATTAATTTTTTGTTTTCATTTGAAGAATAGTGCTGCAGAGACGCATCGACTGCTTGTCGAGGCATATGGTGAACATACTCTATCTGAAGCAACATTCAAAAGATGGTTTCAACGGTTCAGAAATAATGATTTTGGTGTGAGAAATGAAGAACGTGGAAGACCACCAAAAAAGTTTGAAGACGCCGAATTGCAAACGATATTGGATGGAGATGACACTTTGAATCAAAAGCAAATGGCAAAAATTTTAAATGTTGCACAATACACAATATTTGACAGCTTAAAAGCTATGGGAAAGATCCAAAAGTGTAGAAAATGGGTGCCACATGAATTGAATGAAAGACAGATGGAAAACCGAAAAACCACTTGTGAAATTTTGCTTCAAAGACACGAAAGAAAATCGGTTTTGAATCGGATTGTTACTGGCGATGAAAAATGGATTTATTTTAAGAATCCTAGACGTAAAATATCATGGGTTAATCCGGGACAATCATCAACATCGACTGGAAAACCAGATCGATTCGATAAGAAGACAATGCTGTGTGTTTGGTGGGACCAGAAAGGTGTGGTGTACCACGAGCTCCTAAAACCTGGTGAAACCGTTAATACAGATCGCTACCGACAACAAATGATCAGTTTGAACCATTCATTGATCACGAAACGACTAGAATGGGCCAGAAGACATGGAAAGGTAATTCTGCTCCATGCACACAAAGCAAAACCGGTTCAGGACACAATCAAAACACTTGGTTGGGAGCTTCTAACATACCCGCCGTATTCACCAGACTTGGCTCCTTCCGACTACCATTTGTTTTCATCGATGGGACGCGCATTGGCTGAGCAGCACTTTGATTCCTACGAAAAGATCGAAAATTTGGTGTCTGGTAGGTTTGCTTTAAAAAACGAACAAATTTATTGGCGTGGTATCCACAAATTGCCAGAAAGATGATCAAAATGTTCAGAAAACCATGGCCAATACTTTAAATGACATATTGCTCTAAGGCTAGTTACGAACAGTAAGACTTTAAAACGTCGATGAGTTTAGAAAGGTGTCAAAATTAGAAAAATTATGTCCAAAATAATTAGTCGACCGGATCGCAAGCAACTTCCTTTAATATGTACAGTGATGGAGAACTTACTCCTGATCGAAAACAACATTCGTCGAATACAAATGGACTAAATATATGCCATTAAGTTGATTGGACATCCACTCATTTTATCTTCAGTTATTCGATGCATGCTTGAGTTAATGGTTTGGAATAGCTTGGACAACCCGAGCAACGAATAGATATCTAAGTTTCACAATACATGTTTATTATTATGGTATGTGCTGGGAAAGCATTTGGTTTTAGTGGGACATCAATAACACTAAGTTCTGGACAGTGAATCATTATATGAATTAGATAGGGGTGTTACGATTAGAGGATTTGCGGACATCCGTAGAAGCGAATTTAGGTATACAACCAGATATGTCCATCGTCAAGTGTCTTTCAATAATAATTAAATTCTTTCATTGAAAAAAAATAAAAGATTCATGAAATTCAATGCAAGTAAAATATTATATACCAGGTATACCAGTATGTAGTGAGCGTCAAGATAAAAATGTCTGTATGGTGAACATTTGTTGTGACCGTGCCTTCATTTTGTTTGGTTTGTTTGCTATGACATCTGTGAAACATATTTAGAATACATCAAGTCATTGAACAGTCAACATTATATTTTTCATCGAGATAAAAAAAGTGTCGAATTTTGTACCAGAAAGTGATGATATGTGGAAAGCATTAATTTTTGTTTTCATTTGAAGAATAGTGTTGCAGAGACGCATCGACTGCTTGTCGAGGCATATGGTCAACATACTCTATCTGGAAGCAACATTCAAAAAAGATGGTTTCAACGGTTCAGAAATAATGATTTTGGTGAGAGATGAAGAACGTGGAAGACCACCAAAAAAGTTTGAAGACGCCTGAATTGCAAACGATATTGATGGAGATGACACTTTGAATCAAAAGCAAATGGTAAAATTTTAAATGTTGCACAATACACAATATTTGACAGCTTAAAAGCTATGGGAAAGATCCAAAAGTGTAGAAAATGGGTGCCACATGAATTGAATGAAAGACAGATGGAAAACCGAAAAAACACTTGTGAAATTTTGCTTCAAAGACACGAAAGAAAATCGGTTTTGAATCGGATTGTTACTGGCGATGAAAAATGGATTTATTTTAAGAATCCTAGACGTAAAATATCATGAGTTAATAAGGGACAACCATCAACATCGACTGGAAAACCAGACCGATTCGATAAGAAGACAATGCTGTGTGTTTGGTGAGACCAGAAAGGTATGGTGTACCAAGAGCTCTTAAAACCTAGTGAAACCGTTAATACTGATCGCAACCGACAACAAATGATCAGTTTAAACCATTCAATGATCACGAAACGACTAGCATTGGCCAGAAGACATGGCAAGGTAATTCTGCTCCATGCACACAAAGCAAAACCGGTTCAATACACAATCAAAACACTTGGCTGGGAGCTGCTAACACACCCGCTGCATTCACCAGACTTGGCTCCTTCCAACTACTATTTGTTTTCATCGATGGGACGCGCACTGGCTGAGCAGCACTTTGATTCCTACGAAAAGATCGAAAATTTGGTGTCTGGTAGGTTTGCTTTAAAAAACGAACAAATTTATTGGCGTGGTATCCACAAATTGCCAGAAAGATGATCAAAATGTTCAGAAAACCATATACTTTAAATGACATATTTTTCACTTTCCCAATAATAATGAGTGTTTTATTTTAAAAAAAAACGCTTATTTCATACTGGTATACCTGATAGTATGGCAATTGAACACGAAGAACAATATCAGCCAAATGGGGTCCGGTTCATTCAGTCGAAAATTCATTCAGTAGAAAAGTCGTTTGGTCGAAAAGTTAATCCGGAAAAAGTTCATATTGGCGAAAACTTCAGCCACTTACACCTGATTGGCCATCTGGCCAGAGCTCCGATATCTCTCATGGCAGTCAATTTCAGGAGAGCAATGAAAACAAAACAGGCAGAAAGTCCTACTGAATAAGGAGAAGAACCCTTTTTCACATCGACAAACAAGTTTTATGGACCTTTTCAATGTATCCTCTTTATCAAAACTATCAATTACACAACGGATTCTATTCGACTGGGAAAAGAGCAGCGAATGCTGATAATGACGCTCCAACTGCAGCAAGAATTACAAGCATTTCGTATTCCATGATAATGGATGGATGGAAAATGGAAAAAGAATACGTATACAATGGAGCTCATCTAAACGCAAAAATGTCGATATCGTCTCTCAGAAGGGGTCGATTCCTAGTAGAGCGTCTACATTGAATTATTTTCATGGGATAGAAAAGCTCCTATCAGAGCTGCATATTGCATTTTTCAATAAGCATTGGCGACGATATCTGCGGGCGAGGTCTGAATTGAAAGAACGCATTGTTGAAGCCAGCGAATATACTTGAAGAGTTTTCCTGCCAGGTATTGTGGTTTGAAGGGCTTTTCGAGTAGAGTTTTTCATTGAATTTTGAACGTGGTACACACAGAATTATTGACAACATTTCGAGTTCTTGAAAGGCGGTATTATTGCGTTCAAATATTTTTTTTCTACGGAAAAAACAACGCAGAAAAGCATAGACGTGAGGTCATGAGAATAGTTCAAAATTATTTTTTTTTGATCAAGTGTACAGGGTGGGCAAAATTCGTGATCTACCGAAGGGATCTCGATAACTATAGCAGCTAAGAGACACTCCACTGTATACAGGGTTAGTCTTTGACCACTGCGTTAATTTTAACCATAGGTTCTTGAGTTCAAAAGAAACACTTTTTTCCATACCGTTTTTCCATATTCAGCTGCGTTAAAAAGTTAACTAGGAATCATATTCTTCAGAAATCTGCAGCTTCATCTTATGCTTTCACTCTACGCACAGCATCTCTAGCCTCAATCTTTTCTGCAGCTGAGTTTTGTTGCTCTGTTTGGTTTAATAGTGCACATACGCAAAAAATCGATTGTCCGTTGACAGCCCGGTCATGTTAGACATTTGAAATAACAAAACTTCAGACAGAGTCAAATTTTTGTAGGACTTTTGGGTTCACCATCAGGAAAGAAACTTCTTAAGTTCCCATTCTGTGTTTTTTGTATTTTTTCAGAAAACGCTCAGTTTTATCAAAAATTAACTCCAGACAAAATTTTTGGACTTGAAAATTATCTACAAAAATGGTCCTACTGTCACCAGTCACCAGTTCTGAGATATCGCGAATGTAAGAGTGAGGTAATACATGATATACACACATTTCCACGCCACCTGTAAGGTAGTCTACTTGGCGAGATTTTTCTTTTACAGTGGTTTTCCGAGTAGGCCTAATCCACGAATTGTAATTATGTCAATTTCAATGCCATATTCAACTGCGTTAAAAAGTTATAAGAATTTTCACAGTGGGCAAATACCCCTCTGTAGTCCAGTTAAGTTTGAATGATCATTCAACACTATACTACATCGTCCAGTGAAATCGCTCAATTTTTGAAAACGGACCAATAGAAACAAACTGTATCTGAAAACACTCAACCTCACAGTGTTTTCAGAAATTTGTTTTTATCAAATGCCTAATTTGCATAGGAATATTAATACGTCCGGATAGCATTGGCCGTTGGTGGAAGTAGCGGTCGTCATGATTACGATAAACAACCAGTTGTTAGCGATAACTTCAACAGCACATTTGGCAGTTCTGTCAGTTTATTTCCGTATTTTACCATAAAGTAGATAAAAATGAAACTTTTTGGGAATTGTAATATTACTTCAATTGAGGAAAGTGTGAAGAAAAGTGTGCCGCTTAATACAGTGAAGTCAAGATCCTACATTTGGAAACAATTTGAAGAATTCTGTGCTGCCCGGGAATACCTTGTGAATGAAAAAACAAGTTTGTCAGAGCTCAATAAAATTATGCAAGACTGGGCTTTCAATATGAAGAAAAAAATGGATCAGACTACAAGGAAAGTGTCGTAAAAACCTTGTGGAATAATTCTGCCAAACAGCTGCAGGAAAAATTCTATTCAGAATGGGGCGTTAGGTTCGATCCATTCACAGACGTGGCTTTTGAAACGGTGCACGAAATGCCATGAGGCTTATTTTGCAAGTTGAAAAAAGTGGAAAAAGTGTAAAAGTTAGTGCCAAGGCGCTGTCTTTGGAGCAACACAAAAAGATGGTCAACTTATGTAAAGAAGATAATCCAGACGGTTTGAACAGAAAATTTTATTTTATTGCTGCATTGGAGCTTGCTTGGCGCGGAGGAGAGGGTTCATCATGCCTAATTTCGCATTTCCAATTCGAAATTGAAAACGATGGTAATTCCACGAGCCGAATTGCCTACAATCTGATATTTTCTAAAACAAGACAAGGTGGTGCCCAAAAATGTGCGGAAACGAAATGGTTGACTCCCAATATTGAAGAAGATATTTGCCCGCTGAGGTTGTATAAGCTACTTGTATCCAAAAGAACTGCAAACATAACCACTGAAAGACTATTCCTTACTCCACATAAGAATTGGAAATATGGTTCATGGTTCAAAAACTCCCCAGTCGGTCCCAATACGATAGCTAAATGGACAAAAGAATCGGCATAACTCATTGGCATCAACACAACCAAGTCGAAGATAACCAACCACTCGCATCGAGCTACTGCTGTCAGCCAATTAGCCAAAGCAGGGATTGGCAAGGAACAGCTGATAAAGATAACAGGCCATTCTTCTGCAGCGTCAGTGAAACCGTATCTCCAACTGGACCAACAACATTACAAAAAATAATCACAGCCATAAGGAATGAAAAAAATGTCCTTCAAGAAACAACATCAGTATCAGCTTCATCATTCGAAAATAATGCTCGTAATGTACTATCAATAATTATTATTTTGAGATTAAAGATGAATAATCTGGTTATTTTTGAATAAAAAACTATTTTTTATTTCGTTTGATTTATATTGTTGAATGATCTTTCTAAATACCACACGAGATTCGAATTTGTTTGTCTGTCGTTTTTTGAAAATTATACAAATTTCACTCTAACAAAGTGATCCTGAAATACCACTCGCCTTCGGCTTGTGAAATTTAAAAGCATAATTCCCCAAAAAACAAGAGTAAATTTAAAAATTCACAGCCTCTAGTGGAAGTATTACTCCTTAAAATTACTTTCCACAGCATCCACTACTGAATCTGAATTATTTAAAAACATTATTTTTCCTCTTAAGAAATTATTCAGTCAATTTTCATGTTTCATCAGATGATTATATCATTTTAATTCTTTCCATCTTCAAATATCTCAAAAAAAAAAAATGGTGCAATTTAGGAAAAAGGATGACAAATGATTTTATCTGCAAAAAAGAATAATGATTCTAGGAGGCACATGATAACAACTTTTAGATCAAAGTGATATTTTTATTTCACGCAACTCAACCAATCTATTACAGTAGTAGTGTGGGAAACCACAAAAATGGAATAAATCCCATTTATGCCAAAATATGCTTGACTGTTATCAAAAACCTTCTACAAAAGATCGTTTCAATTCGATATTGCTGTTTAAATTACAGGTGAAGATACAGTTTTATAAACCTCAAACACGGCAACGAGGCAAAATTCTGGAAAAAATTTTGCAGGGATCAAAATATTTCCTTCGACGTCAAGAATCTATGGTTAAAATTAACACAGTGGTCGAAGACTCACCCTAGCCACATACATGTTGATATGATAATATAAAGCTCTTACGACTTTCACATTTTACGATTAAACATGAGCTTCTTCAGAATAAGATGACATTCATAAAACAATTATAGGCTGGAATCTATAATAACAGAAATTGAAAAAATTCGAGCACCTTCATACCGAAACGCTGTAAAGCGGTGAATGTTGTTTTCTATACAGTGTTTTTACTACAGATATCAGTACATCATATGTTGAAACAAACCTATCAGGTCATTTATTTTAACTGAAAATTCCCTATGCATCCACGCCACCTGTAAGGTAGTCTACTTGGCGAGATTTTTCTTTACAGTGGTTTTCCGAGTAGGCCTAATCCACGAATTGTAATTATGTCAATTTCAATGCCATATTCAACTGCGTTAAAAAGTTATAAGCATTTTCACAGCGGGCAAATACCCCTCTGTAGTCCAGTTTAGTTTGAATGATCATTCAACACTATACTACATCGTCCAGTGAAATCGCTCAATTTTTGAAAACGGACCAATAGAAACAAACTGTATCTGAAAACACTCAACCTCACAGTGTTTTCACTTTTAGAAATTTGTTTTTATCAAATGCCTAATTTGCATAGGAATATTAATACGTCCGGATAGCTTTGGCCGTTGGTGGAAGTAGCGGTCGTCATGGTTACGATAAACAAGCAGTTGTTAGCGATAACTTCAACAGCACATTTGGCAGTTCTGTCAGTTTATTTCCGTATTTTACCATAAAGTAGATAAAAATGAAACGTTTTGGGAATTGTAATATTACTTCAATTGAGGAAAGTGTGAAGAAAAGTGTGCCGCTTAATACAGTGAAGTCCTACATTTGGAAACAATTTGAAGAATTCTGTGCTGCCCGGGAATACCTTGTAAATGAAAAAACAAGTTTGTCAGAGCTCAATAAAATTATGCAAGACTGGGCTTTCAATATGAAGAAAAAAGATGGATCAGACTACAAGGAAAGTGTCGTAAAAACCTAGTGGAATAATTCTGCCAAACAGCTGCAGGAAAAATTCTATTCAGAATGGGGCGTTAAGTTCGATCCATTCACAGACGTAGCTTTTAAAACGGTGCGGGATGCACGAAATGCCAAGAGGCGTATTTCGCAAGTGGAAAAAGTGGAAAAGTTAGTGCCAAGGCGCTGTCTTTGGAGCAACACAAAAAGATGGTCAGCTTATGTAAAGAAGATAATCCAGACGGTTTGAACAGAAAATTTTATTTTATTGCTGCATTGGAGCTTGCTTGGCGCGGAGTAGAGGGTTCATCATGCCTAATTTCGCATTTCCAATTCGAAATTGAAAACGATAGTAATTCCACGGGCCGAATTGCCTACAATCTGATATTTAACACGGCAACGGGGCAAAATTTGGAAAAATTTTATAGGACGAAAATATTTCCTTTGACGTCAAGAATCTATGGTTAAAATTAACGCAGTGGTCAAAGACTCACCCTGTACATATACACATATTGATATGATAATATAAAGTTTTACGACTTTCACATTTTACGATTAAATTGAGCTTCTTCGAATGAAGTATTATCATAAAACAATTATGAGCTGGAATCCATAATAACAGAAATGAAAAATTCGAGCACCTCTCATACCGAAACTGGCTGTAAAGCGGTGAATGTTAAGCTTACACAGTGTTTTTATTACGGATACCGGTACATCATATGTTGAAAATGTAAACCTATCAGGTCATTTATTTTAACTGAAAATTCCCTATGCAAATTTCCATATTTTAACCTGTTTTTTGTAACCAGGACCTCTTCAATGCGAAATAACTCACTTGTTTTTACAAACCGAAGGGGATTTACGCATGGTAGCATTTCAAAGAAAAACAAGCATTCATGAAAAACGTTTATTTATGTTCGTATTATAAAAATTATGATGAATGAAATGATCAAACGTATTTCATTAATTGAAAAAATATATTTTCCCATCACTTGATTGGAGGTAGCGATTTTCCTATCAACAAAACATCGAGCGTTTGTTGAAGCCAACTCTACCTTGAAAACGATAGAAGATGTTATTGCCAAAATAATATTTCTATACGAGTTCCATCATCAACAATTTTCGTCACATATTACTTACTGAAATTCTTATATGAATAAAACAATTCGAGCTCGCAATCTGGAGCAGTGATTTCAACTATGATACCTTCGAAGCGGACTCGAGCGAACATACGAATTCCAATGCGGTATTCCTTGTTACTTGAATATGTGGAATTTTCCCTTCTATGTTCTGAACATAACTCTGAAAATACCTGCGTTCCTGATCAAATATCCCACGAACATGAGACGGAGTTTCACATTTGAGAGCAAGCTAACTTTTGTTTTTCAAGCCGATCCCTTCTCGATTTATTTTCGAAAGAATTATTCACTTACGAAAGCTTGAAGATAAATATCTCAGTAACTCAACTCAACAACAGTGCATCGATGAACTTAATTCAATTTTTGGCGATGAAGCTCCATCAAGGACCAGTGTTTATCGATGGTATAGTGAATTCAACCGGGGACGTAGTTCACTCCACGACGAATTTTGTGAAGGTCGGCCAAAATCAGTTGTTTTTCCGAAATCAATTGATATTGTGAGATTGAGACAACCTTAGACATTAGTTGGACTAGCATACATTCAATATTGCATGAAGATTCAGCGGTCAAAAAAATTTGTTCGCGTTGGATCCCACACAATTTGCCAATCGCTCAAAAAAAGGCTCGTGTCGATTGGTCGAAAGAAATGCTCCAAAAAAACAATCGCGGTGCTTCGAAGCATGTCTATGACATCGTGATAGGAGATGAATCGTGGATTTACGCTTATGGGCCCGAGGGTAAACAGCAGTCGAGTGTATGGGTGTTACAAGATGAGCCAAATCCAACAAAGTTGTTCTCGCACGAAGCATTTCTAAATGGTCGCTTGTTTTTTCGGAAAAACAGGACATGTCACAATCGTACCACAAGAACAAAGCAGAACAGTCAATTAGTCAGGTAGTCAAGTCGTCAGAAGTCCATAAGAAATAGAATAAATCTATTGATTCCAAAATATGAATGATTGTTATCAAAAACCTTCTACAAGAAATCATTTCAATTGATATTGTCGTTTCAATATTACAGGTTAAAATGCAATTTTTTTATGAAATTTGAACCTCTATATACCTTTTGAATGGTGTCAAATTTGGAAAAATATTATAGGAAGAAAATATTTCTTTCGACGTCAAGAATCTATGGTTAGAATTAACGCATTGGTCAAAGACTTGCTTCCACTGTTTAATAATAGTATATTTTAAAACAAGTTGCAGAATTGGCACCTATTCCAACACGAATGCGAAATTCGAGCATGAGTGTTGGAATTGCCTTCTGCAACGAGTATTAGACGATATTTTCTCTATTTCAGTCAAGAATTGTGAGAAATTTATTGGAATTCGCAGTTGGTGTGACTGATACGAAAATTGACAGATTATAGAATTTGAATCTCTACATGCTTTAATATTGACAATTGACATGCAATGGACGCTTGTTGACATTCGAAAGGCTAGGATGTCATTGTTGTCAACCACAATACGAAAAATGCTGTAATGAGTTGATTACAGCACTGTTTTTACTACTGTAATGACCTCCTTACGACACTGAAATAGAGAAAAATCAATTCTTTCCGAAAGATAAACTGTAGAAGACTTCGAAAGGCCTTCATAACGACCGAATGACTCAACTAAGAATTGTTTCCGGTTAAGTAGAAGGAAACTCGAATCCGCCGACGAACCCTCATCTACATAAAAACGCCAGTCAAGGTTACATAGGGTGGTGCGTAAGCTCCGCGTCGAGACATTTGATGTATCGAATATCTTAAGCTGCTAACCAATACGTATTTCCTGCATGTAATTCCATCACAATTCAACGTCTATATTTATCGTAGCACATGGCGTTATCAAGTCTTGATAGCTGTTAATTAAGGGGATCTTTAATTTAATCTTCACCGAAGACCAAGTAACGTATGCGGTTTATGCAATGTATACGCTGTTCTGACAGTCATAAGAAGATTCATACAAACTTGATTGTACAGTATCCACTTCACAATATAATGAAATCAATATGATCATAAATCATTAAAAAAATCATCGGCCTAACTATTTTTCACCAAATTTGTTCGCACAGAAGTCTGGTGAAAATTAAACATCGTATACGGTGTATAAAATAATTTCATAAAACTAATTCTAAGTCATCTAAGTTCAAAGGAACTTCATATCATGCAATCATCCGAGGATTAAGTTCCCGAATTTACGGAACCTTATGTTGAAATACCCTGTATATCGCGAAAAAAACAAGTGAAAAAATTGATAAAATCTATGACCAGTTAATTCATCGAACTATCCTGAAAGCATAAAAACGCAAATTTATTCAAGTTTCTCTATCGGATCCTTGAGAAGAGGTGAAGGTTTCCGAGGTCGATAAAACTAGAATAAAACAGCACTAAAATACATTTCGACACGGTAAATATATAACGACTACAAAAGGCCATAATGACAAAGTCCGTAGGTTTTACGACATCGTATATTTCGACGTAAACTGGAAATTGGAGAACCGCACAAAAAAAAAACGTCCTTTCGTACTCACCAAATTGAATTTCCTTGAAGTGCATGGCAGTCTATATCTGAAAAGAATGAAAGAAAAGGATCAATTGAGTAGAACGGAGACCATTGGCGCTCAATTTGTTAAACGAGTAGGAGTGTTAAATATAAATCGAAGAGAATTGACTGTTGATTGAGCGAAATCTGTTTCTTGTTGGATGTAGATGGTCCAATTTGCAGAAGGAGACATTAATGGGTAGAGAGAATCGTAAGAACGAAAATACTACGTTAAACAAGGTTTACTTAAAGAAACTAATCAGTTTTGCAAGTAATTGACGTTTGAAGCCATAGATAGAATGAGTCAATTGAGGTTGCCATTCTGAAAACAATTATGTACTTTTCAGTTAGTTTATTAAAAAAAATATTCCAATTATTTAGATTTACTTGAATCCTACATAATGAACCGACAACAGGTAGTTGATTTCGGGGCAAAACGTCGACAAGAAAGGGGAACAACTCTGACGTTCCTCAGGGGTCAGTGCCTAGGCCGGTTATGTTTTCAATAGAGGTGAGCGATTACGAATGATCGGCATAGTCGATTATTTCAGTACTACTAATTTTAATAATCGATTATGGAATTAGTAACTAATAGGTTTTCATAATCGAATGATATCATAATCGAATGATATTAGTACTTAGAAAAACTTGTGGCGTTTTATTATAATATAGCGTACAATTCGATGCTGTGATGCGTATACGTTTTAATTTCAATGTGATTACGCTCAATAATAATGCTATTATTATTATTATTAACATTCAATTTTTATTACCTGAATATTTGACAATCTGCAAATTTCACAATAGTTCGATGGTATAATCTCAAAATTATTATAATATGCATCTTTAATAAATAACTAATATCAAAATTTCAAAATGTGGAGTACACTATTATGTATGGCTGACGGGAGCCGACTCGTATCATCGAGTGCTGCATAATCGTCTCTCGGCTTAGACGAGATACGATTGTACGAGAGACTGCATAATCGTCTCTCGTATAATCGTGTCTCGTCTAAGCCGAGATACGATTATGCAGCACTCGATTATGCGAGCGAAAGATCGTGTTGTAGTCAATGGCCGAATGGCGGTGCAATCTTTCGAAAGATTCCGTGTCTTTCAAAAGATTCGTATTTTAGCGTTGCAACGGTGACGTCACACGCAAAATCTTTCGAAAGATCTTTCAATCTTTTGAAAGAACATTTTTGGGTAGTTGGAATCTTTTGTAAATATGTCAAATGTCAATTATGGCGGATAATTTGAATTTTGCTTATGATTGTAATTTGTAATATTGCATTGAAAAAGCTAAGCACACGTTTATATTTATTGTTGAAGTAATGGCGAAATAAATAAGAAAGTGATTATTTACAATAATTCTGTGATTCAAGAAATGGGGTTTGGGGTTTGCCATGCTTTGCCAGATGTCTGCCTTTTTCGTTTTAGTATTTCTGAAAGTAGTCATTTTATTGAATCAAAACTTCCAGATATTTTAAGTATGTATCAAATACAAATTGGTTTCGGCTTCTAACTGGATGCGGATACGTGATACGTTGTCAATAACATAAATAACTGCATCCTCCATTTTAAGGAGGATTAATTCTTGAACATTAAAAATGTAAATTAAATTCTCTATACAATTTCTAACAATCTCCTATCAGAGATAACCACTGCAATGGGTATTGAAAAACTAACCTAAAATCTACAACACAGATTTTAAATTTCGCGGCTTCTATGACGTCACCAGTTTGAAAGATACCGTTTTAACGAGTATTGAACCCATGACGTCACAGCAAAAATCTTTTGAAAGATCTTTCGAAAGATTGCACCGCCAAAATTCATGATACTAGGACTAACAGATATTCTCACGCGCATATCGGTAGTGACGTCATCAAGAGACCCCTGGTTGGTTGTTAGAACTGATCAGAGATGTCTCCACATGCTGTATATAACCGGAGGTGGTCTATGACGTTGATATTAGTGTTCTGTGACGTTTAACCTTAAATATAAATAACTTTGCGTTTGACGTCTGCTTTTATTTGTATGTGTATGTGTATTGTGAAAGATAAATTATATTCACATTATTCGGCGAAACCTAGAAAACGACGATTTCGAATAAGCCAATAGGCTTCTTATCTCTTGCTGACGTCATGCGCGAAGTTTACAAAACTCGTTCTTCTGGACATTAAAATTAAACTATGCAATGTAAATCTATGCTGGAGACATCTCTGTCTCCTCTAACGAACCAAAGGGGTCTCTTGATGACGTCATGCGCGAATTTGTTCTAAACTCGTACCCCAAGTGAGCTTATCTCTTAGTCCTAGTATCATGGCCAAAATTCGGCCTATGTCTCGTCCCCACTCCTCACGCAGCTGTACTGTCAGATTAGTATTTGTAACTACTAACCGTTATTTATAATCGAGATATCTATCATTCCTATAATCGAATGATTTCGTTAGTATATCTCATAATCGCCCACCTCTAGTTTTCAATATACAGGGTAAGTCTTTGGCCACTGCGTTAATTTTAACCATAGAAACTGATTGATTTGAGCTAAATTGAAGGTTTTTGACACTAGCAAAGGAATAATTTGATAAAACAAAAAAAAAAAAAAACATTTGTATGTAATCATTATTTTCTTCACAGAACAATAATTTCTCTTTTATATTAATAAATACCGGAATACCGCGGCAGACCATGAATATTGTACGGAATGGTAAAGGCGTCTAGAGTTTCGTTGGAAGTTGCAGAGAGGAGCGAGTATACCTCAAGCGTCAACCGTCTGCTTTTCAAGACACGTCGTAAAGACAACCGATCCCATCACGTCGGGGTCACCAATGTAGAATCGAAGGAATTTATCCCTACTTATGCGTTTCGTCCCTGGCGCACATTTGGACTCATCAGTAAGGCTTGTGTGCGCCATGCCATAGACGCAGTGGTTAGAAGTTTTGAGGAGCCGCCGGGAGTTGAACCCGGCACCTAGTACCTAATCGGTGTGAAACTTGAGCGCAAACCTCTAGGGTACCGAAGCGCTGTGAACTAAGCTATGCGTGGCTATATAGAGTGCCGCCAAGAGATCCCTATACACTCCTCTGCCGCTACAATAGCTATAGTCCAGGCAGTGGGTTATCATCGCATCCCTGTCATCATCCAATACCAGATCACCCGGTTCTCCACCAACACAAAGATATTTGGTTTCTCTAAGTTGACATTTAAGCCCCACTTCTCGTATTCTTTAATTAGCTTGCGCATCATGTATTCCATGTCATCTTTATCACCGAATACAACAATATTGTGAGTAAAATGCACAAATAATTGCATTTAAATGGGATATATTTAATATAAAAGAGATAGAGTTTTGATTTAATTGCAGCCAATATAAAAAATTGCTACAATTAATTCGTTTTATTAAATCAATTACGCAATATTTTTTTACAAATGTCACTTCATATTGCAACAATTATATGTTCAATTTTATTCAAATATTTATAGTTTTCTTCAAGTAAATGAGGCGAATAATATAATCTCACGAGATTCTTGTCTCAAGAAACTGTAGTCGTTGCATCAACTGACAGAATTTACGACAACCGTACCTTCGTTCTATTGAACAAATAAAAATGAAACGAACGAATGGTTTCGTTAAAACCTATTTAGAATAATGTATTTGTATCAATCAATTATGGATATTGAGACAAGTGCATAAACAATTTCTTGTAATTGTATGTTTATGTTGAATCAGTTGTTTCTTTCATTTCGCTGAAATGTGAAAAGTTTCAAGCGAATGTTTTAGCTGTTCTCTATAATCAACTAGGTTGTTTTAATCAAGAAAAATAGTTCATTTGGAGTAATCAATTTTAGATTAATTCAAATTAAAATGGTTTGATTACCTGTGATATTCAAACGACAATATCAATTGAAATGATCTCTTGTATAGAAGGTTTTTGATAACAGTCATGCAATATTTTGGCATCAATAGATTATTTCATTTCTTGTGGGTTTCCCACTACTACTGTACAAATTGGTTACATTGCATGAAATACAAGTACCACTTGAGCTAAAGGTCCTTATCTTGTACTTCCTAGAATCATTAGTCTTTTTTGCAGATAAAATAATTCATCATCTTTTTTCTTAAATTGCACCATTTTTGAGATATTTTAAGTTGGAAGGAATTAAATCGATCAACCTGGAATATAATCTTTCCGGAAACGAACTTTTTTGGTGCGGCTTTCACAACACCTAAGAATCTGTTATAGTTATCTTCTGAGGAAATTCAATCCAATTCGCTTTCTTGAAATTCCAACGAGGTCTTCTTAAACATTCAGAATATTGAATTAAACTTCTTGAAGTCAACAGAATAGGCCTATGTTGGCTATGAGGAAAAACTCCTAGAATTTTACGTTTTATAGGAAGCGGTTTGCAAGTATTGTCACAAGACATTAGGCAAAGATCAGGATTATAGCCTCCATTTCATCGAGAAGAATGAAAAGAAGGTACATCTTTTCCATCAAAAATCAAATAGAAATTATTATCTTCCATCTAGTCAGCTAAAGCTCCACTTCTACCATTATTAATATATGCTCACACGTGGTGAGAATTGAAATCACCGCAATAAATTGAAAATTTATATCCAAATTTCTTGGCCAAACAGTATTTGGAGGTTTATAAATATTAACGACAGAAATGTTACAAAATTTGAAAGAGATACAGAAAACACCCTTAAATTCGCCTTTTCGGATTAACTCGATATTGTGAATTAAGGATTTTTTAACATAACCGTAAATTTTACTAAGGAGATAATCAATGAATACATAACCTTTTATAGTTCCTCTTTCACGAAGATTTTTTTCAGTATCCGCATGTGACTCTTGAAGGAGAATAATCTCTGCACCATAATCCTCTGCTAATTTAGGAAGATAATCAGTCATGTCCTTAGAAATACCCTCTATATTAAAATCCAATACACAAAATTTATCGCCAATCTGCAAGGAGGATTCTGCGAATTTTTCAGATATTCTGATGTTTGAAGTGTGCTATGGAACCCATTCAAAGGGAAATCATCATCCATAGTTGAGAAAGGTTGCGATATAACACTTGTTTCATTTAAAGAATAACAGAGGAAAATTATCGACCGACATTTTAAAATTAAATCCATATAATCATCTGATGAAACATGAGTGGCTGAATCATTTCTTAGAGGGAAAATAATCTTTTCAAACAATTCAGATTCAATAATGGATGCTGTGGAAGGTAATTTTCATTAGAACTAAACTGGACTACAGAGGGGAATTTGCCCAATGTGGAAACATAAAATGCTTATAACTTTTTAACTCAGTCGAATATGGAAAAACGGTATGGGAAAAAATGTTTCTTTTGATCCCAAGAACCTATGATTAAAATTAACGCAGTGGTCAAAGACTCACCCTGTATACTAATAATTTGGTATCGAACGTAGTCGCGTATAAAGAGACACTTTTCGGACATGAAACAAGTACAGAGAAATCTATAGATGACGCTGTAGATGGTTTAGAAGTAACAACAAGAAGGTTAACACTGAGAAAACCTATCAGTTATTGGTGGTGATCAAATCCCATGATGAAGGAAATGTTTTATTGTTACGACTGAACATGTGGATGGACTCTGTAGGAAGTTGTCATCTGCTATCTTCGCAATGAGGAAAATTAAATTTCCTAACAGAGAGGAAAACTGTTCTTACACAGTTCCATGAGAGAATGATTGAGGGCATATAATCATTTGGGGCTCATCTCAGGTTGCGCAGAGTGTTTATCTCTAACAGAACAACGCAATAAGATAATTTTTTGTCAGAGTAAGGATTGGTAGGTCCACCAATGAATAATATATACTAATTCGCGAACAGCCAACTGAAAATCTACCTAGATTACTGAAACTTAAGTGCAACAATTCACAATCGAAATAACGACTCACCACACCAAGTCGCCAAATTTGATCACCGCGCGCTAATCCCTAACTAATGTACCCGTAAACATTCCCACTTGGCAGTAAAAACGTATTAAGGGGGTTTAACATCCCCACCCTGCGATTTTAATTGAATGAACAATAAAAGCCGGGCGGAATTAATGTTTGAGGGAGCATAAATTCCTGTGGAAACTTCGCAAGAAATGGAATTGTTCCGTTTCCATAGCGTTCGCTAATTCAAAACATCAAGATATCAAAGTATCCTTTATAATGCAAATGTCTCTCCTTTTGAGGCGCTTTGACTGAGGGTAAGGTTCGAGAATGACGGCACATTTCCCACTTACGACGCTAAAAAATGTGATATGCGAAAGCTGCTTCGAGTTAATTGAGGATTGTTGGCGCAATACCACTTGAGGAGGAATTTTGGGAAATCTTTACGATAACTATGGTAACCAAACAAATTACTTTATTTAAAATCATGCTTTAAATTTCCTCATTTTGTATCATATGAACAATTAAACCCAATCATGTCAACATTACATCGATAATAGACCATGGGCTGTTTTCACGTTGCCATGGACACATATTGATTTATTTCGATTTTGAAGTTTCAAATATTTAATATTTTGAAATCTCACGATTTGGTTGTAATACTGACGATAATATTAATGAAATTATAGAATCGAACATACCAAAAAACACCGTTTACAGTGAGAAATTTGTATGGAAAGCATTCATTGACTTTTGCAACGATAGAAAGTATCAATTAGATGTAAATCGGACGGCGGAAGAATTGGTGTTGATTTTAAGGGATGGGCTGTGAACATGAGGAGAAAAGATGGTACAGAGTTCAAAGAAATTACGGTCAAAACCATGTGGAATATAACAAGTAAGCTGTTACGAGAAATATATTATAAAAAAATGAAAGTTATTATTGACTCATTCAAGTGTTGTTTTTCAAGAAGCGCGAGCTGCCCGTGATTCTATACGACGAAAACTGCAATCAGATCCAAGTAAAAGGAAACAAAGTCCGGCAGCATTAAGTTCAGTCGAAATAACGAGAAAAAAGCATCTGCTTGCTTGACTGAATGTTTTTGTATCGAATCAAACAACGATGGTTCCTTAACAAACCGAGTGGAGTATAGAATATAACCCCATATTCAGCAAGACTTGCCAGGGTGGTTCAAGAATCTGAACTGGAAGCAAGTTTTTAATAGAAAACGATGACAACAATATTTGTCCCGTCCGATTATTCAAAAAATTGATGCCGAAAAGGGGCCCAAATCTTTAAACCAACAGATTCAAAATTGGACAAGATCGTCTGCCGAAGCGGTTGGATTGAACACAAAGGAAAAAAATTACTAATCATTCCAATAGATCGACCGGGGTTAGTCGATTAGCCAAAAGTGGTGTACAAGAACCAAGAACAACAGCTTATAAAAATTACGGGTCACAACAATTCCAACTCAATAAAACCCTACTTGAATATTGACGAAGAACATCATAATCAAATTATTAACAGCATGCGTAGTGGAAATACATCTTCATCAGTTATAGAAACTAACACGTCTGGATCTTCATTTAACTGTTCCAATTGTTCCTTTGTTAATTGCACCTTTAAATAAATTATTTCAGCTCTGTCTTCAGCAAAAAATTTTCTATCCGAATAATCCTCGGACATTGATAAATGCTCAAAAATTTTATGACAACTTTCTCAAGCTTGTTGCTTGTAAGCAACAAGCTTTCGAAATTTGTCATAGAATTTTTCCAAACAATTATCAATGTCCTTGGGTTATTACTACTGATAATACCCTACGTTGTTGTGTTTTCAGTTTGATGTTTCGATGAAGAGTGCAACGATTTGCACGCCACTGACGTTATTTCGTACACGCACCTGAATGATTGTTGAAATTTGAACTACTTCTCCTGCAACAGAGTATAGATGTGTTCTATGCCGGTCATCTGTGTACCGCGAACTGTCAGCGTAGTTTTTCCTGTCTGTCGAGATCAGATGCCGGCCATCTCTGTGTAAATATTGAAATCAATATCTAAAAGTGACTTTTTTGGGTCAGAGATTTGCGAGAAATACATAACTATTCTCAGTAAGTGTTTATTTTCTCCCAGAAACCGAAATTTTAGTTCTTTTTGCCATTTTTACATGAGAGCACATTTTTGCATTGACTGCTTCCAATGATTCCCACAACAGGACTTCTTCTCAGTTTAATTTGTTAAGATAATGTAATTTTACTATGATTTGTTCAATATTTGTTTAAATGAAATCGAGAAGGAGCCTTGTTATACATGCACTTGCACTTTCTGATGTTCTTTCATTCATCCTGATATAGCTCCTCCCTGGGAGCCAAATTATATCCTATTACAAGGCCAAAGACATACGCTAGTTCAAGATTGAGATGCATTCCACGATGAGAGATTAAATCATATCCAGTCCCTGGTTCGAGAAGTACATAATTGGAGCTTGTGGCATAACCACCTTGCCATGGAGCACATTATTCAACTGGGATGAAAATTGGAGTCATCGAGTAGCTGTCTGGAACATCTGTGTGGAAACTATACAACCCGTTTCTGGTCAACTGGCAGGCCATACCCTCTGGGACTTTATTTTGTATCTGGGAGGAAGCTAACGACTCGAATGACCTTAAGATAAGTCCCTAGTGTTCTGTCTTACTTGGAAGATTGTACATTCCTTAAAATTGTTATTTGTGAATTGTATTTATACACCTCATTATATTTGTCAAAAACCGAGAGGAGTTTTGTTGCTGGGAAAATTGAGCCCACCCTGAGAGAATTAAGAGTAAACTCTCATGCTCATTATTTAAAGTGGCACTTTGTCATGTTACAAGAGGATCATCAATTTTTTTTTCAAACAATTATTGCTCAATATAAAATCTACACATCTAGGTATTGAGTAATTGTGCTGACTATTTGAATCTTTTACTCGATTGCTATTTCAAAGCAGGTCTTCAGGTCACGTCTTTTTAAGTCATCTAATGCTTGTTCCATTCTTATGAAAGTTTTCTATAAACTCATTCGAGTGAGCTTGTAGTCGTTCCTAGTAGATGAAGGAGGAGGATGACATCTGATACGTATGGTACTTGGAGGTCTTCATGAATTCTTTGGTTGGTTTTGAATGGAGTTTCTCAAAGATGGTCTCATCCAGCCCAAGAGCTGACAGGTTTAAGTACCACCTCACACAGCAGCAGTCAAATCTGCTTGTTTCCTTTTGGCTTCTATATATTTTGTTCATATGAGTCGCTTGTCCAAGTGTTTTGCTTGTGGGTATACTAACGCTTAAGGTGGAACAGATGTTGATGCTATTGGTGAAGAAAACTTGTGTCGATTTGTCTTGACTTGATGCCATCCTTCAGGTTTTATACCAGTTGTCCAGTTTGTCAAGGTTGTCTTGGACTTTTCTAGTGGAGACGTCTGGATCATCATCGGAAGCTAATATTGTGACGTCATCTGGAAATGCTGCAAGGGTTGTATCCTGATCTTTAGGTATATCAGCACTGTAAAGTAAATGCAGGTATACCCTCAGTAATTATCTTTGACAATGATTTATTGTATCTGATTGAGAAGTTTCTATTAGAAAATATGATTTCAAGATCAGGTAGTACTTGGCGATTTTTTTTTTTTTTGATCTTATATAATAGACAGTTGACTTATGCCATCCAAAAGACCTTCAACGGATGTGATGTTGCTACATTGAAGCTTCCCTTCACCACCTACATTAGACCATTGTTAGAATATGCTGCTCGTGCCGATGAGCATTTCCTCGAGTCGGTCCAGCGCTGGATCACTCGTATACCCTTTGGAAGGATTCGCCCCACCTACGAGAACAGGCTCATCACTTTCGGATTGCCGACTTTCCAGTCGCGGCGCGACAGAAGTGATTTAATTTTTTCTTTCAGGTCTTTACGTGGCCACTTTGGTGATGATATCCGTGGCTTATATACTTTAAACACCAATAATCTGAGAGGTCACCAGTTCAAATTGGCAAAGGAAAAATTTGCTACTTCCCAGCGGCATAGTTTTCTTACCAACAGAATCTTTGAGAGGTGGAACCGTTTACCAAGTGCTGTGGTTGATGCTCGAAGTGTCAATGGGTTTAAGAATGCCTTGGATTTGTTTTGTGGTGGTGCTGTTCAAATGTGAAACAATTAAGTTTAATTTGTATTGAGTTTATAGGAAATTTCCTCTACTCTAGTTTTTGTTGTAATAATAATAATAATAATAATAATAATCCCGCATGCCATACCTTGTCAAATTCTTGGCATATATCCAAGAAGACACCGTTCATAACTCCTTTTTGTTCCAGTGAACTTTGCAACATTCTGTGAGTCTGGTGGAGTGAAGACATATGTTGGCGAAAGCCAAATGGGTAATTGGGAATGACAAGTTGATTCATGATCGTCTCGAATACTTTTAAGGAGTATTTATTCTCTCGAAACTCTTTCCAGGGATAAGGAGGAGACCTATTGGTCTATATGGTTCTGTGGTGTTTCTCATTTTCGGGTAATACCAAGAATGATTCTGTGCTGAAACCATGATATTATGAAATTTCCTTCAAACTAAACGGGAAACAACTTTTTTGCTTTCTATCGCAGCATGTGTTAACGAGTCGTCCCCAATTAATAATCCCACAAACCCATTTTATCCGACCAAGGCAAACATGCAAAGGGAATTGACAATGAGATAAATTAAGGTGAACATCCAAAATTAAAAAGTTGGGTTGCCGGTTCCACACACACACACACACACACAGACATTTGCACGTAGTGAATAACCCTGGGTCTGCTGGGTTTTTCTCACGTCCTCGGTCCAGTTTGTTGTCGCGGATGAATATAAAAAGGTTATTTGTGGAATGTGCCCCTATATACCCATTTTTTCATTGGGTACTTCAGTCCGACCTGATGTGAATTTAAACAAACCACCGCCTACTGGATTTTCGATAATCATCTAGCTTTATCAGCAAAAAACACACGTTGTTATAATCCCATTATTTTTTCAGCGCCCGAAAAAATTTCACCAAGTCATGATATTGCCTGCATACAAGGGATGTCATGCTCTTGCTTATCTGGATGAAATATAATTGTATTTTAGCGGATGTCTAACAATGAGGGGACAGAATGAACATTATTTTATAAACAGGGTGCAGCAGAAGTGACTTTACCGTTTTGCATATGAGAAAATAAAAATAATTGCAAATAAATTTATTTTCGAAAAAAATATATCATCAATAATCACTTGTGGCCTGACATTTTATGTTCGAATTGTTTCCCCCACTCTTCAACACACATGCGGCATCGTTTAGTCACGGTAAAACAAATTTTACGAACAAATCAGCAGGGCAACCTGAACGCGGCGCGTCGATCACGGAGCCAGTACTTAGGAATTTACAATTCAGTTTATGCACCATTTGTCTGGTGGGAACTTGTTTATTTGGAAAGCGAAATTCTTCGAAAATTTCAGCACAATCTCCTTCAAGTTTTAGGTTAGAAGCGAGCAAAAAAACAAGTTCTACTTTCGTGTACTTTACACGCGCACCCATGGCAACGAACGCACTGTAAACGTACACAACAACATTACCACACGCGAACAACTCAACTCATTTTCATTCGTTCACAGTAAGCTCAACTTCGCGTCTTCGGTTTGGTGTCCTCAATATAATGTCCATATCGAAAGGTTGGAAAGGGTGCAGGCTAAATTTCTTAGGTTTCTGAGTTATAGGACAGGTTTCTACCTGAGACCTCGGGATCCTGATAATTATGTTGTTCGTTTGAGACATTTTAAAATGATCAGGACAGAAGAAAGATTAACGACATAGTTTTCATATATAAGATACTCTCAGATCAATTAGATTGTCCCAAAATTTTAGAGTCTATCGATTTTTATGTTCCGCCAAGACATCTGAGGAGACCCCCTGTATTTTACCTGACCACCTATAGAACCAACAGTGCAAAGTATTCGCCATTGTCAAGAATCCATTGTCAAGAATGATACATTTATGTAATAATCATGTGAATGATGTTGATTTATTTTTAGGAAAAAGTCTAAGTTCATTAGGAAAATTGTTAGGGGGATGTTTATGCAGGTAAAATAATTGTAAATCATTATAATTTTGAAAAAACTTTTTTATTTGTTGTATTTGTATTGAATGTATGTTGGTCCCACTAATGCTAAGGTTGTCTCAATCTCACGATAGGTCAAATGACGATCTTGCGATATCAATTGGCGCACATAAAAACTGATTTTGATGTTAATTTAATAATGGACCATATTTGTGATTTGGTGACGATTTGATGTTATATATAAAAGAGACCCAGAAGGAAACTTGTTAGATCCACCTTGAACTTTTTAACCTTCTCTCATTTCTTTTAACATAGCTCAAACCTACGGATTGAGTCATACTTTACTCCTGGATTAAGGCACATTCAACCCCGGATTAAGGCATATCCAACTCCCGGACTAAAGCATACCCAACCCTGGTTAGAGCAAATTCAAACAACGTATGAAAGTGCATCCTACTACTAAATGAGGGTATGTTCTAACCTTAGACTATATAAGATAGACAAAGCATTTCTTTATAAAATGTCGATTCCCTCATTGAAAGTCTTAACCTCATTGAAAGTTTCTTGTGAAACCTCACCCGGCAACATCGCATAAAATCTTTTTCCATTTACTCGGGTCACAATATCTTCAGGGTCAAAATGATCTGAACAAATGAAAATTGCTTTATTGGGGGAAATACTTGACCATCCCATCAGCGAAGCCTAAATTCTTTTTTTTTCATCGTCATCTGGGAACCTTAATTCAAGAAAACCTCATTTCATCTTATAATAATCTCATTGAAAACTTTCCTGTTAAAACTTTCTACGCTGCTGAACATGTAAATAACTAAATACTTCGGTTCTAACAATACACTTATCTATGGAACGATAAATTCGGCTTAAAATTTTTAGTGCGACGAAAAGTAATAAACAATAAAAAATATGAAAAACCTAATACTGACTCTCACAAATTTTCTTCAATATGCGTATTTATTTTCGATACAGAGGTGGCAACGTGTGTCTTTTAGAATATTTGACCTTCAACTTGTCGAGCAGAGAATGGAACAGCGTTATCTTGACTTCCACCTGAATTTCTTTCCATCTGCGGTCTCTGACATAAGATAGCAGAATAAACTAAAGTTTTTCTTTTACTTCTTGCTAATATATCCGATAGGACAGTTTCAATTCAAAATATAAAATTTCATACAATGTTTTGAATGCAAATTGGAGAAAAAGTTTTTATTTTCAATTATAAGGAAATAGAGAAACCTACTATTTGCTCAGTTTGGCAACATGAAAATTTTTTATGACCTGAGTGGACCAGCTCAATACGTTACAATCGACCAGCTCTAAGTTTCAGATGCGAAACTATTCTTATATAGTGTAAGGTTCTAACATATATGAATATACATCCTGCTCATGGATAGAGACACTTCCTGTTCTGCGTTCACATAACTTCTCATGATTGGATGAAGATAGATACTTGCTCTGTGCTGGAAAAACATCTGGGTACTGCATGAGATTTGGTTGGAGACCAAGCGCCTTTTATCGACTCTCTGGTAGGCTGTAAGTCAAGTAATTTTTGGTCTGTCTACGATTCAGGATGGAGCTGTCAACTCATCATTTATTGTTAAGATGATGACCCAATTCTTGTTAAGAGGAGGTCGATTGACTTGAAGAAGTCTTTAAACTACAGATGAGTACAAGTTTGATTTAATTTCATAATTCAGACAATTAACGAAAATTTTTAAACATTTTCTGCTTTTTCAAAAGCTAATTTAACTTGAGAACGATAGGAAATGTCTATCCAAACTTTGGTAAGAGGAAGAATAATAACATATGTAGATAAATACTAAATAACCATTCTATATTCGCATAGTTATAACAAAAGGCTATCCATATTGTTAAAACAACTCTTGCATCAAAAAATCAAAACCCGATTCAAATCTTTGAATTCGCAAATCACATTGCCAACCGGTGAAAACTGAACTACATGTCGGCGCTCCAAAAAGCCTTTGGAGTGCGCTACCCACGATTCCTTTGTTGTCAAATTAAACCGCTCGGAGTCATCTCGAGAGAGATTTAAAATGAGCGTTGTCAGATAATGCGGCAGACCGGAAATGGAAGCTAAAGCCGTCTGCGTATTGGTTAACTCTGTTTCGAGTCAATTTTGTTTTGTTTCTTCATGTGTGGTAGACCTTGCGTGCCAGCGAATCGAAAGGGAATATCAAATTTTCATCGGTTAGGATTATTCCGGTGGATACTGCCCGTTAGGGCATGAAGCTGCTGGATTAGGAGATGATTCGCTTTTGCCAGTACTGGATGCTGTAATTTTCAGGAAATAAAGCCTCGAATATTATGATAATTGGTATCGACAATATTTAGATTATTTGTTCAGACCTGTTGGAGCCAGTGAATATTACACTGGTCAACAGTAGTTTGTTACCCTCGATATAAAAGTGATTTCAAGTGGCTTTGGGCAACAATTCAAGAAAATTTTTGATGCTTTCAACCTATTTGCTCTGGTTCATTTAAGCTACATTCGTATATATTATTTTCCGTCGACCTCCCAATAAAAACTCTGTTTAACTTTCACAAAATCATGCATAAATTACCCATTTTCATGCACGATTTCTTTCTATTTTAATGCATGTTTGTCATGGGCAACCGAACATAGAGTATTTAGAAGTAATATGAGTAACGTCACAACTCGACTGATATTTCATTTTTATGCATGAGGCCTGCGAGTCTCACTCTTGAATCACAGAATAGTAGCGTATTTATCTCTGGTTCCATTATTATTCCACAGAGAAAAAAAATAATGAAACAAATCCAAACATAATCGATCTGTCAAATTACGAGTAATATAGCTGCTTCCAATCTTAATCTTAATCTAATATCGCCAGTTACTTTAATTACAATGAGTAACGAAGTCAATATGCCTTTAACTCCCCTGGACGTTGCAGAAATGGCTAAAGCAGCAACTTTGACAAAAAGTGGGTTATATTCCTAAGAAATCGAAAGTTCTCGAGAAAGATCATGTAAAAGAGTTTATAGCAAATGCTCCAGACAGTATTTCCTCAAATTAGAACAAACAAATCTGAATACAGGTCACTGTTTTCGGCGTTCTTGTGCATTTATCCTTTCGGACAGTGGAGCAGATTTTGCAGCCATCGAACGGCTTGGAGGATGGAAACAACATCTGTTGCAGAAGGATACATCGAAAACTGAAAACTGAAAAATGTGGACTATTCAGAATGTCACATCTCGAAAATTTCGTCTATTAATTTTACGAATTGTTCAATTGGAATCATAAATATAAATATGTCAAAGTGAGCATCGAGATTTTCATTGTCAAATTTTATATTGTGAGAAATAAAATTTATTTGAATAAATAGTTTATTTCTAATTCATAATGAGGTCACCGGACAAATCTTGTAATTCACTCGTTTATTAATCAAGCGATTAATGGTCTCGAACACTAATCGCTATTATTAATAAACTAGTTGATTAAATAAATATTTCCAATCAATTTTAATCCATTTGTAGTGGGGCAGTTACCATAGCAACTCTCGTTTCACAGAGATAAAACATAAAAATCAAATCAAATCAAAAACATTTATTTCCATAAGAAAATAATTACATTGTGTCAGAAACGTCAAAATTCCATAAAAAACCTGGAAAAATCTTAAAGTATCGCTATACAATTAAACTTCAACAGAAAAGCATAATACAAGAAACCTATATACAGCAGGTACCGGACAGTTAAAAAATCTTGTACAGTGTAAAAAACACACCAGAAATGCTCTGAGACGCTTCTTAAATATCTTAAGCGTTGAGCTTGACCTAATTTGTTCAGGTAAATGGTTGAAAAGACGTGGTCCAATATAGTTAGGTGCACCTTGAGTAACCTTGTACTTTGCAACCCGTGTGTGAATCAAGCCTTTCTGGCGTGTATTCATGTTGTGAACTTCTTCATTACGTTTGAATGAAGTTTTGCTGCAATAAATGTAACATGCAATTTCAAGAATATATAGACTAGCTAGCGTTAAAATATTACCGGACCTGAAAGCCAGTCTGCAAGTTTGTCTTCTAGGAATGCTGAAAATACACCTCAAAATTGCCTTCTGAGCAATAAAAACGTCTTTTGCCCTTGTAGAGATGCCCCACAAGCAGATTCCATATCGAAGACGAGATTCCACCTGTGCATAATATACACTAACCAACTGGTCAACACGCAGTACCGTCGCCAAGTTCCCAAACATGTAATACAAAGAGTGCAACCTAGAAACTACACCCCCACAGTGAGACACCCAGCTGACGTGCTCATCAAACTCTACTCCAAGAAACCTGACCGTACTCTTATAGGACAAGTGCGCATTATCAAAATCCAATCCCAGTTCAACAGACTGCTGTTTACAATTATGAAAACGAATCACCTGGGTTTTCCCCGCATTCAAGTGCAGATTGTGGCTGTCCAAAAACCTACAAGCGGTGTACAGCAGTTTCCTGATTTCCTCCCTCAACAAAAATGCACTTGTCGAAGACTTCAAAAAGGATATACCGTCCGCATATGCAAAAAGATCCAGACCGGGTACCTCGGCCCAAAGTCCATTGATATATAACATAAAGAGGATGGGCCCCAATATGAACCCTTGAGGAACTCCCATACACACTAACTGCTACTTCGATGTCACTAGAGACATCGAACTATCTGCCTCAAACCTCAAGACAACGCACTGGCTTCGACTCTCAAAAAGTTTTCAGCCAGTTATAAGGCTTACCTCTAAAACCGTAAGATTCCAAAATATCTAATAGTTAGCCATCATTAAGAAAATCCACAAGTGCATTATAAAAATGCAGTAAAGCCGACTGAGTGGATTTACCCCTGCGAAAACCGTGTTGTGACGAATTTAAAATATTATGTTTGTTTATAAAATCCAACATTCGATCTAGAAAAGCATACTCGAAAATTTTTGACAGAGTCTGCGGTACGGTGATAGGTCTGAAATTCTCAAAACTATTCATTGTCTTACTCTTTCGAACAGGCGTCACTTTTCCAAGTTTCAATTTCGAAGGAAAAACACCTTGTTCGAATGACATGTTAACCAAATGCGTTATCGGTTCTATAATTATGTGTAGAACTTTTTTAATGACAAATGCTGGTATTTCATCCATACCAGAAGATTTTCTACTTTTAATTTTTGTTACCAATGTATTGAAAAGTTCAATTTCGCTGAAAGGCCGCAAAAACATAGAATGAGAGTTAGAATCATTAACGGATAGCATAACTGAAACATTAGGTGTGTCATTATGTGACACAAGTCGCTTTGAGCTTTCTATAAAATAGGAATTGAATTCATCAACGATAACCTGAGGATGATCGATTAACTGACCTCCTCTAGTGACAGTTATATTATTATGTTCTTTTTTTTTGCCTGTTATCTCAGACACAACATTCCACAAGGCTTCAGAATCATTCTCAGCATTCGCTATTCTACCCTGATAATATCTTCTTTTGGTCTCCTTGATCAATTTTTCATGATCCTTTTTTGCTTTCCTATAAACATCCGTTAAAGAAACATCAACTGTCTTCAAATTGAACAACTCCCTCAAAAGAGCACCAGACTCTTTGATATCTGAATTAATCCATCCTTTGTCGTTTTGTTTAATGTAGTATTTTTGCTTTGGGAAACACAAGTCAAAATCATGAGGTAAAACACCATAAAATTCGTCAAATGCCGCCTCAAAAGAATTCACCCAGTAGACCTTAGACCAATCCTCCATCCGCAATGCTTCACGAAAATTGTCTATATTCGATTCGGAAAACAATCTCCTAACTTCACTGATTGAGAGCCCCTTATTCTGAGTTTTACCGGTAGGTTCAAGTAATACCACCCGATGATCTGACAATTCATTATCTAAAACAATACAGGTATGCCGGCTGCCTGTAAATATCTGATCTATGATGCTATGATGGTGCAACTATTATTGGTAACTCTTGTGGGCCATCTCACCATTGGCTCAACGTTAAGACAACACATCAGAGAACACAACACGTTAAAATTTGAATTACTGTACAAATCAAAATTAAAATCACCACACACTGTGAAATGTACACCAGGCTTGAATATGTACTCAATCACAAGCCTCATTTGAGAAAAAAAATACATCTACATTTCCAGAAGGTGATCTGTAATAATTAAGAATAATGCATTTAAGTTTTTCGATCTCGTATGAGACAGCACATATTTCGAAATCCTGCTCAATGCAATATTCGCTTAAATCAACTGCAGTAAAGTCAACTTGCTGTTTTACCCAAATAGCAACTCCACATTTTAGTTTAGTTTGTCTACAGTATTGGGAGCCTAAGTTAAATCCCGGAATTACAATATTCTGTAGCATATCCGGCCTGACACCTATTTCTGTTATACACAAAAATTGCAAACTTTTGTAACAATTATATTCAGTTGAGAAATGATCAACTTTGTCAAAATTAAAAGTATTTACATTCAGCAGCAAAATATGAGGGCTGATTAACGGTGCATTTGATTTATATTCTGGCGATGATATAAAAAACGACTTATATAACAACCATTCGGCCACAAATCTGGATTCATTGCAGTTTTAAAGTTTTTCTCGTATACTCCTACCTTAAATGAGGAATAGATGGTAGGTTGTCTGGAGGTTAATAATTCACAAGTAACTTCGGGAAAATTATTTTTCAAATGATTCACTAGATCCTGCTGAGTTGTAACAGGATCCACCCGACAAACGTGCAGGAGAACATACTTGGGAACACCTTTGATTTTTTCGTCAGTATTATTTCCAACTATCATATTTCTTCTAGTCTTCCTACTGTTATGAGCGGTTTTCCATTCTACACCCTTACTGACATCGAAACACTCCTTTTGTGTTAACCCATTGTTTACTTCATTGAGGGTTCCTGAATTATTTTTCGGTGCAACACAAGATTTCTGAGATGAACTGGCAACACTGCAGATTCGTGTAGGTGCGCCGACAGAAGTTATTGTCGCAGCACATGACACTGTTTTGTTCCGATTATCGATGGAATTCCCCATGTTTTTGCTACCAAACGGAACAATTTCTTCTGAAATCTTATGTTCGTCTTTTTTGTTGGCACAAAAGTTGTTATTGGGAATGGAATTTGCCGGCAAAACTAATCAAGTAATTATTTCTTACGGTAATATTTTGACATTTCACAAGTTCATAGATAGCTTGGAAAATGAATGAATGAATAATAAATTAAAAATTAAAAACAACGTTTAAATAGTTTATGATGAATACTTATTTGTCAAATAGAGCAAAACGTGCCTCAGTAGATAGAAGAATTCCAAAAACGAGTTAAATTTGGAAAAGAAGAAAATAGCGAAGTCAGCCTTCAGATACGCATCATCGAAAAGGAAGCACAATGATGAACTTACACGTAGACGTGGAAGCAGCCTTGTTTCGGTCGCATGAGCCTATCCAAAAACCGCAGCAATCTTATTCGTTTTAGAGTGCCATTTGTCAGTGAGAAAATATCCCCGGGCGGTCCAAATGGAAATGCGGAAACAAAATGTTATTTCACTGTTTTCCGTACATCTGTGCGCCCAGAAATACTCGCCAGGTTTGCGGCGCTTGATTTGTGTTTTCAATTTCGGATTCAATGAAAGAAGTTACCATATATCTGGAATTTACTTGGACCAAAAAGTTCGTTGATTTATTCGTCCACTTTGCATGTTCCTACGCTCGAAAATCTCCGAGTCCTGCTGGATTAAACCGAGTTCTTGAATAAAAGGCAAGGTTATTGGGATATGTGAGCAGTACAGCGATACGTACTCGGAGATTGAAATAATTTAAGATTTCTCGATTCAACAGACCATGGAGTTCTCTTGACGAAATTATTTCGATTTGGCAGTTGCTCCAATCTCAACAATCTTTTTAAGGGCTACCTGACCACCGGCGGAAATATGTTGACTTCAACGGTGTGCGACCTGGAGTATTTTCGAGTACTTCGGGAGTACCCCAGGGCGGTAACCTTGGGCCACTTATTTTCATAATTTTAATCGATGATTTGATGATGGACGTAAACTGTCTGCTATTCGCGGATGATTTCAAGATGTGAGGGATGTATTGGATTGTGTGCGGCTTTTCATCAATCACCTACGCGTTGTTGAGCGCTGCGAGAACAACCGATTGCATACGAATACAAAGAAATGTAATATAATGTCTCGTATACAAAACGAAATGAAATCTATTTCGATTACGCAATGGATGGTAAGGCCAGTCGTACATTGGAAGCGGAATTTTTCCAGATCAGACAGTCTGGACGCGTCTGGCTGGGTCTGGAGGAAACAAAAACAAAGAAAACGTACTGTCCTCCTACATTGGAGGCAGTGTTCGATCTGATCTGGACTGCTCTGAAGAGAATCAAATCGGGTCGGGTTGGCTGGTCAGACTAAATCCGCTTCCAATGTAGGACTGGGTTAACTCGCTTGACCGTGACGGATTTTGTAGTCATTTCTCATCCTAAACTGTCGTATGCTCCACATATTGACGACTCTTTGTCCGCTGCAAGTGATTTTTTGGATAGAGTCACATTGAAGATCCTTGATTGCGCATATGTCTGGTAGAAGCCACCAAATCCATATTGATGGGATTGAGTCAGTGCAATGATGTTTGTCTTATAGAGAGGATAATGTTTATCCACCCATTGGATTCCCGCAAGATGTACTGTTGAGTAGACACGAAGAGTTTGAAGTGTCGACAAGGGTACCAGTGTGTTGTGTTCATACACAAGTTGATGAATGGGAAGATTCATCTATACTTAGCAAACATAATTTCCTGGTTCCAAGACCTGCTTCCAGAGCTGAGAACACATTTTACATACATAGAACTAATACATTGAAGTATTGAATTAATTCTAAACGAGTGGACTGTAATTTTCTTTTGTATTCGCTTATTTCAAGCCCCTAATACTAAGGCTGACAAGTGAATAGAGAATCGAAAATGTCAAGGATCACCTAATATGAACACGTGTTAGTACGATTTAGTTTATATACCAACATCAAGAACTACTACATTGAAGTATTGAATTAATTTCAAACGAGTGGACCATAATTTTCGTTTGGATTCGCTTATTTCAAGCCCTTAATACTAAGGCTGACAAATGAATAGAGAATCGAAAATGTCAAGACTCACCTGATATGAACAGGTGTTAGTACGATTTAGTTTGTTCTCCGAATCAGCAGTGAAAAACTATCAAAATTCCACGTTTCGGAAAAAACCAATTAAATATGTTCGTGTTAACTGATTATGTTTGAAGTTAATATTCCCTGAAAGAAGTCGGCGTAGGGATAGAATTAATTCAAACGAAAAAGTTTGTGGATTTATTCGTTGATTCTACATGCCTGACATCCTGACGGATTAAAACATGTTATGTCGGGCCTGAATAAGAGACACAGGGTCCTTTTGGGACAGAGTGTTCGTTCAATATGTGGGCGTATGACCCGTGTACTTTGATCCGTATGCAGTAATATCCCTCACGTATATTGTGAAGCCTTGCATTACACACCGTCGATTCTGCTTTCCATATTAATCCACAATATAGAGGGAAATTCGGAAGTTTCAACGAGGTTCAACTCGTTCGCATAAGACTTCAATAACAAGGGTTCATTAATTGGAATCGGTTGATTCGATAATGCGTTTTGAGAACTTGTACGTAACGATGAAATCCTTGCAATTACTAGAGGAGTACGAGGTTAGATTGATAAGTACCCGTATATGGTGTTGTACTGATTTCAGAACTCTATCCAACGGACAGGAAGTCAAGCATGCGCTTAAGCAAACCTAGTTTCACGTAAGTCGTTTAACTTGCTGTGCACTAGTCACATTTTGAATGGAATGGAACATGGAGCAGTGGCCATATTGACGAAGTCGAGGTTTCTTCATAAATGCAGCGATTTCATTACAACCCGACAATGAAGTTTTGGAAATATGTTCCATCCTGTATAAATCCCGTTTAGTCTTCCTCCTTCCACCTCTTTGAGGGCAAAAACTGTTCACCTTCATCTTTGAATTCGCAGATCAAACAAGAGATGGGGCATCTTTCAAATCTAAATTGCTCAAAACCGGCCTTGTCCGATGACATAACTAATTCACGTTTTCTGCTGCAGACCCGAGCATTTGGTGCGCGAATGGTAACGAGATGTTGAATGTAAGACGGAATTTGAACCCTTGGAAGTTCCAGCGGCGGAAAATATTTAACGAGATCCAAGGGCACGAAGAATATCCCACTTATTTAATGCAACACGAGATTAGGACCCTTTGAACTGTAGCAGCGATCGTGTAGCTCTTCAAAGTGTGTAAATATCAAAAAGCTGAATTCTTTGCCGGATGTTTCAGGTTCGAATATGATGCTGCAGATGTAGGCAAGAGAGGGCCTAGTCGTGGGGTAATGTTGAAGGATGCTTTAGGGGTAGAGCTGGCGAAGGGTGGTGAATCGTGGGTTGAAAGAAGAGCACTACTATAACTTTATTATGATGTAGGTCAGTTAATTATAATTATAATACAGTTAAAAGGTTGCTTAACAAGATCAATATTGTGTGAGTGCAATTTTAACGAAGAAAAATATTGAATATTTAGAGCAGTTAATGAGTTCGAAATGAGGTTAATTGGACATACTACGCGTATGTGTGTTTCCTCCACATATACTCAAATTGAGCGGTCTACCACGAAACATTCAAAATATATATTTATTTATTTATTGAATTACACCAATCTACAGTCTAGACCAATTACAGATTGGGAATAAACAAAATACAAACTCATAAAAATATACATACATACAAATGCGAACCCAAATTAACTAAAAACCACGACCCCAATACAGCCCTTCTTATTTCCAATTTAGTACAGTTGCAAACATCCAATACATCTTGAAAATTGCAAAAATCATGACATATTCTAAACATTGGCGAAAACCGAAGCACGTTAGTACGAGGAAATGGAAGATAGAATGTGGATATATTTCTAACAGGTAGTCTAGGGACGTGCAAGTTCACAGAGCCTAGTAGGTAGGGGCAATCAATTTTGGAACTCATAAGTTTATTTAGAAAAAGAATTCCCAAATAAGTCCTACGCTCCTCTAAAGAGTTAATAGTAAACCTGTTCAATAAGTACCCATTTAGTATTCCACGACAAGGATTAAAGTCAACTATTTTGAAACACACGTACTTCAAAAATCGCCTCTGTATTTTCTCCAAACTATTAATATGAGCCCAATAACCGGGATTCCATATAACACATCCATATTCAAGCTTTGACCTCACGAGCGCCGTAAAAAGAAGGAAAAGGGATCGAGTCTCCAACAAATCTCCGGAATTCCTAATTATAAACCCGAGAGCCCTGAGGCCATCGGAAACAGTTGCCCTCACATGGGGTACAAAAGTAAACCTCTGATCGAATAAGACACCCAGATCTCTGTATTCAGTCACCCTGCCCAAAACACCTACCTCAATGTTGTATTGAAAGATGACAACGGACTTACTGCGACAGAAGGTCATCACATTGCACTTTTTTATGTTTAATGATTGTCGATTTCTTCGGCACCAATCATTCAGATTATCGATTTCACCCAGAAGATCCCAGCAATCCTGGATAGACTCAATTCGACGATGCAATTTGCAATCATCTACATACAAAAGCAACAGACAGAGCAGGTGTAAACTCAGATCGTTCATAAACAGCATGAACAACAGAGGACCCAAAATGGAACCCTGTGGAACACCTGACGTTGCGGAGAACTCATATGACCTGATTCCAAAACACTGAACGAACAGTTTTCTATCAGCAAGATATGATTCCAGTAAAGAGATAATATCATTTTTCAAGCCAAACGAAGACAACTTTGTAAGAACAACTCCATGGTCAAGCCTATCAAATGCCTTGGAGAAGTCAGTGTATATAACATCGACCTGAGAAAATTCATCCAAAGCAGTAGACACATACTGGGTGAAACAAGTCAAGTTCGTAGCAGTAATGCCCCTAATGAAACCGTGCTAACCATCATTAATTTGGCATTTAACATGTGCGTAAATTATATTGTATAAAACTTTCTCAAAAACTAAAATTGCTCAGAATAACGATAGGTCTATAATTTTCGATGTCTCCTCTACTGCCCTTCTTGAACACAGGGCACACTTTACCCTCCTTTCAAATGCTTGGGAAACATCGTTTGGGAAGTGACAGCCTAAAAAGCGCAGTCAAAGGCTTAGAGAAAATGATGGCACAGTCTTTCAGTAAAAAGGACGGAACTTCATCCGAGCCAGCCATCATGCTACCCTTGCACTCCCTCAAACAAGACAACACACACTCCTCGCTTATATCGGGAAAAGATAGAGTCTGCCCAAAACAGCCTTGGCCGGAACGGTCCCGCTGTGGTGCCGAAGATCTCACAAAAGCAGCCTCAAAGAAGGCAGCAAAGGCATTGGCGATGTCCTGAGGATCAGATAAGACGGATCCATCAAACTTCATAGAGCCCGGAGTGGAGGAACCACCTCGAATTCTATTTAAGTAGCCCCAAAATTTCGATGGATCCCTAGATAATTCTTCCTCGGCTTCCCGACAGAAACCGGTCCGGGCTATCGAGATTGCACTCTTTAGTTCTCTGCGGAGCTCCTCAAATTCCACTAGAAATGATGTGCAACCTGTTGACTTATAGGCTCGACGACAACTGTCCTTGGCTTTCAACTTAAAAATTATATCTCTATTAAACCAAGGTGGGTACCGAGATCTCCTACCAGATGTTTTGGGTACACAAGCATTAAAGATACCGTTAAGATGATCATAAAATCCTGCACACGCTAAATCGACATCGTCATACTCGAAATCCCAGTTGGTGTTCAATAGGCAATCATAGTGTAGCGAGAGGTTAGCTCGTCTGAAATTAAAACTCTCAGGAACACCTTTCCTCAACTTACCTTTAGGATGTCTAAATGGCAGGGTCAGATAAAACTCTAGAGGTGGATGATGTAAATGAACCGGTACAAGAGAGTATATATAATTCTGTCGCATTTCTTTCCTATAACCACCCCACCACCATTTAAAATTCAGAGAGTGATTTTCCTTCGCTCGAAACATGTTTTCGGTTGTCAATTGTCGAAACAAATGAATAAAATCCATATATATTCTCCGTAAGCCGTGCGCAACATATCAATCGTAATTCTCCAGAGTCCAAACACGCATTCAGTGCAGAAATAGCTGATTCGGGTGTGCACTCCATCATCATCCCCATTTATCACACCCTTATCAATCGAAATTGACCGAATAATACGTGTATCAAATTCGCTACTACCGATATTTCCCGTAGGAAAGACGGGAACGGGGAGGCTAGTCACGTGCGATGCTCCCGGTTTTTCGTATTTTTTTGAAACTTTAGGTCCAGCAGATTAATACTAGAACCGAAACTATCTCATCATTTCCCACGGGGGATGAGAAAGTAGGGCAGAGATAATCTGAGGTTGGTTCGATCAATTTTTTCTGTTTAAGGAAAGTGGGTAGGCTTAATCGGGTAGTCTCAGGTTATAGAGAGTTTTTTTTCGTTGAATTTCGATGAGATTGAAAAGTTTCAACCCAGATTTCTTGTGGAAGGGTTTCGATTGAACAGATATTTGCGAAGCCCAAATCAATATACGGTACCTACACATTACCCGTAGGCAGAATTGGAAAAATTGGTAATAGAAATAAAGTGTTTCTTTTTGGTTCAAGAATCAGTACTTGAAATTAACGCAGAGGTCAAAGACTCACCCTGTATAGAGTATAAGGCGGGTCGACCTGCCGAACATACTCAAACTTACACTTACAAATTACAGACATTTTGGTTGATCCATTAGGAAGAAGAGCGCAAAAATTTAAATATCAACTCCAGCTTGTAACTCTTAATTAATATCATCAATAGGGAGCGGCAAAACAAACAGGGCAGTTTTGAAGGGCTATAAAAAATTGGAACAACCAACGATAGGTATTTCATTCTGCTTGAGTGAGTGCTAGGTACATTCCATTTTTTCACTTAAGTTTTAAAGATCGCATCATCAAGATGATGTCCTCCAGAAGCGACTCAATGATGCAGGGGATTTCTGAAGTTTTCAACAGCGTTTTGTCACATATCGATCAGAATGGCCTGATTTTCTTTCCAATACGGATTTTCAGTTTTTATAAATTGTAAGGACGATGTTCAAAAATCATTTCCTTTCCTTTTTCCATAGAAAAATATCAATTCCGGTGAGATCACCAGCCATCCCAGATTATCTCTCAGAGAGAAGAGGCGCGCAGGGATCATTTGTAGCAATTTTGTCATTGAAATTTGCTCTGTAGCCTATTGCAGTGCGCAAAGGAATCAAGAAGTGCATTGTTGAAGTATCGTCAAATAGTGCTCTGCGTGATAATGAAAGAACTACCGTTTTTAAAAAACGTGCGAACGAGGAAGCCGCGATGCTCTCCTCTCCAAATCATTGTTTCGACTGAAAATGGGGTGAGTGATCGGACTCAATGAATCACCTTCCAGGCTCCCATCGTCACCACAGCGGCTGTAGTCGCCCATCGAAACTGCACTGTTTTGTTCTGCATGAATCCACAACGTTTTATTTCAGAATTAAATTATCGGTTGCGAGTTTGCCGCAATGCAACGCCGCAGGGGTCTAATTTCAATCTAGACGTCAATATCCTGAATCCGAGGACGCAGAAAAACCGATATCGTAGGGTGTCCGCTTGAGAGGTATTTCCTGTTTTGGCCTGAACATCAGAATTCAATTCTCGATGCAAGAATTTTGCGTTAATCCTTACCTCTCTCTGTTTCTCGGCGATATGAGGAAGAGGCTGTATGGATCCCAGCTAGAGCGCTTCCGGTGGTTGGAGTTCTCCGAATTGCCGTTCTTGACCTTCGAAGATGAGTTTCTGGAAAGCCAAATAACCGGGTCATCCGAGCCGTGATGGAGGGTTTTCGATTGCTGTTTGTTCAACCCAGAATTGCCCGCTTCGCAAGAGAAGATTGCTTCAAAATCCGGGAGTCTCGTATGAATTGATTGAAAATTTTATGACAATCCTTCGTGGTTTCCACCAGTTCTGATAGGAAATCGAGGACGCTCTGACGTAGGTTCTATAGATGATACCCCTATTGTTTTGTATTCTTAAGATTCAATCCACAGAATTGTGATGTTTAATAATTTAATGTGAAAGACTGGATGATGATATTCGAGAGAATATTTCACTCATGTAAAAAAATTCCCGTGGTATTTCCAAAAAATTACAGAGGAAATTCAACGTTCCTATGACTATGATGATAATTCGAACAATTCTAAAGTTATAACTTTATTTGTTTATCATTTGTAAACGTCAGTTTCCAAAAACACAATATTAATCAAGAAAGTCATCATCAAGTCACCAACTTGTAAAAATTCCAAAACTAACCTCAAGTATGAGCATGCATATGAAAAATACAACTGCATTTTATGCTTTTCTAAAGAAGGAATACATTACAAGTATAAATTTCCATACTTTTCACAGTCGTTTGGGAATAGTGTACTTTTCCTTTAATTATACAATATACTATTTCCTACTGATGCTCGAAATTAATTCACTTCTTGCCGATTATTGAACGACAGAATATATTGTTGTTTTCATTTTCATGCCACGAACTTTTACCCAAGCAGCATCATCCAGAATATTCACTGAGACGGTTTACAGTTCTCAGTATGATTCAAAATGTAAATATCAATAATTACTAAAACACCAAATATTTTTCTGATTATCAGTAGGTACAATATTCCCTATAATTTTTCATACAACTCCACAAATGATTAAATTCAAATTTTCCTCCTTACTCACTAACAAGTCATTCAACCAATAACATCGTGCTCATCAGCGAGATTAAAATTGAATAAACATCTGATTAATTGAAGCTGGCCTGAACTTTCCCGGATGAAGCTCCGAGCCTCCCTACTTAAGAATATTCCCATCTCCTGTTCTGCCTCCTCAATCACAGCCGCACAGGCGGGCTGAAAAATCTCTATCAATTTGTCAATTAGGGAGGCCCCTAATGAAAAAGCCGGCACCAAAGATGGCGCAGGAAAAACGATCCATTCAGCTCTTTGAATCTGCCTCTTTGACGGAAAATCGATCGGCCTTTTTCCTCCTCGGGACATCTAAGAAGTATCGGGAGAACGCAACAGTTCACAGAATTAACAGGCCGCCATTATAGACTCTTTGTTTCGTTTTTTCCGGACTACAGATTCCCGCTCTCAGCCCACGGAACAATGGAAATTTTCTGTTCAATTCACCGGAAAGCAGGAGGAACTCCTCCCTGCAATGAATTGATTAGCGCTGAAAGCTGCACAACAAGGTAGTTCGAAAAAATTAAGTGTCTCTCCGATGTGAGTGTATTATTTTTTCTTTTACTTCTATTATTGGAATTCGAACCAGTTCGGATTCTGGTAATCTTTTATCTGTATAATCCAGATTTTCAGGATATATTTGGGATCTGGTGATTCATTTAGAGGTACTGTTTGTGGTGGGGATTTAGTTGCAGATCGCGCATGTGTCGTGAGAACTGAGATTATGAAATAAAATTGTATTTATTAATTTTTTCCATTTGAAAAAAAGTACGTCTAAATGAATCACCTGATATTTAACAGATTATGATCTACAGCGTGTCCAGGAAAATCTTTTGGATTTGGGTAAAACATAAAAAAAAATAAGTTTCCATCTTTCTTTTTTCCACTAGAAATCCATTTTTATGAAATAAATTTTGAATAACAGTGCTTTTTCTCAGATGAAAAATTGTTGACCACAAAATTTTGAAATCTAAGTATGTGACAATAGCTTACCGAATGATCAAAATTTCTGTGTTTTGGTTCTATCCAGAGGTTCTCAGACAGGGGCCTCAAAATGCGGCGAAATGATTCCAGTAAAGGATGGTACGGTAGTGTTTGCTTCGTGCAAGACCTAGCGGGGGACTACCATTGATAAGAACCATGAATGAGCAGATGTCTGTGACCACGTATACCTATATAAACTATAACGTGCCTTCGGTGCCGAAACTGCAGGGTTAAAAATTTTTGTATTTTTGTTGGATTCATAAATTATAACTTTCTTGATACTTGAATAACTTTCGCATCGAAATATAATTCATTATTTTTAGCAGAAAAAAAATATTCATTTTTAATTTGGTTCTTCGAAAACGGTTCATTTTATCGACGACGCCTCAGTTGATCGAACAGGAAGTTCAGGATTATCATGACGACATTTGAAATCGGAAAACCATCATTTGATGGTCGTTTTCGATGGGACAGTATCTGGTTAACAAGTTTGGGCTTGAACGGTGTGTTTTCATCAAACAGCAATGATATATCAAAATATGAAATCGTATCGAATGAATGCGTCATTTGAATTAAACTCACCTTTCAATGATGAATCATCATCTGAAACAAAAAAGAAATAAAAATTAAGATTACCATAACGAAGTTTCAACGTCAAAGAAATTTATACTGTGCTTATTCAATATACAGTGATGGGCAATTGTGTGAAACCAAGAAAATATATGTGGAATTATTGGAGATCTCATTATCAAATTGAAATTTGGAAAATGGATACTGCAGTAGATTGCCTATTTGTTTTTATATTTTTCAACAAATTTGAACTTCCGGTTTTAGCGGAAGTGATGTCAATTCCCCCTTATATTATACGTGACGTTGCCAAAGTGCTAGAAAGTTAAATTGTATTTCTTCACAAGTGAAAATTAACTGAAATCAGTGTCGTAGAATGAAGAGCATGTAAAGGTTATTTGTATTCATTAAATAGCTTTTAAAGTTATGCATTTGACCGAAATGAAATACCTGAATCACTATCAAACCCTATTTGTACTATTAATCCATGTACGACTACTTCAATAATTTTTATTGCAGGTTTCCGAGCAATACCGAACAAAAAAAAATTGGTTTTCCTTGGTACGATTTTCTTTGTTGAATGTCTTGGTGGGTTATTCACATATAAGGCTCAATCATGAAACCAGAAAATTAGTAGATATCTTGAAGAAATTTAGAACTAGGTCAACATACACTAAAACAATTTTGTTTTGGAATGAATGATCAATGTTGAGTCTATTTCTAGATGCATGAATATTATTTTGAGTGTTTTTTTATGAATTTATGTTATCAATAAATTTAAACATTGAAAGTTTGTTTTGTTAACCCAACTTTTACCCAAATTTGATGAAACATGTTCCACACAATTTTATGCTCTGGTCAAAACCAGGGTTATTTTTTTCTTTGCATTCTATTAATGTCTTATTACCGCAAATAAAACTGCTACTCGGTAAAATTTAACAGACTTAGCAGTTTCGCTACTGTGACTACCTACAAGGGATATCGATTATAATCGTACTTGCAGGGATTATAGTTCAATATTATAATATCTACACTTTTCATTAAATATTTCGAAATATAGAACGAAATACGCTCTCTTATTGTATGAATCTATTTTAATATCATAGTGACGCAATTTGTCTTGCATCATTCACCTAAAATCGATTATACTAGATTTACAGTTCGTAATTCTACAGGTTTTCTATCATAATCTCAAATATTTCTAATTTTGAAGATTCCTCAAAAATTAAACGAAACCATTAAATCAGTACGCCACTGAGTATTTGACGACTTCATTATACAGCGTTGCCAAATATGCTAGAAAGCATATATTCCTGTCTTTTTTTGTCACATGGTGAAATAATTCAATGTTGGCTATTTATTTCAACAGTGTTATGAATGAAATGCTAGGTCTATCTCTTTATATGTCTATGGTTTAAACGGTACAGTTAATTGACATAACTGCCACTACTGGTTACAAACTAATCCTCATTGGGTTCAAGAGGCTCATATACAACAACCCCAAAAATTGAACGGTTGGGCCGGCATTTATAACAACAGAATGGTAGGACCCATCTTCCTACAAGAAACTTTAAACGGAGATAGTATAGGTATTTACAGCTGTTAGAGACACAAGTGATTCAGGAATTGGAGGTAAATGAATAATTACCAACTAATATCTGGTTTCAGAAGGATGGAGACGACCCCATTACGCTTGCATTGTTCGAGATTATTCAGATAGGACATTTCATCACAGATGGATTGGAGGAAGGGGTACTTATGAATGGCTTGCACGAAGTCCCGTCCTTAATCCACTGGACTATTTTCTGTGGGGTTATTCAAAGTCTAAGGTTTATGTTGAAAGGCCAAATAATTTGCAAGAATAAGCTGCAGGAATAACTCACGAGATACAGAGAAATCCACCAGAAGTAATAGCTTATAACTAGAGAATTTACAAACAGACTTGCTTATTGTCAAGAAGTCAACAGTGCTCAGTTTGAACTTCTGATACATTAAGTTTAGTTTAGTAAAGTTTCAATGTTTTGAAAATCACTTAGTTTCAGTTAATTATTATAATCAGTTTTTCCTTCAAAGGATATTAGATTTTTACATTCTTTAGATACTTTTCTGTAATATCTCGGTAGGTATCGAAATAAAAAATATCGAACCCGATATTAGGCACACGTAATAAAATATTTCATAAGGAACTAAAATTATATACAGGAGTTCCATTGCAAATTTCAAAATTGACAATACTTCAGGTGAAACCGGAAGTTCAAAATTGTTAAAGAATATGAAAACAAATAGGAAATTTACTGCAGTATTAATCTTCCAAATTCCATTCTGATATCTCTAATAATTTCAGAGATATTTACTTGGTTCCACACATTTGCCTATCACTGTATGAGTTTCACCATTCAAATTGAGAAAAAATGAGAATACGTGTTTTCTGCATTAAGTCTTGGAAATAAATTGGCTGAAATGCTGTCGTATAACGTAAATACGTTATACTCTAACAATATCACTAAGTGACTGTATTCAATAAAAACTTTCTATTGTGTTAATACCAACGTCTTCTTCCCTTAAGCGCATATTGAACGTCAATCAAGTAACCCCCGCGAAAATATCAAAGAAGCGATCCCGATCTCCCAAGAATATTTATTTCAATCAATATTCTCCTCCAACAAAACATCTATTGAAGCTCGAATATCAAAGATAATGACTTTTTCTTTATCACCCCATAAAATTTACGTTGAAACGAACGTTGCGTTGAAAGCCTGGAGAAAAATCACATCAAAATAAATCGATTTTCCAGTCTGATAAATGAATGAATGGCTTTCATTATGAGCATACTTGCAAGACCTTGGGATGGCTGACACATTAAATTCGACATGACAGAGCAGTCTTTCAACAAAATGAATAACAGTTTACATGATTCAAGGATTCCACTGTGTGGTCTGTCGTACTAACACATATTTGAAGATAAAATGCACGTTGAAATGCCGAATATGGCACACAAGATAGGGCGAGGGTAATGGTTCAGGATTGAGTGAAGTTGAGAGCAGAGTAAATAGAAGTGTAATTTCTAGGAATAGATTGAGGTCACGGGTAAACATGGGATGATGATTAATGATATGATATCGAAATTGGAACGGCTTATTTCTTGTTTTAGTGCATTAGATGCCCTAAAAAAGTATATTGATAACCGTGAAAGGTACGATAACAAAGTCCGTTTTTATTACTACTGGATATCACCAACTCCGTATTATCAGAAAAGACGAATCATATTTTTGCTTTCGTTATCGCAACTTCGAAAAGAAAATTTAATGTCATCAACGTTGTTTCTTCCAATCATGAATCAAAATTGTGATTTCAGCTGATTGGCTTCGTCAGGGCAAGGTAACCTTAGGAATTAGGAGATGGCTAGAAGACAGAATAGAAAATAGGCGTCCACAAACAGGAGCGAGCGGCCAATTTTTGTCTTCAACACTAGGCCTCTCATTCGGAGGAAAATGTAACACATTGATTTCTGCTACTTGTGGATTCACATGATATACCTTTCCTACATACAGGGTGAGTCTTTGACCACTGCGTTAATATTAACCATAGATTCTTGATGTCAAAAAAATATTTTCTTCCTATAATATTTTTCCAAATTTGACCCCGTTCAAAAGCTAGTTGAAATTTCATTAAAAAATTGCGTTTTCACCTGTAATATTCAAACGACAATATCAATTGAAATGATCTCCTGTAGAAGGTTTTTCATAACAGTCATTCATATTTTGGCATCATTAGATTTATTCCATTTCTTGTGGGTTTCTCACTACTACTGTACAGATTGGTTAAATTGCATGAAAAACAAATTTCACTTGAACTAAAGGTCTGTATCTTGTACTTCCTTGAATCATCTTTTTTGCATTCGTCATCTTTTTTCCTTAATTGCGCCATTTCTGAGATATTTGAAGTTGAAAGGAATTAAATCGATATAATCATCTGATGAAACACGAGTGAGTGAATCATTTCTTAGAGGGAAAATAATGTTTTTAAACAATTTATATTCAATACTGGATGTTGTGGAAGGTTCATTTGCACTAAACTGGACTACAGAGGGGTATTTGCCCAATGAACTGCTTATAAGAAGAAACCAAATTCCAGATTCTCATAACTCCTGAACCATTGGACGGATTTGGCTCAGTAACGACCTTGACCGAGACGTTTGGACCTATTAAAATATAAAAATAATAAAACTTTTATTCCAGTTGTTTCGGAGAAAGGAGAGTATACAGGTCGCACGATATCCGAAAATAAAAGAATAGCACGCCGTTCAACCTGTTCAATGAACCAAAACAAGCGCGCAAAAACTGCATATTTCCACCTCATTTCATCACTCACGCAACAAGAACTTTGGTTCAATAAAGTTGACTAATAAAAATAACAAGCAATTCTGAAAACTGTCGTAACCTAGAAACATAGGAGTATTTATAAAGAGGAATAAATTAGAACTTCACACGATCGCATTTTACGTTTTACGAGCTACTGGATAGATTATTCAAGGTCTTGGTCAAGGTACAAAGATTCTTTATGTTTATATTGGCAACTTCTATACTATGAAATTTGCCTAGTAATAATAATCATGGATTTATATTCGCTGATATGTTGTTGCAAGTGGAATTGTTTTTATAGACGTGGATGAATAAATCACATAATAGTCTACTTACATTTTTTATTTTTCTGTTACTGATACAGCAGTGTGCTTTGATTGGAGCGATATTTAACATACTCATGCAAATGCAAATTCGAACTTGATTCATTCGTAACGAAGAAGTAGAGTTTTTATTTGAAAAAATCCATCATCTCTTTGTACTTGCGTTTTCAACGCAAAACATTTGTTTTTGAAAACAATTTTTATTTTCATTCAGTGTCAAGATTGATAGAACTCCGAGACTAGATCAAATTAGAATTAATACTTATTTGACATACAGGGTGGGCCATCCATAACTACACCCCGAATTTTGAGCTTTGGAATGGAATAACGATAAAACGCTAGGATAGGTCAAATTTTGTTGAAAAGGGGACAAATAAAGGTGTTCAAGTAGATTTGATATCACTACCTCTCTTGCCCTTAACAGCTCTCATTTTTGAATAAGAAAAAGGGATCGAGTAGCACCTTGTTGGAAACGCAATTCAATTTTCTGCATGAGTGTTTTCCTTTCATCGCTCAAATACTTAGTTACTCTGAATAATAAGGAAGCGCAGGAAATTGAATTGTTTTCCCAATAAGGTGCTGCTCGACCCCTTTTCCCTATTCAACAATGAGAGATGTTAGGGGTTGCGGTAAGAGGAGTAGTGATATCAAACTTATTTGAACAACCTTATTTGTCCCCCTTTCTAGTATTGGGTAGTACACGTCTTAAAATAGAGTTTGTAAGAGGTGCCTCATTTTTGTACTGAAGCGGTACATTGTACCACTTCAAATGAGGCAAGGATCTGGCAGTTCATGACGCGATACGATGTCGGGACAAATTTGTACTAGTATAGACGACGGGTTGTTGAGGCGGTGTAGCGTAGCGAGGGCGAGGTAGGTAGGATCTAGGAACGTTGACGGTGTCTCACTTCAAATATGTCGATGCAAAAGGCGGGTAACGTTAACTGTCAACAGTATTGAAGTAATAAAAGAGGCAAAATTTAGAATGCAAATTAATTGTTGGATTTTGAAACTTTAGGAGGGTAAGCGAGTAAGGGGAAGATTTTACTGAATATGAGGGTTTTGTTATTCAAAATAATCGAAGCTAACCGTGTAATTAAAAAATTCAAAGTTTTCTCTCACATCATACACAGTTTTCCTGTTCGTTTTAGAACAAACTGTTTTTATATAAATGTATCCAATTACTAGTGATCATGGATGTTAATATCATGTATAGATGTTAGGCCCGAAGACCGAAAACGCTCAGTGGCCGGAAAAAATGTCCACATCGCGTTCTGGCTGTCTTCGAATGCACAGAACGCGTTTTGGTTGTTTTTAAACGCTCGCAACGCGTTCTGGTAAATGTTTAACAGCCGGAACGCGTTTGTCTAACGGCAATTGGTTCAAATGTAAGACCCTGTAGTTTTTTACATTTTTAGAATAATAAAAATAAGTTGTTTCCGAACATGTTTGGTACTTGTGGTCTAGCATTTCTTTATGAGCACTGACCACATACAAAACTATTGTATATTTGTCGACCCTGTACCTATTGGAATCAACATGTGATACATTTTTGGAATCAGCTCAGCTAGAGTAATCCGGAAATGGAGACAAAATAGTTCAATTTAAAAAAAATGACGGTGATGTCATTACTCGAATATAATTCACGCTGTATATTAGATTATTATTTTAAAATAAGGTAAATTAAAATAAAAATCGATGTGTTTCAGGATTATTTCTTAAAATGGTCTGATCAGCTGAAAATGAATTTGTTCAATACTTTACGGATACAATTTAAATGTACTATGTAATTCGAAATGTCATTCAAACAGTTCTTGTAAAAATAAGTAACGTACCTATTTAAAGCACACAAAAGTTCGGAAAAACCCGTCGTTTGTATTTAATTGTAGTTTTCAATAATTGAATTGTTTCTAATAAAGTAATTAAAAGAGTTATAAATTCAAGTTTGTTTTGTTCTTCACAATAAGTTGGATTTGTAGAAAATAAATTGAAAATAAATTTTTCATTCATGCATTTATATGCATGTATATTATATGCTCGACAATATATGTTTATTAGTGTAACTTTCTTCCTAGAACTGAAAAACAATTATAAGAAATTTAATATTGTTGAAATGATTCGGCAAGAAAAACCGAAGCCATCTTTGGTATCCAATTGTAGTTGTCAATAATTGAATTGTATTTCAATTTTCAACTTTGTTTTATGAGGGACAATATAAATTTTATCCTACGCAGGTAGAAAGCGGCAAATAATACAAGTCGAACATTAAGAACGCGTTGTCAGCGTTGAACAATTGACAAAACGCGTTCCGGCTGTTTAACAATTACCAGAACGCGTTGCGAGCATTTAAAAACAGCCAAAACGCGTTCTGTGCGTTCGAAGGCAGCCAGAACGCGATGTGGCCGTTTTTTCCGGCCACTGAGCGTTTTCGGTCTTCGGGCCTAACATCTATAACGAACATAATTCCTAATAATAATTAATATTTTTAAATCGAAAAAATTAACACTATAATGTCATGAGATACTGGTACAAAAATAGCAGGTAGTAATAGAGAGCTAAGCGTTTTATTCCTTCTCTGAACAATCTATATTTTCATAGAATCATCGAAAATAAAATTGGTTTTCTGTTGAGTTCAAAGAAACTCCTATAAAATCCCATCATATTAGGTACGAGGTGCCAAACTGACAAAGACGCCGCCGCGCCATAAATCCCTCCGTAATTCCATAATTTACGATATCTGTGTACTGTCTTCTATGAATCAGTACATCCCCTCTTCTCTCCTCATTCACCTCTGTCCTTGTCGTTTTTGTACCAGGACCAGGACTTATCCCCTCTTCCTCTTTGTATTTGTCGCGTGACTCGCGTGGCTCCATCGCTTCCGGGTCCTCATCGAGCGGGAAATTTGATGTGAGGTGGTACATTGTATAAAAATGAGCCGCTCTTACATTTCCTCGTCGTGTACGGGACAAATGAGCCGCCTCTTGTAAGAGGTACCCAACACTACCACTTTCAACAAGATTATACCTGTCCGAGCGTTTTTTCGTCATTCCAAATTCCCAAAACTCAGAATTCAAGGTAGAAAGTTATGGATGGCCTACTCCACATATAAAAATATCGCGAATAGAAATTTCAGTTGGCCTCTTTTCGAAAAAACAGTAACTATTTTGGGATGTCACGAAAATAATCTCCCAATTATATCTTGTTAGGATGATCAAGGGAACCATGAAAAAGCCCTGAATGAATTAGCAAGAAATTAATGAACACGTCCAACCCTATTCGCGTTCAAGAAAACCATTCGATACGAGCATAAGACCAAGGCTTGACCAAATAAAAAAAGAAACCTTCAAACCGCCGTGACCTCAACTTATCTGAAACGCCCAGAAAACACAGTAAATCTGCTTAAACTGTCCGAAAATGGTACGAACGAACGAGTCTACGAGACGATAAGATGGATTTTCCGGGAGTTTCGGGCGACGGGCCATAGAATAATTACCCGGGGCCATCGATGTCAGTCGAGACGTACACATCGGCCAATTTTAGTCCTTTTCCTTTTCGCAACGAAGAAAACAAAACGACGCCACGGCGTCTGGATTAGGCCGTCCCAAAGTAATTTTTCTCTTGTTTCCGTTTTAGTCGAATATTTGGAAGCCTTCGCTCCGGCTCGCTGGATTTTCAACCGGCAGAAAAGTTCCGGGAAAGCGGATGAAGTGAATTGGGGAATATTGGGTGAGAAAGATAAGTCAAAATATCAGGTGGTATGCGATTTTTTATAAGTGTTTTTTATGCCCATGATTTTAGCTTGAATTTTAAGTTAGGGGTTTTAGAGGAAAAGCAGCTTTGTATAATTTTCTGTAATTCAGCAATGGTTTTAGGTTTGAAACTGTAGTGGATTGGATATTTCGACAATCGATATAAAAAAACGAAAACATGGAGTAACAATCGATGATCTCGATGACAATTGTAATCTAGGCTCCTCTGTGATATCAATATTTCAAATAAATAAACCATTTTAACCACTGCGTTAATTTAACCAAAGATTCTTGAAATTATTATCCCCTGTATTGTGCAATCGACAATATCAATTGAAATGGTCTCTTGTAGAAGGTTTTTGATAACAGTCATGCATGCGTGAATGTCAGACAGTGTAAACGGACTTTTGCCACACTCTATATATGGTGTTGAAATATTTCATCAGAAAAAAATTTGTATTTTGTATCTGCCTTTGAATTTAGACCTCATCTGATGAAACATTGATGAGTGAATCATTTCTAAGAGGAAAAAGAATGTTTCAAACAATTTTTTATTATCTGTTCGAATACCACATTTAAAAAGGCGTCAACCATCCACAAATTCAAGCTGGCGACAAATATCCTGGCGCCGCCTTTGTTCAATCTCCCTTAAGCTTCCAAGAATACAATACCATATATGGTCTTTGGTTAAACTCACGAAAAATCGTACATCGATGTGACCATATATGGGCATTCTAAAAGCCCTCGAGAGGGAGTCATCCCTGTCGCATAAATAGTCGGGACACATCCAAAAAAAGGCATTCCAGAATTTCGAGTCAGTCAATCATTCAGATTCAGTCACTCATTCTCATTCATTTGCATTCCAAGTCAGTAAGATCATTCTTATTCAGTCAAGCATTCCGAGTCAGTCAATCATTCAGATTCAGTCACCCATTCTCACTTATTTACGCCTTCAAATTCAATCACGCATTCCAATACAGTCCACTTATTCATTTCACTGTGCTGATAGATAAATTTCCTTTCGTTCTGCAAAATTGTTAAATTATCAAGTATTCCTACGTCGAGTGTCCTCAAACCAACCACTAACGGCCAGTTTCTGAAAGGATGATCAAATCTCATGTCAACTAACACAACGATCAGACAGAGATGTCAAATCAATTTGAGTTTCCGAAAGGATGTTCAGTGCATATTTAACTAATCTATGATCATTTTCAGTTGACATGAGGCGACCCTGTTGCCAGACTGTCCAACCACAGATTCTCCGATAAAAACTAATATTCTGTGATTAAAGAGGTTAAGATATCAGTGTTTTGTGGTTAAGATTTTAAAATTATCCGATAACTGATGTTTAAATTTTAACACCCTTATAATTTTCCTCAAGTGACCATAAAAAAATACCTGGTTGAACTTGCTTACAACTGTTTCTTACGATAGATTGCATTTATGAATCGTTTAGCGGCTTAACTGTACCTGTGTATTAAGTGGTATCTGGTGTATTAAAATACAGATGCTGTTTTTCAACTGAAAAATTTATCATCAATAGGTCAATAAAATGAAAAATAACGTTTTAATTTGAAGTATTCAAAATAATTGAACAAACAACCTTGTTCATACATCATCCAATTTTATTATTTTATCACAGTACACAGAAGTAAAAACAATGAAATGAAATTTGGTGTAATTGGATGTATAGAATGTTTTCAGTCTATAAATAAGAGTAGATTAGAATATAAATTTATTTGAGCTATTGTAACAACTGTTCCTCAACGCACTACTTTTACTTCATAGGATTTTTGTGACGGATTGTATGACCTTTGATCCGAGTCTTCTTCCACAATTATTATTGAACATTGAAATGTGTTGATACTAACAAAGATCTGACTGATATATTTTCATCATTTGTAGAAGTATTTGGGGATCATCTGGGAAGTTCTCTCTGATATCAAAGTCTGCTACGTCTTCATTATGAACTAATGCCAAATTGTGCAGAACACAACATGCCACTATGATATTCATGGTTGTCTCCATTTTCAGCCTAATTCCCATAGGCAAACAAGGAAAACGTCTCTTCAAGACACCAAATGTTCTTTCAACAGTATTCCTCGTTTTGATCTGTGCTCTGTTGTACGCTTGCTCACCGGGAGTTGATGGCCTCAGAAATGGAGTCAATAAATATGAGCGACAAGGGTAGCCACTGTTCTCCAATAAATAATCCCTGCGGGATCACAAATCACCTGAACATTAAGAGAAAAGTATCCCTTTCTATTTCTGAAAAGCTCACCTTGTGGACCTCCAGGTGACTGTATTTTTATATGTGTGAAGTCTACACATCCAATCACGTTCGAAATGAACTTACAGAATAAAATTCTGATTTGATTCTATTCCGTTCATCCTCTGTTCTTGTTATAGATATGAACTGGGGTCGAAGTTCAGCAATGACTCTAGATACTTTTTAATTATTCTACATGCTGTAGTTGTATGGACCCTTATATGGTCAGCTACTGTTATTTGGAATGCTCCTGTTGCAAAATAGCTTATTGTTAGAAGTACTTGTTCCAAGGCAGTAACTGATTTGTTCCTTGATGTTATGGGCTTTATTTTATCCTATATCATATTCAGAAGTAATGTTATAATATCCTTGGACAGTCTATACCTATTTTTGAATTCCACATCATTGTAGAAATCAAAAGAGTTCATTCTTCTCCTAAGAGTTCGTGGCCTTGGGTTCTCATCTTCGCTAGAATTACTAGACATGCTTATATCCAAGCTGATATCCATAATTATTATCTACAATAAAAAATAGATTCACCAATTGTTGCAAAAATGCTTGTTTTTTCAGAGAAAACTAAATTATTAACGAAAACATATTACATCGCAAAATTGGAAAAAATAAATGCCTTTTCATAAAAAATTATATATTAAAGACTATTAAATTATTTTCATACATACCGATAAAATTAAGATTTCCTTGGAAAATACATAGATTTCATTCATAAACAAGATTTCTTTCAAGTTAATTCGCCAAACAACACCGATTAGTTGACAAGTTCTTTGACACTAGTTTGACCACTGATTTAGCCTTAATTTGCGTTTCGGAAACTCAAAATGACGATTGACATACAATTTACCTGAAATATTTGACCACTGTGTCAACTGACAGCGTGGTCAAATTAACCTAGTTGACTATCCTTTCAGCAACTCAAATGGCAGTTGACCATAGATTTAACAGCTGATTAGTTGATTTCTATGATGATCATCGTTTCAGAAACCGGCCGTAAGTGTGTAATCAGTAGTGTCAAACAGTGTTAATAAAAACATATCAAAATCAAGTTATGTGTTCTTTATAATCGAATGAATACAATTATCATTCATTATTATTTCCATTCCGCGAACTTCAAAAAGTTTACTGAACTAGACCAAGCGGGAAAAAAGTAGTTTCCTTCGAATCAATGTGTGTAAGATTTGGAAGTGCTGAAGTCCAGAACGATTTATTCTGAATACGACTGAATTATCGGTTTTGTTGAGCACAGAAAGTTAAAGGGGTTCGTTTTCAACTGAAAATTCAAATAATCCAAGACGATCGAGAAAATTCCCAAAACCAGGATCCGCATTACGATGTTCAGCTTTTACGACACTTTCAACTTTGAACAATAGGAAAACTTTGTTACGACCGTTTAATAATATCTCGTTGGGAGCTCATGATCTATAGTCTTTTCGTTAAGCTGCTCGGAAAATGTACAAAGGAGATGCTGGCGAATTACGCTGCCGAGATGGAGCAAGTTGCTGGGTTTAACGACCTATCACAATAGAAGGTTGTTATAATTCATTATTAAAACTTGGTTCGGAAATACGGGCACGATGTATACTGTCATAATCGGCAATAAGGTCTAGAATTAAGATCCGTATTACGTTGTAAAATTTCAATTACGCCGAATTTTCAGTTTTAGTGGGTAATTTTTCATTGATATCGTGGAGGGGAACATCAACAATGCTGTAGATGAAATGTCACTTCGCCATGCAATAATTTCACTCAAATATGCGGTAAAGAACTAAAACTTTATATACTATATGTGATATAGGACGTATTTGAACAAAACTTTGTTCATGTATGGAGGTTATTTATATCTTAGATATTTCCAAATTTTATTATCGTAGCTCCCTCCCACTAGAAAATATTACCGTTTATTCATTTACTTAAGAGTTCAGAAGATGACTCTAGAACCAGCGAGTAAAAGCTCCTGACTTCACGTCAGTGATTTTCTGATTTTTTTAAGATTTTGATAGATTCGAAATATGCTGAGTTTTTAAACTTAGCAAGAAACTATGAAAACTCTTTTTCGTACATTTGCCATTAAAAGTGACACTTTTAATGACAGTCAATAGCTGTAAATGTGACTGTTTATGTGGAGGCGTGTTGAAAACATTTACTCATAACGAAAGCAGAATTTGGCAAATTTTTATTGAAGTACAACTACTTTAGGCGTGACTAACTGGACGACGATGCAACGGAAGTCCGTTACGGCAATATGGCGTCACGTTTCTGTACCATCCGGTTTTCAACTATTTTTAGATAGATAGATAGTTTATAAACCAATCAATCAAAATTTTTGAAAAATTAATTAGAAAATATATTAAATTGAATAATAATAGCTAATTTCTGGTAACACAAATCGGCCGCCATATTGGGCAGTACCGAAACATAGCAGCGGGAAATTTGAATTACCAAAGCATACATGGTAAATATTTTAGACTATATAAGATAGACAAAGCATTCCTTTGTAAAATGTGGATTTTTTGGCTACCTCATTGAAAGTCTCTTGTGAAACCTCACCCGGCAACACCGCATAAAATCTTTTTCCATTTACTTGGGTCACAATATCTTCATGTCAAAGTGATCTGAACAAATGAAAATTGCTTTCTTTGGGCAAATACTTGACCATCCCAACAGCGAAGCCCAAATTCTTCTTTTTTCATCGTCATCTGGGAACCTTAATTCAAGAAAACCACATTTTATCTTAAAAAAATCTTATTGAAAATTTCCCTATTAAAACTTTCTACGCTACTGAACATGTAAATAACTAAATACTTCGGTTCTAACAATACACTTACCTATGGAACGATAAATTATCGGATTAAAATTCCTGTCTTTACTACAACTTTCACACTTACGTACCATTGCGATGAAAAGTAATAAACAATAAAAAATATGAAAAACCAGTGCTGACTCTCACAAATTTTGTACAATTTGCGTATTTATTTTCGATACAGAGGTGGCAACGTGTGTTTTCTAGAACATGTGACCTTCAAATTGTCAAGCAGAGAATGGAGTAGCATTGTCTTGACTTTCCACCTGAATTTCTTTCCATCTATGGTCTCTGACATAAAATATCCGAATCAACTAAAGTTTTTCTTTTACTTGCTAATAAATCCAATAAGATAGTTTCAATTCAAAATATAAAATTTTATACAATGTTTTGAATGCAAATTGGAGAAAAAGTTTTTATTCACAATTATAGGGAATAGAGAAACAATCGACCAGCTCTAAGTTTCAGATGCGACACTTTTCAATGTGAATAAAAGGGTCTATACTTATACAGTCTAAGGTAAATATACACGGAATTATGTCACTCTTGTTAAATTCAGGCATATGCTAGATTATTAAGCTCTTATACATTTTCATCATTTTTATTGTTCAATCTGGTGGATATTTAGGAATATAATTAAAGAGAATTATATCATATGAAATTAATTCCAAAACTGAACAGACTACAAGATTCATTGAATTCAGATCAGGGATAATTGAATTAATATGCTCAGTTATTAAATGATATGAAAGTAATGAACACAATGAAAAAAAAAACATGAAATGAAGGCGAGAAAAACAAAGGATACTGAAGTTATAAAAAAATTAATGAAAGAAGAATATTTTACTTATAATCGCAAGAAAATCAACTCGAAAATTTTAAAAAACATAACATGACATTCAACCATGAATACAAATGATTCAGAAGCAGAGCATAAAGAATTGATAGGAAAAGTTGAGTTTTCAGTATTGCTACCACGTAAACGATAGAAAGAATAAAATTATTTAGAGGATTCAAGGTTTTCGATTAGCATACTTTGATATTCAATAAGACACCACTAATTCTTGCTGGAGATTGCAATGTCAATTTTCGTCCAGAAGAATCTCGACCATTGATTGATTTTTTAGGTGATGAACTAAATTTAACAAGGAATAATTCTCCAGTTCAATCAACGACAAGATATGGTACGACGATTGATGCAGTTTTCTCAAGAAGTTTAGACAATTTGCAAAGTAGAATTTATGTTTCGAGCCTTTTTGGTTAACTTCGAGTGATTTCAGGAAGCTGAATAATTACTGTTATAACAACATGTAAAGCAATAAGAAAAGGACGAACAAAATATTGATTAGATCTTGAAAACTAGCCAGTTATTGTGAATAAATACAGATGTTGCAATGAACAATAACTGTATGTTTGTTAGTGAATATATGACTATAAATTGTTCATTTCATTAGACTGGAGAAATGCTGCAATATGAGGGACATTCGAAAAAAAAATCCAATTTGGAAATAAACATTCATTTTCAACATTTAAAACGAAAAATATTTCATTCTGAACACAAATATGTGGAAAACAATTCATTCAACATAAAGCGGAGCTAACTGAATTGTATTTTCTGCATGTATAAATAGGAAGCTCATAACAAACTATCAATTATCATGGGGAATTGAGGTACAATTAAATTGTTGGTGATGCACGCTCAATATTAAACATAAAATATTCATGCATTCGATATCATCTATAGTTGAATGCAAAACGGCATAAATGGAATGGGTTATATTCAAAGTTTGATGTATGAATCTATTCATTTCGATTATTTGTTCCAATTGCAAATAATTTGCAGGTTTCGAGGAACAGGTGTGATAATAAGTGCATAAACCGTATACATCTCATTGTGTCATAGTTAAAGACAATACCAGATTCAGTTCATTCAATACCGGAAAAAACTCTTCAGAGTGCAAAAAGAGGAGCATGAGAATGTTTCAGAGCGAAATTGATATATTCCACGAATAAATCTTTTATTTGTTTCTCATTTGTGAACGTCAGTTTCCGAAACCACAATATCAATCAAGAAAGTTTATTTTATCAAACCACTAACTTGTAAAACTGACAGTTAACTTGCAAAATTTCTATAAGTTAGTAGAATTATTTACATTAAACAATTTTGTTTTATCGTCATATATGTGGAAAATCATGGTACAATTGTTATTTTTGATGATGAAAGAGTTGATACTGATGATGATGGACCATCTGTTGACTCAGAAACTGCTGAATTCGAGGACTCCAGAACATTGGTACTCTCCTTAATACCACATAATTTGCTAGGCACTTCGATTCTTTTGTTGACCGACTCATCGACACAACAGTTCTACGAAAAGAGTGGCCGGTGTATAACTCTGGGTCTTTTAAATCTAAATATTTCGCTATTTGCTTTGGGACACCACCAATAGTGTGCTGGCCAGCAATAAGGGAAATGAACTTTCCATGTCGGTATGTCAAAAAAAAATCTTAGGCTTTCTGTTCCAGGAGGCCGAATATTTAGATATTTTCTGTATAACATGCAGGGCTTGAAGCTGCAGCCATCATCGGTTACGGTGAATCTTCTTGTTAAATTTTTTGTTTGCCGCAATATCACAATAACGTATTTTCCCATATCTTCTACATCATTCATGTTTAAGGAGATAATTTCATAACATAGACAACATCCAAAATTCCCAAATATTGTTACAATTTTCGCCAGCAACCACTGGTTATCAGGAGCATGTAAAAGAAATTGTTCAGCCTATTCTTTAGTTAATACCTTGGCGTTTTTGGCGTATAACGCTCATTTTTTCGTTGCAAAAACGCAATTACCTTTCGAAATCTGCAAATGACAACTAAACGTCATATTTTTCAATAAATTTTTTTAAGGAAACAAACCTGCGAACAGGGGCATTTTCTTTCATTTCCAAGAATCTTTTCAGCATAGACCATTTTGCCCATAAAGTATTAGGGCTGAATCTAGCTGATTTTTGAAGTCGTCGTAATCTCGTTCGTACCTTGAAGCTGATTTTGTAGGTAATAAACTTGAAGCTACACTGCTGGCTGCCTCAAAAATTTGTTTTGGTACATTCATTTTTGCTTTCCCCAAAACAAATGTCAAGAAAAATAAACAAAAATGTTCATGGCAACGCTTCCATAGCTTACGACATTTGCGACAAATTATTGAGATATTTTTGGCATTTATGTAACCTTTCCACAAATAAGGAACAAATAAAATATAAAACAATACATGCAAGGTAACGGGTTTAATTTGATCAAGGAGGTAATTGACTCGCCTGCGACTCGCCAGTTATATCCTCCATTCGCCAGTAAAAACCCTCTTACCTTGCTAGTAATGTTATATACTATTTATTTATCGTATTCATAAGCCTCATATTGTGATCGATCATAACAAAAAATACTTATTACGGTCCCATCTCATGCCGTGAGCCTAATGCAGGGCATACACGCTACGGTAGACCGGAGAGGAAAACTGTGCAGGTATACCTACGCAGGTCTGCCTCGTGGACATTCCTGTAAACAGGACGGGTCGTGTGTTAGTTAGTAGTCCACTTGACCGAGTCGAATCTCGTATTTGCTCCGGCGACCTGTGCAGGCTTGAAAAACTACGACACACCCGCCCCGGTCGACCTGTACAGTTTTCCTCTCCGGTCTACCGTAGCGTGTATGCCCTGCATATAAGTTACCGAGAGCTTGTTCTTAAGCCGCTTAAGACTCTGAGACACTTCTGTGTCTTAAATTAAAAATTAGCACATACATTCATGTTTTATCTGCAGTTAGATGAAGTTCATCAAGAAGAAAAAAAAAATTTAAAAAACACAACTATCTTTGATGTTTATGATGTTTTTCCAGCCAGTATTTCATTTGTGAAATATTCCAATAAATCGAACTCGTGAATGAAATCAAGAGTCTGAAGAACACATAAGAGTGATACCTCTTAATGTGTTATCACAAATACAAGAAGTGCCAGTAGGAGTTTACCAGTTAGGGAAAAAATTTAAAAAGACTAAGGAAATGAACAAAGTGTACAAATGAACATAAATTCCATTGAGGAATTAAATAGTTGAACACATAAAATAGTGAAAATATACCGATAAACTGTTCAATTATGTTGATAACCCCGTAGAATTTCATATAATTTCGTACAATACAAATAAACCTTGAATGTGAAGACGTGTTCGTATTCAAAACAAAGCGTTACGTAATCTGCATCCAGTAATAGCAACGTTAACCTGTCCCTTTATATATAGTTAAGACGATAATGATTATATTGTATCCAATATGGAAGCGAATTGTAATGAGATTCAAGTTGAATTCAGCTGGCTGGATATAACGTTAATGGGCAGTTCACTCTAATAACGAGTTTGGATGCATTTTCCATTGTCGTTACAGACGGATGAATCACGGTTGTTACAGAGAGATTCTGTACTGGTTCTCTCGACGAACTTCTTTCAGTACTCTTCCATCAAGGTTCAAGGGTTGTTTTGTTATTTCTATACAGAATAAATACTCGGAAAACGATGAAATCTGTGTAGTTTTTAATGTCAGCTTGTTTCAAATTGCTCAACGGAATCTCCTCTGTTTGTTTGTGCCACCGATTTAGTAACACCTTTATTTAAAATTTACAGGAGTGCCTGATGTACACTGAATGATATCCCGAATTTCAAATCTTAGACTATATAAGAAAAGACCCCTTTATTTACATTGAAAAGTGTCACATCTGAAACTTAGAGCTGGTCTATTGTAACGTATTGAGCTGGTCCACTCAGGTCATAAAAAATTTTCATGTTGCCAAACTGAGCAAATAGTAGGTTTCTCTATTCCCCTATAATTGTGAATAAAAACTTTCTCCAATTTGCATTCAAAACATTGTATAAAATTTTATATTTTCAATTGAAATTGTCTTATTGGATATATTAGCAAAAAGTAAAAGAAAAACTTCAGTTGATTCTGCTATTTTATAACAGAGACCACATATGGAAAGAAATTCAGGTGAAAGTCAAGAGAACGCTGCTTGATTCTCTTCTTGACAATTTGAAGGTCACATGTTCTAAAAGACACACGTTGCCACCTCTTTATCGAAAATAAATACGGAAATTGAAGAAAATTTGTGAGAGTCAGCATTAGGTTCTTCATATTTCATATTTTTTATTACTTTTCATCGCACTAAAAATGTTTCCTAAGTGAAAGTTGTAGTAAAGACAGGAATTTCAATCCGATAATTTATCCTTCCATAGGTAAGTGTATTGTTAGAACCGAAGTATTTAGTTATTTACATGTTCAGTAGCGTAGAAAGTTTTAATAGGGAAATTTCCAATAAGATTTTTTTAAGATAAAATGTGGTTTTCTTGAATTAAGGTTCCCATTTGACGATGAAAAAAGAAGAATTTGGGCTTCGCTGTTGGGATGGTCAAGTATTTGCCCAAAGAAAGCAATTTTCATTTGTTCAGATCACTTTGACATGAAGATATTGTGACCCAAGTAAATGAAAAAAGATTTTATGCGGTGTTGCCAGGTGAGGTTCACAAGAGACTTTCAATGAGGTTAAGACTATCAATGGGGGAGTCAAAACAAATCGACATTTTACAAAAGAATTCTTTGTCTATCTTATATAGTCTAAGGTTCAAATGCACATTTATGATATGAATCTTCAACTACTATCAAGTGTTTATTAGAATGATAAAACTTTCGATGGGGATTACAGTCATTTGACAAAAGGCCATGTTTCTGTTCAGCAACCATTATGGAAATTATGGAAACAGGCTTATAAAGAATATTGGGCTAAAAAAGTTAGAAATAATTTTAAAAATCAATTTATGACAATATACCTTATAAGCGTGTATTTTTATTTTTTTAAACTATATATTTTTTTCCAACTTAGTATATAAAACATACACAGTAGTATGTTTTATAAATTGAGAATGATTTTAAAAATTAAAACTTTTTCAGCCGGAATCTTCTTTAAAAGCTTGTTCTTGAAGTTTTTCTAAACTATATTTTTCGTTCAATATACTTTGGTACTAGTAATGAAAATTTTTCATTCAATATATGGAATAAAACATACTAGTAAAAAATTGAGAAAGAAGCGTGGGGTGCTTTGTGCCATAATTTTCCTATATCAAGCGCCCCACGCTTCTTTTCTCAATTTTACTAGGTTTTTTTATATGTTTTATATACTATTCCAAAGTCATGAATACTAGTATTCCAACATTATTGAAAAACAAAATATAGTTTAATTTTCGTATATCAAAAACTGGTATGTTTTATATACTATTGTCATTAAGTACAACATTATGAAGAATATCTGAAAAAAACGCTTATGGCTAAAAAGTTAGAAATAATTTCAAAAATCAATTTATCACAATAGTATATAAAGCATACTAGTAAAATTGAGAAAGAATTTTTAGAATTGTTTCTAACTTTTTCAGCTCGATATTCTTTATAAGCATACTTTTTAGTTTTTTAAACTGTATTTATTTTTGAATTTTTTAGTGACTGTCATAAAAATATTAATGGCAATTTTTATTTTCGACGTTGACGGGAATCGAACCCTCGATCGATGAATCCACACAGACGCGCGCCTTACACCGCTCGGCGAACGAACGCATTGGAAGAAGTGGGACCTTTTCACAGCAATGAGCCACTCACGCTTTTCCTAACGATATTTTGCAGTTTTTTCAATGATTAATATTAGTGAAGTTATTCAAGAAATTCAACGTTTTATGAACGTTACTGTGTTTTTTGGGATATTTTTCCGACTACATTGAAACTGAAATCTAGATTCCCCAACGTCAAAACTGTGTAAGAAACTCCGTTACCGGTAATCAATTATTGTCATGAAACTGAGGACCAAGCTTTTCTTGCAATTTACATTGTCGAAATTGAAAATCTGAGAGTGGATCGTGAAAACTTTGCCGACCCCCCATAGCCGAAAACTCCGTCGAAACGTCAACAATCAGACGTGGAGTGATTTCCAGGCTGTATCTCGAGCGCCTCAGGCAAGCTCAACCACAATGCCAATATTCATTTATTTAAATCAATTATCTACATAAAGAGGCGGTATAACGCGAGTGCCGAAATTCAAGGTATCTGGCGAAGTTTCGGCAAGTTCTTCTGCCCCCTACTTTGCAAACATCTGGTACGGTAACTTGAGAGTTGTTGGAGTAGGTGCACCTACCTCGTCTTAGACCCGCAATACCTGTTTTAATTTTGACGAGAATGGGACGCAGAATGAGTTTTTGCTTTTGTCGATTTCCGGTCGAAAATACTCTGCTTAACGCGGTGTGGTTCGATAATTCTTCAATATTTGATGACAGTTGTTTGTTCTGTCTATACACAAATGTCAAGCCTACCCGTAAAATTCACCCCTAGAATTTTTATTTCAGTACGATATGATAAAAAAAAAATGGAGAATGTGTGTGACCTACACAAAGTAAGTGTTAAGCTTAGACTATATAAGATAGACAAAGCATTCCTTTGTAAAATGTCGATTTGTTTTGACTCCCTCATTGAAAGTCTCTTGTGAAACCTCACGCGGCAACACCGCATAAAATCTCTTTCCATTTACTGGGGTGACAATATCTTCAGGGTCAAAATGATCTGAACAAATGAAAATTGCTTTCTTTGGGCAATTACTTGACCATCCCAACAGCGAAGTCCAAATTATTATTTTTTCATCGTCATCTGGGAACCTTAATTCAAGAAAACCTCATTTTATCATATAATAATCTCATTGAAAACTTCCCTATTAAACCTTTCTACGCTACTAAACATGTTAATAATTGAAAACTTCGGTTCTAACAATACACTTATCTATGGAACGATAAATTCTGATTAAAATTCCTGTCTTTACTACAACTTTCACACTTACGAACCATTTTTAGTGCATGTGACCTTCAAATTGTCAAGAAGAGAATGAATAGCAGAATCAACTAAAGTTTTTCTTTTACTTCTTGCTAATATATCCGATAAGACAGTTTCAATTCAAAATATTGAATTTTATACAATGTTTTGAATGCAAACTGGAGAAAAAGTTTAATTCACAATTATAGGGGAATAGAGAAACCTACTATTTGCTCAGTTTGGCAACATGAAATTTTTTTATGACCTTAGTGGACCAGCTCAATACGTTAAAATCGACCAGTTCTAAGTTTCAGATGCGACACTTTTCAGTGTAAATAAAGGGGTCTATTCTTATATAGTCTAAAGTGTTAAGCTATCGGATTAAAAACGGATGAAACATTTAAGTTTTATTCACAATAAACAAGATACTTTTTCTCTACTTAATTTTCATCCATCCACAGAAAAGGTGAAATTTTTTTACAGACAGCAAAATTTTCAATGATGATGAAGATTTCGAAACAGTAAAACTGCGGTAATATGGAATTATTTTGGCTCAGTGATTTCCTGAAAAAAAAATGGCCAAACATCTTCATTTCAAATTTCAATAAAGAAGACACAAAATGACAGGCAAAACAAATTCCGGAAGGTGTACGCAAAATATAGTTATTGTGTTACTTATTGAGTTAGATGGCATTCATTGAATCTGCGGAGGCACCACGAGTAAACTGATCCTCTATTCGCCTTTGCAAATTATGTACACACAAACCCCGAAGCTGATGTCTGCAACTCCCAGAACAAAGTGCCGTTTTTTGCATATTTTGAATATTCATTTACCGAGCATGCCCCCTTATCTCTTTTGTATTTGTTTTGCTCCTTATTCGGCAGAGATATTTATCTTCACAAGCCACATCGACGTATAAAACAAATACATTTTTTGGCTTCGGAATTTCATAACGCCATAAATCGGAAGGAAAAGATTCAACGGTTATTTAAGATCCTTTTCTCTGGTTGTCCACATTGAATTGAAATGAATTCGTCATTTCTTTTGAATAAGGTATAGATGAAATACGATAATAGATTAAAATTCCTTTTGTTGTGAAGCCCACCAATAATTATATTTCTTCACATCAATTTGGATACATACTTTAGATGATTCTGTAATGGTTGAATTGAGCAAGACAGACTCTTTACATTCTCATTGGTAGATCTCAGAAAACCATTTTTCACTATGATATGATATCCGTCGAATTGAATAAATGTACATTATAGTAAAAAAGCGTGCAGTGCATTTTAAGTCATTATAAAAATGATAATTCTTCCACTGATATCGGTAAATAAAATATTTATAAGTATTATTACAATGCACCTCACGCTTTTTTACAATATACAATTATTTCTTATTCACATTATTCTTAACTCTAACTTTTTAAAATTTATTTTCTACTTTTTAGTTGGGTTCTTAAGAAAAGTGTGCTTTTTTAGTTTATTAAAACTGTTATTTATTTCAGTCAGGGTGGGATCCAGGAAAATAAGCAATATTTTTCCAAATTTCAAATCATTAAACATCGAATATCTTGGAAACGGTGCGTTTTAGTATCACTTTCCCGTTTTTTTTGATCTTGCTACCACCATTTAAACCTTTAAAAATACAATTTTGGATCACCAATTTGAATTTAGGTGCGTTTTAAGGAGATAAATGTGGGATGAAATTCTTCTTTAATGTTCAAGCATACAGAAAACGATAGGATGTGTTCACTAAGTGCTTATTTTATGGCAAGTTTGTATGGCTTCACTAGTTGGTGATGTATAAACTCGAAGACCTTAGGGTATAGTTCAGGTGTGTTCAATCTCAAATGTTTGTCTCATTAGTGCAAAACCTCAAACAAAATTTGAGTTCATTCGAATGATCAACTACGAAGATAAAAGCAAAAATGAATTTTGCTAATAAAATTTCAACACCCTGTTTGTTTTTAATGCAGCCGAATTTCAAAACATTTGTCCCGTACACGATAAGGAAATGTAAGAGCGGCTCATTTTTATACAATGTACCACTGCACTTCAAATGTCCCACTTCGCCTCGATGAGGACCAGGAAGCGATGGAGCCACGCGACAAATACAAAGAGTGAGAGGGTATAAGTCCTGGTTACCGGTACAAAAACGACAGATGAATGAGGGCTGAGGGGATGTACCTACTGATTCATAGCAGACAGTACACAGACGCCGTAAATTATGGAATTACGGAGGGTTTTATGGCGCGTCGGGGTCTTTGTCACTTTGGCACCTCTTACCAAATATGATTTATTATTTTATAGGAGCTTCTTTGAACAGAAAAACAATTTTATTTTCAATGATTGTATGAAAATATTGATTCTTCAGAGAAAGAATAAAACGCTAAGCTCTCGATTACTACCTCCTATTTTTGTACCAGTATCTCATGACATTATAGTGTGAACTTCTCCGATTTAAAAGTATCAATTATTATTAGAATTCTGTTCGTCATAGATAAAGAAAAATTAGAAGACATGAAAAGTCGATTCGACGAAAAATTGAACGAGTTGTTATAATTATCAAATGGCGAAATATTCAGTTTCTTATCAATCAAATCAACACAAATGATAAACTACAAAGATGAAATTTTCGGAAGAGTAATACTGAATAAATGACCCTAATAAATGTTAAAATTGCGAAGAGCCAAAATAAGCAATATATATTTTCGGCATAATGAAGTTTCACAGACGGAATTCAGCCCGAAATCACTAGTAATTGGATACATTTTTATAAAAACATTTTGTTCTAAAACGAACTGGATAATAGTGTATGATATGAGAGGACACTTAAAATCTTTTAATAATATAATATATAATAATAATAATAATAATAATAATATAATATAATAATATAATATAAGTACGGTTAGCTTTGATTATTTTGAATAACAAAACCCTCATATTCACTCGCTCACCGTCCTAAAGTTTCAAAATCCAACAATTAATTTGCATTCCTAATTTTGCCTCTTTTATTACTTCAATTCTGTAGACAGTTAACGTTACCCTCCTTTTGCATCGACATATTTGAAGTGAGACAGACCATCAAGGTTCCTAATTCTTACCTACCTCGCCCTCGCTACGCTACACCGCCCCAACAACCCGTAGTCTAACCTAGTACAAATTGACGTATCGCGTCATGAAGGGCCAGACCTCTCGTCTCATTTGAACTGATACAATGTACCACTTCAGTACAAAAATGAGGCACCTCTTAAGTGCCCACCACACGCTCATGCTTTACGACAAACTTGCTTGCGCAAGCATCTCGTTGACTAAAACTGAACACATCAGTTGCTACCACACGGCACAAGTAAGTACGCGCAAGCCTCATTCATGTCTAAGTCGTCAGCGCGATAACAATGCCTCCGCACGAACTATTGCTTCAGCTGCAATTTTTCCAGTGTCTGCTGATGAAAAAGAAGGCAATTGGAAATTCAAAAAGTAAACGTTCTAAACACTGAACGCCAACCATAGGTACATGCCAGGCTTGCGCAAGTAAAATTTCAAACACGTCGAAATTTGCACAAGCCAAGGCGTGGGGTTTGCGCGGTATACAGTTTTCCCAACCACACGCTCAGTGTTCAGTGTTCGCCGGCTTGCGCAAGCAAGTTTGTCGTAAAGCATGAGCGTGTGGTAGGCCCATTACAAAATCAATTTTCAGACGTGCACTACCCAACACTTACCTGTGTATTGGGCATTTTTCGTACCTGCATCTTTAGTTTGATGCACCGTTTGAAGATGAACATCCGCTCGAAACTGGAGTGAAAACCTTTTTAAAAATACTAGCTGACCCTGACAGACTTCGTCCTGTCAAAAAGATTTGTAATGTGGCAGTTTTTGTGCCTACGTATTTTGAAAAATTATCCTGAACAGAACCGTCACCCTGGTGATAGGGCGTTGTGAATAAAAAATAATTAAATAAAACATATATAAGGATTTGAAAGTAAGAAAATTTTGTTCGCTAAAATAATTATGAGTAACTGCTATAATACATAACTTGAAAGTTGGCATAAAATTTTCCCTGAACTACATTTGTTGCCCCAAATGAAGTCATTTGAAAGCAATTGTTATATTGTTGGATATGTGTCAAGAAGTGTATAGAATCTGTTCCTATTCCTGAAACCAATGAGTACTATGGTTCTGGTGGTGGATCCAATGGTATCAATTTCACTTTACCATTTGCGCAACAGATTCCACCGGCTTCGTTTTTGTATTTTAATACCTTACAGTGAGAGCAAACCGAGTTCATAGAACCAATAACAACACATTGGTAGTTATTGTAGTCAATTGACACATCGTAACTGAAAGCAGCTCGATTCAAACTTGCGCGATTATAAGTTGAATGTCGCGCTCGCGCTTCACACTCTTGTGATATCCGAATTCTTTCACTATACACAAATGTCAAGCCACCCGTTCACCCCTAGAATTTTTATTTCAGTACGATACGTCATGTGTGACCTACACAAAGTAAGTGTTAGCTTAGACTATATAAGATAGACAAAGCATTCCTTTGTAAAATGTCGATTTGTTTTGACTCCTCATTGAAAGTCTCTTGTGAAACCTGCAACACCGTAAAATCTCTTTCCATTTACTGGGGTGACAATATCTTCAGGGTCAAAATGATTACAAATGAAAATTGCTTTTGGGACTCTGGTCCCAACAGCGAAGTAAATTATTATTTTTTCATCTCATCTGGGAACCTTAATCAAAATACCTATTTTATCTTTTCATGAATCATTGAAAACTTCCCTATTAAACACTAAACAACTAAACACTGCACAAAACTTATCTATAGAACGATAAATATACGAATTTGTTTCGTGTATCAGTTGACCAAAAGCAAACTCAGTAGATTAGGTAACAAATAGTTTTTTTTTTAAATTTGATATGACAGTTTGAAGTCAAATATTTTTCAGCCGTTTTGAATGAATTGATTTATTTATTCAAAATTTGGATATTAAAAATAATAAAACACTGTTGGTAACGCGATTTTTTTTGACCTTTGACTGATGTAATGACGTGGAAACTGACGCATTTTATTTCGTGTGCTAAAAACGGAAAACTAATAAACAAGATAAAAAAACGCGAGCTTGAAATGCAAAACATTAAATTTCCTCCAACTATGTATTCTGTGCATTTCCAACGCACACATGACACATTGTTCTGATAGATAGTTTGTTACTTAAGTTAGATGGTTCATTAATCTATAAATAAACTGATCCTCTCTTGACCTGCAAATTAACTACACACTGACCCTGAAGCTGATGTCTCAGCTCCCAGAACCTCGAATATTTTTGCATATTTTGAATATTCATTTACCGAGCATACTCCCTCTTTTTGTATTTGTTTTGTACTTACAGGATATATCTTCACAACACACCGGAGTTCAATACAAATCATTTTGGTATGGGAATTTCATAACGCCATAAATCGGAAGGAAAAGATTCAACGGTTATTTAAGATCCTTTTCTCTGGTTGTCCACATTGAATTGAAATGAATTCGCCATTTCTTTTGAATAAGGTATAGATGAAATACGATAATAGATTAAAATTCCTTTTGTTGTGAAGCCCACCAATAATTATATTTCTTCACATCAATTTGGATACATACTTTAGATGATTCTGTAATGGTTGAATTTATTTTCTACTTTTTAGTTGGGTTCTTAAGAAAAGTGTGCTTTTTTAGTTTATTAAAACTGTTATTTATTTCAGTTAGGGTGGGATCCAGGAAAATAGCAATATTTTTCCAAATTTCAAATCATTAAACATCGAATATCTTGGAAACGGTGCGTTTTAAATCACCATTTTTGAATCTTCAACGAACATTTAAAAAAAGATTTGGCCAAATTGGTCCAGGCGTTTTTAAGGAGATAAATGTGGGATGAAATTCTTCTTTACCTCTTACAAACTCAATTTTAAAACGTGCACTACCCAACACTTACCTGTGTTTTGCGCATTTTTCGTATAGCTTGATGCACCGTCTGAAGATGAACATCCGCTCGAAACTGGAGTGAAAACCATTTTAAAAAAATGTTGGCAGAAAACACCAATAGAAAAAACCAAAATAGGTTCAATAAAAGACCTTTATATTGCAGTAGACAAGTTGGCCTCAACGCAGATCAAGGTGTCACCTAATAATGAATAGGAAACATGAAGAAGATCCATCTCTAGATTGAAACTAATGAAATAATAACGTTCAAACGGCCCCTGGGTCAGAAACGCCGGCAGCACTATCTTTGGCATTCATCAACACGGCCTTTCGAAACGAAGAACATCCTAGACCACTCTTATCTCTGACGTTTAGTCGCTTTTAATTATACGCCTTCCTGGGGGGATTTCCATCGCAATCTTCCCGAGTTTCCGCGTTTCCCAAGACTAGCGCTCGAAAATTCTAAAAAATTATAGTCCGGAATGAGTATGCAGCTGGAATTTGATGTACAGAATTGGTGGTCGACATAAGAAAAATGAATTTCCATTTCTTTATGGTTGTCGGAAAACTCGTTTGGAATTCTGGTAGGATAAGGAATAATTTGTCAAAATGGGAAAGAGTCATGCAGCATTTCTCGCAGCCATTTTTCTGGGACAAATTCGAGGATGATGCGCATATATCTTGTCGGGAAATATGATCCCACGTGGTCTAGTTCAGCGGAATATGTCGCTTTGCAAATGCGGTGTTCGTATCTGTGAGGGATGCAGATCAACAAGCCTAGAAGTATAATGGAAAACGAGCGATACTACTTTAGAGAGGCTTGAGATCTGGAGCTAAACAATTTTTCATTAAACATTATCAATTTTACTCTTAGACTATACAGGGTGAGTCTTTGACCACTGCGTTAATTTTAACCATAGATTCTTGACGTCAAACATTTTCTTCCTAAAACATTTTTCCAAATTTTGCCCCGTTCAAAAGATATAGGGTGTTGAAATTTCATAAAAATAATGCATTTTCACCTGTAATATTCAAACGACAATATCAATTGAAATGATCTCTTGTAGAAGGTTTTAGATAACACTCGTGCATATTTTGGCATCAATAGATTTATTCCACTTCTTGTGGGTTTCTCACTACTACTCTACAAATTGGTTAAATTGCATGAAAAACAAATATCGCTTGAACTAAAGGTCCGTATCTCGTACTTCCTGGAATCATTAGTCTTTTTTGCATATAAAATCATTCCTCATCTTTTCTCCTGAATTGCACCATTCTTGAGATATTTGAAGTTGAAAGGAATTGAATCGATATAATTTTGTCCGAATTTTCTGATTTTCCCAAATCCAACTCTGTGCTGAAATGATTCAATAATCAGATTTGTTCAATGTTGCCATATTTTATGTCTTTATTAAATATTTCTACAAAAGGTTGGGGAAATCTCTCCAGTCTATGGTTCCACCACTAAACACTATAGATGAAATTAACCACTGAACAATTTTTGTCTTACATTCACCACAAAATCTAAATTGCCATTTGCTGTATTCATTGTTAATGATGTCTAGCACCTTGTTTATTATTTAGTCCAGAATAATATTCCATAATAAATAGAGAAAAAGTTTTTTATCACTCTTCGGTATATTTTGACCGTTGAAATAGGTAAAGTATTTTCTTAGGAATGCTGCAAATTGAGCTCATGAGTTTTAAAAACGTCGAACCCAGTCTCCTAGATTTGTTTTATACCTTTATAATCTTTATTTCATACACCGATTCAACTTTGTTCACAAACTTAGGAGATAATAGAATTTGACTTAGTTTTAATATTTCTGAATGTTTGTTATGATGCATGGTTATTTAAAATTCAATCAATATTGAAACTGGAAGCTATAAGCTCATAAACAAGAAAGATTAGAATTGAATGCATTTTCTGACCATAATCATTTCATACTGAATTGAATAATTTAAAACTATCGATATTATGCTTCCAATATTTTCCACAATTTTCTGAAAGGAAGCTACAAATAACTGTTGACAGTTTCAAACAGAATCAAAACAACAAGGAACCACAGAACACTTTTTTATTCGGAACTACCCACCTCAGAGACGTTATAATATTTTAATGTGATAATAATTCACTCTAATTATTCTGAGGAAAATTATAACTAAAGATCAATAATAGTTACAGATATTATCTTTCATTTAAAAAAACATTGCAAATATTAATTTTTTCGCTCCTGGGGTTCGGTAATAAATTAATATTCTATGGTAAGGTATTAAAATTTGACATAATCTATGAATAACCATTATTCAATATTTATGTTCTTGTTTACGTAATTAAAACAGATACTCTGATTATAAAAATCAGTAATCAGTAATTATAGTATAAACAGAATAGATTCATATTAATGATTTAACAAAAAATTTTTCATTAAAGAACACCTAGTTGATTTTTCAAAATCAAATTTAGCTATTTCTTCAAGAAAGTATAATTGCACACCTAAATCTGGAAATACTTGTAATCTATCCAGGTAAATTTTTATTGGGATTCAGTACAGAACATAATCATCAAGCAAAGTAACATAACTTTAAAATGATTATTCGTAGTGACATCATTCATTGTTGTTGAAGATTTTGAAAAAGATTTTCATATTTTTAACAGTATATCAAGAGACCTCATAGACCTGTTCACTGCTCTCTGTCAAGGAGAAGAACCTTCAGAAATATCAGTGTTTGGAAAATCATAGATGATTTTTTCTGGCTTTGAGTGAAAAAAAAAACATAGTGACAACCTCTCGCCTTGGAAGTTTTCATACAAATGATGGTTTTCATGATTTGGAAATTTTAAGAAGAAAATTACAAATGTATGATGATAACACCCAATAATTCTGAGGTTTTTTTGGAATTTCTCACTAGAAAGGCATGGTTTATAATCTTGAAGTAGAAAGAAAATATAGTAGAACAACAAAAATCTATGTTTATGGTGTTGAATTTTTTTTACCAGAAAATTAGTATTTTGTATCTTCCTTCTGGATATGGACCTCATCGGATGAAACATGAGTGAGTGAATCATTTCTTAAAGGGAAAATAATGTTTTTAAACAATTCAGATTCAATAGTGGATGCTGTGGAAAGTATTTTACATTCAAACTAAACTGGACTACAGAGGGGTATTTGCTCAATGTGAAAACTTAAAATGCTTATAACTTTTCAACGCAGCTGAATTATGAAAAACCGTAATGGAAAGTGTTTCTTTTGATCTCAAGAACCTATGGTTAAAATTAACGCAGTGGTCAAAGACTCACCCTGTATAAGAATAGATCCGTTTATTTACATTGAAAAGTGTCGCTTCTGAAACTTAGAGCTGGTCTATTGTAACGTATTGAGCTGGTCCACTCAGGTCATAAAAAATTTTCATGTTGCCAAACTAAGCAAATAGTAGGTTTCTATACTCCCCTATAATTGTGAATAAAAACTTTTTCTCCAATTTGCATTCAAAACATTGCATAAAATTTCATATTTTGAATTGAAACTGTCTTATCGGATATATTAGCAAGAAGTAAAAGAAAAACTTCGGTTGATTATGCTATTTTATGCCAGAGACCGCAGATGGAAAGAAATTCAGATGAAAGTCTAGACAACGCTGCTCCATTCTCTACTTGACAGTTTGAAAGTCACATGATGTTTGGAAGACACACGTTGCCACCTCTGTAACGAAAATAAAATTTGTGAGAGTCAGTATTAGATTTTTCCAATTTTTTATTGTTTATTACTTTTCATCGCACTAAAAATGGTTCGTAAGTGTGAAAGTTGTAGTAAAGACAGGAATTTTAATCCGAATTTATCGTTCCATATGTAGTGTATTGTTAGAACCGAAGTATTTAGTTATTTACATGTTCAGTAGCGTAGAAAGTTTTAATAAGGAAGTTTTTAATGAGATTATTATATTGTAAGATAAAGGAGGTTTTCTTGAATTAAGGTTCTCAGATGACGATGAAAAAAGAAGAATTTGGCTTCGCTGTTGCGAAGCCAAAGTAGTATTTGCCCAAAGAAAGCAATTTTCATTTGTTCAGATCAATTTGACCCTGAAGATATTGTGATCCGAGTAAATGGAAAAAGATTTTATGCGGTGTTGCCGGCTGAGGTTTCACAAGAGACTTTCAATGAAGTTAAGACTTTCAATGAGAGTGCCAAAACAAATCGACAATTTACAAAGGAATACTTTGTCTATCTTATATAGTCTAAGATTTTACTCAATTGGATATTAGCTCAAAAAATTTTTATACAGCGTAGTGTATGGTATATAGTGGTGTACAAGGGTTGCCTTTTATATTTCGGGATTGAACAACCCTAGTGTTGCAATCTGCCAACTGACAGCTCTATCGTAAACGTTGACGTTTGTAGTCAGAACGTTTTCACATCATTTTTGGTGATAAAGCTCCATCAAGGACCAGGTTTATCGATGGTATGGTGAATTCAACCGAGATCGTAGATCACTCCAAGACGAATTTCGTGAAGGTCCTCCAAAATTAGTTGTTGTTCCGAAAACCGTTGATGCTGTGCCTCAACTGATATTGCAAGATCGTCATGTGACCTATCGTGAGATTGAGACAAAATTAGGCATCAGTGTGACTCACATACTACATGAACATTCTACCGTCGAAAAAAGTTGTTCACGTTGTATTCCACACAATTTGTAAATCGCTCCAAAAAATCTCGTGTCGATTGGACGAAAGAAATGCTCCAAAAATAGGATCGCGATGCTTCGAAGCACATCTATGATAACTTGACGGGTGAAGAATCGTGGATTTACGCGTATGAGCACGAAAGCAAACAGCAGTCGACTGAATGGGTGTTTCAAGATGAGCCATGGGGTATATTGGTACTGCGTAAGTGCTAATACAATATATGCAACGTTACTTGACAGACAGAGAGTAGAGTAAAGCATTTGTATACGAAGCACAGCGGGACATTAATTGTAAAATATAGTTAAAGTAAACGGTATTCGATGATTTATAAATAAACCACTCAGTACACTATAAGCCAAATCCAACAAAAGTTGAGTACGAACGAAGCACTTCCCAGCAAGCAAATTGTCGCCTCTTTTTTAGGAAAAACTGGACGGATCACCCTTCACCACGACAATGCGAACTCTCACGTTTTTGGACACCTGAAGAAGCGGTTGATGCGTTCAGAATGCATGTTTTGGAGATACCTTAATCAGAGTGGCAAAAGAGCTTGGACAATTGTTTCAAACACATGCAAAAGTGTATAGATCTCAATGGGGAATATTCTGAAAAACAATGAAGCCATTTTCGATAATTAATATTTGTTTTGTTCTCTAATCCCAAAATGTACAACACAACCCTGGTAGTTAGTGGGTTCATCGAAGTTCGAAAGGATCGTGTGTCTAAAGTTAACACCTGTAGTTTCAAACGAGACAAATAAATAAAATTCGATTGGTTGTTAGAAATATCCAATATTCCATCAATCGAATAAAAATAACAAACCAATTCTATGAAAACGAAATTATGCATATCTACCCATAAATGAGAAAGTCAATAGAAAAATGCACTGCCTAACGGTTCTATTGAAAAGGTGCTAAAGATTACAATCGTGTTAATGGTTCTTCTGAAAGTGATTTAAGGAAGGTTAACACTTTTCAAGCTGTCAAAATAATGAATGAATGAGGAATCCGTTACAGGTGAAAGATGAAATGGAGTTCAAACGAGTTTATAGAAATAGCTCACTCCATTCGGAGTATTTATAATGACAAATTGGGTTACAGCCAACTATGAATAAACTGTCACCTCTGGATTTATTTTAGCCTTCATTGAGTTAGTCTAGATCTCATTCATGAAAATGATATGTCACGTGCTAGAAGACAGACTTGTTTATGTTAATTTATGAAGATACGAATTGATTCATTTGCATTGATATAATCATCAAACATTAATTATCACTAAGCATTAATTCAATATAATTATGACCCTGAAGGCAGCTTTATTCTTTCTTCAAATTATTATAAAACTAAGCTTCATTCGGCTAAATATGCTGACAAAAACGCTATTTTATTTTTGTCAAGTAGAAGACTTCTTTACTTTAATATCTTCCAATTATGAACTGACATCAATGAACTCATAAATAAATTCAACAGGATAACATATAATTTTTTTCTGTGACGGGAAAAAATTTGACATTTCATCTCTGTTGACAGGGAACAAAATATAACTTTTCACGAAATTACTTTTTTTCCCGGGAAAAAGTGAATAAGATAAGATAAGAAGATACAAAATACTTATTTTCTGGTAAAAAAAATTCAACACCATTAACAGATTTTTGCTGTTCTACTATAATTTCTTTCTACTTCAAGATTATAAACCATTCCTTTCTAGTGAGAAATCCCAAAAAACCTCAGAATTATCGGATGTTATCATCATACATTTGTAATTTTCTTCTTAAAATTTCCAAATCATGAAAACCATCATTTCTATGAAAACTTCCAAGGAAAGAAGTTGTCACTGTGCTTTTTTTTTCACTCAAAGCCAGAAAAAATCATCTATGATTTTCCAAACACTGGAATTTCTGAAGTTTCTTCTCCTTGACAGAGACCAGTGAACAGGTCTATGAGGTCTCTTTATATCATACTGTTAAAAATATGAAAATCTTTTTCGAAATCTTCAACAACAATGAATGATGTCACTACGAATAATTATTTTAAAGTGATGTTACTTTGCTTGATGAATATTTTCTGTACTGAATCCCAATAACAATTTACTTGGATAGATTACAAGTATTCCCAGATTTAGGTGTGCAATTATACTTGCTTCAAGAAACTGAGTTTGATCACCTAAATTTGATTCTGAAAATTCAACTAAAATAAAAAAAATTTTGTTGAATCATTTATATGAATCTATTCTGTTTAGACTATAATTAATTACTGAACATGCGTAAATTTTTGGTTTTTATAATCAGAGTACCTGTTTTAATTATGTAAACAAAAACATAAATATTGAATAATGTTTATTCATAGATAATGTCAAATTTTAAAACCTTACCATAGAATATTAATTTATAACCGAACCCCAGGAGAGAAAATATTATTAATTGTAAAGGTTTTTCAAATGAAAGATAATATCTGTAAACATTATTGATCTTTAGTTATAATTTTCCTCAGAATAATTAGAGTGAATGATTATCACATTAAAATATTATAACGTCTCTGTGGTGGGTAGATCCCAATAAAATAGTGTTCTGTGGTTCCTTGTTGTTTTGATTATGTTTGAAACTGTCAACAGTTATTTATAGCTTTCTTTAAAAAAATGTGGAAAATATTGTAACGATAATTTCGATAGTTTGAAATTATTCAATTCAGTATGAAATGATTATGGCCAGAAAATGCATTGTATTCTAATCTTTCTTGTTTATGAGCTTATAGCTTCCAGTTTCCAGCTGAAGAAAATTAGCTACTGTTTCAGGTACCTTATAAAACTGATTTTTACCCACAACCTGATTGATACATTTTCCACTGCGATATGCATAAAACAGGCGGCGATCTTTTGCTGCTGCTTGACGAAGGGCTATATATATTCGGTAATATTTAATATATTCTTCAGTAACTACAAATCTCCTGTTTACATCGTTTTTTGTTTGTTTCAGTTTCACAATCAATAACTTTCCCGAATCTTCAATATCATCTAATGTTACCTGGCTGATTTCACAAATTCGACAAGCTCCTGCAATCCCAAATACAACAACAACCTTGGCCATTGAATAAACTTCATCGGGTGCATTATTTATTAGGGGTACAAATAAGTTTCCACGGTTTTTTATAAAAAATTAGGAATTTATTGTAAAGGAAAAGTACATTACGTTTTATTCAAAGTATTTTCCATCATTTGCCACTACTTTTCCCCATCTTTCTGGCAACATTCGGATACCCCTTCGAAAAAACTCTTCATCTTTTGACGCTATCCACAAATCTATCCAATTTTTGGTGTCTTCATATGATGTGAAGCGCTGCTCAGACAGACCATGTGCCATCGACCGGAACATATGATAATCAGAAGGGGCTAAGTCTGGTGAATACGGCGGGTGGGGTAAAACTTCCCAGTTGAGTGTTTCCAAGTATGTTTTTACCGGCGCCGCAACATGTGGACGAGCATTATCGTGTAAAAGAATAATTTTGTCGTGTCTGGAGTAGTAATGGGCGCGTTTTTCCTTAAGTGCCCGACTCAATCTCATCAATTGTGTTCGGTAGAGAGCTCCAGTAATGGTTTCGGTTGGTTTCAGCAATTCATAATACACGACACCAAGCTGATCCCACCAAATACACAGCATGAGTTTTTTTCCATGAATATTCGGCTTAGCTGTCGATGTTGATGGTTCGCCGGGCTTAACCCATGACTTTCTCTTCTTTGGATTATCGTAGTGAATCCATTTTTCGTCACCAGTGACTATACGATGCAAAAACTCTTTTTTTATTCCCGGCAAGCAGCATTTCACTCATGCATAATCGGCGTTCAACGTCTCTCGGCTTTAGTTCATATGGAACCCAATTTCCTTGTTTTTGAATCATTCCTAACGATTTTAAACGATGTGAAATTGCTTGTTGTGTCACTTGTAGAGTAAGTGCAAGTTGTTTTTGCGTTTGGGACGAATCTTCCTCCAATAGTGCTTCTAATTCCATGTCTTCGTACACTTTCGGCCTTCCACTGCGTTCTTTGTCTTTATCGTCAAACTCACCGTTCTTAAACTTTTGAAACCATTCCTGACAACTTCTCTCACTTAAAGCAGCTTCACCATATGCTTCTAGAAGCAATCGATGCGCCTCAGCTGCAGATTTTTTCACATTAAAGAAGTAAATCAAAAGTTCCCGCAAATGATGCTTATTCGGAATAAAACTTGACATTTTGGATGAAAAAAATTACGTGACGCTGATACGGAATCACAAGTACTTTATGGTGTTGCCAGATGACTAAACTTGAGATATTACGTTTTACATCAGACAATTTCTCCATAACCTTCTGGTGGGGCCATCTTTTGACAAACCGCGGAAACTTATTTGTACACCTATTGTTCGAAAATAGCTTACTAGTTTAAAAATTCAAATTTCATATCGATAACATTCTGGACTTTAATATATTGTAATAATATGTTCTTTCATTATTAAATCGTCGTTTTTCCTGTCACAGAAAAAAAAGTAGTATATATACACATGGAAAAATATTAGATTTCACCTCGAGCTAAAATCTAATACTTTTTCTCTTATATAATAAATAACTATTTAACACATAACCAATTGAGTTGAAATGAATTCATATTCATCAAGGCACAAATTTTCAAAGGGTCTCCTTTAACAACATACAAGACACTTCGCCAATGCCCTCTTTTGGTTATATGAAGTAGATTTAAAAATCTGAAAAAATCATAATATAATCTTAACACTTCGAAGAACTAATTACCGGTGGAATTTATTACTCAAATTAATTTTCCAAAAAACTGGACCTTTGTTAATCAACAACATTCCGGGACTTCCCTAATCATTGTTAATTACGAAAATGATTAAATAATCGCAATACATTTTTTCGTTTACTTGAACTTTTTTATAATTGATGGAATACTAGTTCCTCTGTATAATAATAGAGCGATGAAAAAAATACACTCTCTGCAGGAAACTGAATTGATTTTCCGACAAGGTGCTGCTCGATTCCTCCACAGGGCTCTGTCCTAGGACCACTAATATTTATACTGTTTATAAACGATTTGCCCCATTATGTTAAGACAGATAAAATTATCATTTTCGTAGATGACACATCCTTTGTTGTGAGAGCGAAGAGTGTGGATGAGCTTGTTGGTCTCTGTAAGCATCTAGTTGAAAAGTTCAAGTCCTGGTGTCATGCAAACAGACTTATATTAAATGTTGATAAAACTGAATTAATAAAATTCGAGTTAAGGCAGAGCATTCCTTTAACCCTTAATTGTGATTCAGATGTTCTTGTGTCTAAGGAGACAACAAAATTCCTGGGCCTTGTGGTTGACAGTGGACTACGGTGGACTGGTCATGTTGAATATCTCAGTAAAAAAATCTCTGCTGCCTACTATGCTATCAGTAGACTTAAGAGCTCGCTTCCACTCGGTGCTTTGATATCGGTCTACTACAGTCTAGTTTATAGTCATTTGTCATATAATATTGAAATCTGGGGTGCTACTTCCGATTTGCATAGACTATTTATAGCACAAAAACGTATAATGCGAATGATGTTCGGATTAATGAACAGAACGTCTTGTAAACCTTGGTTCATAAAGCATGAAATATTGACACTGCCATGTATATATATTTACAAAATTCTTCTGTATGCTAGAGATAATGAACAGAAATTTGCCAGCCTGTCTTGTTTTCATAATTATGCTACAAGAAATATACATGTTTTCTCTTTTCCTGGCCATAAAACAAGCAAATTTGAGAAGTCGCCCATATACCAATGTGTAAAATTGTACAATAAATTGCCGAATGACATAAAATCACTGAATAAATTGAAATTTCGTAAAGTAGTGAAAACTTTACTTCAAAAGAAATGTTTTTACAGTGTTGAAGAATATCTTAATGATATTCTTTAGAATTAAGTTTGTTTTTTCCCTTCTTTATTCATTGTTGTGTATTAATTTGGTATAACTGACATGTCCTATACATTGTAGAATGTCTATCAGGATGAATAAATTATTCTATTCTATGGTCAGAAAATGCATTGTATTCTAATCTTTCTTGTTTATGAGCTTATAGCGGGTGGTCCATCTAGTGTTTGGAATTTGAACTACCGATTATTTGACATTATAAACGTCAACTATTCTTTTTGACGTGACTGATATTTAGTTGAAAGTTTGAAGTTTACGAAATGGGACGCTATTCGCTTGAAGAAAGTTAGGAAATATTAAAACTTATTTCCAAAGTGGTGAGTCTTCATCTACATTGCGCTACCGCGCAATGTTGAACGATTGGTTCTTTCAAGAAATTGAAGCTAACGACTTGGACGATGTTTGGTTTCAATAGGACGGTGCAACCTGCATGTCTGCTTTTTCATTTTCCATTCCATTTTGAATACGCGGTTTCGTAAATTTTCCGCTGATTTAGCTGGTAATAATTTTCTAATTTGTGACGCTACTCCCATTTTGCAGAAATGTAATTAGTTTGAAATATTTTGCTTCTATCAACTCCGGTGGAGTCAGAGAAAACTAAGAATCAAGCATTTTTAACTTTCCAGTATTCAAAATAACTACTAAACAATTACTGAGTTCGCAATTTTCAAACAAATCACAAAATTAAATTGACAGATATTTGATTACACTGAAGTTTTTCTTAGCTTAGCAGGTCTAATAGCTTACTAGTTTAAAAATTCAAATTTCATATCGATAACATTCTGACTTTAATATATTGTAATAATATGTTCTTTCATTATTAAATCGTCGTTTTTCCTGTCACAGAAAAAAAATAGTGTATTATACAAGGGAAAAATATTAGATTTCACCTCGAGCTAAAATCTAATACTTTTTTCTCTTATATAATAAATAACTATTTAACACATAACCAATTGAGTTGAAATGAATTCATATTCATCAAGGCACAAATTTTCAAAGGGTCTCCTTTAACAACATACAAGACACTTCGCCAATGCCCTCTTTTTGGTTATATGAAGTAGTAATCTTAACACTTCGAAGAACTAATTACCGGTGGAATTTATTACTCAAATTAATTTTCTAATAAACTGGACCTTTGTTAATCAACAACATTCCGGGACTTCCCTAATCATTGTTAATTACGAAAATGTTTAAATAATCGCAATACATTTTTTTTCGTTTACTTGAACTATTTTTATATGCAATTTCAATCTCAAAGATACAAATTTGGCGTGTGAAAGTTATTGATGGAATACTAGTTCCTCTGTATAATAATAGAGCGATGAAAAAATACATTCTCTGCAGGAAACTGAATTGATTTTCCGACAAGGTGCTGCTCGATTCCTTATCCTGATTCAAGAATGAGAGCTGTTAGGGGTTGCGACAAAGGAGTAGTGATATCAAACTCATTTGAACACCCCTATTTGACCCCCTTCGAACAAAATTTAACTGTCCAAGCGTTCCTTCGTTATTTCATCCCAAATCTAAAAAAGTTATGGATAGCCCACTCTATATACTAAATATTATTATATTCAAGTTCCCTTCTTATCTAATCAATCACCATCACGCCCAAGAATACATTTCCAAACCCACAGCAGATGCTTCATGGGCTGTTTCTACGCAATTTCAAGAATTTATTAAGCCACGCCGCAACTCCAAAAAAATTTATGAACTCGTTTATAAGATTATGAGGTTTGAAGTTCTAATTAGTTCATCATCCCCCATTCTGTGTTCCGGTGGAAATATATTCTGCCCTTGATGTAATTACTGGAGCATTCGCCCTTTTCTGAATAAAACTTGCGTTCTTAATTAGTCTCACTGCGTGGGCAAGGAAAATGGACGACATTTTTTGTTAGGGCCACATAATAATGCTAAGCATACTCGACAGAGCTCTATTTGAAGATTGGTCAAAAATATGAAATGTTTCACAACGTGTTACAACATAAAACATGGAGGTTAGTATCTTAGTGGATAAAATTGTATAGTTCAAAACTCGGACCATATTTACTTAAGTTCTAGTTGAATAGATAGTGTTCGAATATCTTGATCGAGTTTGTTAATGCACCAAATCAGTACAATGGTTCAGGAGTTATTATAATCTGAAAGTTGGTTTCTTGTATAACTCCTAGAATATCCATCGGATTAAGTTGTTGAAAGATATTTGAATTAGGTTGAAACAAGTAGGCTCGCTAAATTTTAGACCAAAATTTATTCATAAATAAAGAAATATTTGATGGAATCGATCTTAACTTTTTGGAAATTCATTTTAATTACTCGATTGAAAGAAGACAGTTTCAATTTCCAAAAATTTATTATCACGACAGCTATTTCACCATAATATAGCACCAGGTTTTTGCATTTTAACTGAATGATTTTTATGACAGGGAAACAGATTTATACAAGGTGAGTCTTTGACTACTGGGTTAATTTTAACCATAGATTCTTGACGTAAAAAAAAAGAAACATTTTCTTCCTATAACATTTTTCCAAATTTGGCCCCGTTCAAAAGATATATGGGGTGTTGATATTTCATAAAAAAATTGCATTTTCACCTGTAATATTCAAACGACAATATCAATTGAAATGATCTCTTGTAGAAGGTTTTTGATAATAGTCATGCATATTTTGGTATCAATTCAATTTCTAGTAGGATTCTCACTACTACTGTACAGATTGGTTAAATTGCATGAAGAACAAATATCACTTGAACTAAAGATCCGTATCTTGTACTTTCTAGAATCATTAGTCTTTACATTCAAAATAAACTGGACTACAGAGGGGTATTTGCCCAATTAAAAAAAAAATTTGTTTAAAACCAAATTTTTATGTTTATTTATAATTGATAGAATATATATTTACTAGAGTGCCTATCAAAATTTGGCCGCCATTATTTTTAATTAAATTATTTTTAATTGATTTTTGGTAAAAAATTTCGTTTATTTATTTTTTAAATAAAATAACGTTTACATCACGGTAATTAATATGAAGATTCTAATAAATCACGGTTGCCGTTGCGCACCTGGCCGCACCTCTTTGCAGCCAGGTGTAAACAGGTATAATTTCGATATATTTATACGTTTATAACCTTTTTTCATTAATTATATGTCTAATTGAAGCTAATTTTTTTCTATTAATTTTCATATAAAGTTGCTTAATTAAATCTGGCCGGAAATAAGGGTTACTGGTTGTTAAAGATAATAAATATTTAAGGTAGAGTGAAGGAGAGTTAGCCCATAACATCATTTGTCAGACGAGGACAGCGATTGACAACTGTTTTCGGAAGAGATTCAATAAAGGTGGAGAATTCACATCTGTTTGTTCATTCAAAAGAATATTGCGGCTATGGGTACCTGCTGATTTCAAGTGCTTCTAAGAGCGCCAATCTTGAACTTATGGTTTCCAAATGTAGTACTTCGAGGTGATCCGCATATGTGGACTTAGAGGAGTCTGATGTATAACTTTTCTGGTGTTCTTGGATCATTTTCTTGAATGCTCTTCCGGTTTGACCTTTATTAACTCTAGGGCAATCTATACATGATAATTCATAGACACCAGATTCATTGCTTTTTCTGTTTTATCTTTACTATTTGGTAAAAATACTCGAGTTACTTAACGTTTTTAATGATGTAATTTTATTCAATTAATTTTTGGATTATTTAGCAATATATTCTGAAAATCAAGAAAATAAGACAATGACATATAATCTCGTTTATCTACCTTTAAGAATTGGATAAGATTAATCGCTATGTTATTTTGTTTGCTGGATAGTATTTTTTCTAGCACTGATGGATCAAAACCGTTATTTATGGCAATTTGTTGAATTATATTCAATTCATTCATGTATCCTTATAGACGCATCGGCACTTTTAATAATCTATGAATAAAACAATTATGCGCTCGCATTTTTTGACTTATTGAACGATTAAAGGTTTAATGGATTGTGATATCTGTACGTATAGGTTTGTGGAAAGTACTCAACTCCTGTGAATTTTTTTTTCACATACTTCGGTTTTTTTCCTTTTCTAATCTGAATTTGATTCATAAAGTATATGAATGATTGTAGTTGTCGGTTAGTGCCTTTGAAACAACAAATGATATCACCTACATACCTACACCAATAAAGAAAATACATATATCATTAAAAGATTCGAATAAATAAAGAAGTTCCATCACTCTAAAAAACACCTTATAGAAGAGAAAGAAAGCTAGAAATCTAGATTGTTTCAGTCATATAACAGAAATGTCCATAACATCACGGGTTACTTCGTGTAAATAGCGTACCATTAGTAAAACTAGTTAAATCAACAAACAGACCAAGACCAATCTACCGGCATATTGAAATAAAAGACAAAGGCTTCGTGAACGCTCAGCATTTCAATGTTGTCGTGTCAAGCAGCATCGGTAAAAGCTATTCTGTCTGAAATTGAAAGGATATACTTCTTCATTCTTTCTCAGTGGATTTCATCATAAATTTTCACCATGAAAAGATCGTAAAATGAAAGCTTTATTATAAATATTATTTACGGCGTCATTCATAGCCAAGTCGTAATCAACGAAATGCCAGACTAAAAAAGGAGGACTTTGTCAGAGTCGAATCTAGGTCATTCGATGAACTCTCAAAAATATAATGGAGTTCACTTCACTACAGCTGCACTCCGATTTACTAATAATTTGATTTCTCATCTAAGAGTACTTGATTTAAAGAGCCATATTATGGTGAAACAGCTGTCGTGAACATAAAATTTTTGGAAATTGAAACTGTCCACTTTTAATTAATCAAGTAATTAAAATGAATTTACAACAAGTAAAGACAGAATTCATCAAATATTCATTTAAAAGTGTCCACCTTCAATTACCCAACAACGAATTCGAATTTGTGAAAACACTATACAGGGTGGGTCTTTGATCACTGCGTTAATTTTAACCATAGATTCTTGATATCAAAAGAAACATTTTCTTCCTATAACATTCTTCCAAATTTGGCACCGTTCAAAAGATTGAAATTTTATTAAAAAATTGCATTTTAACCTGTAATATTCAAACGACAATATCAATTGAAATGATCTCTTGTAGAAGGTTTTTGATAAGAGTCATGCATATTTTGGCATCAATATTTATTCCATTTCTTGTGGGTTCCTCCGAGGGTTTCCCACTACTACTGTACAGATTGGTTGAATTGTATAAAAAACGAATATAACTTGAACTGAAGGTCCGTATCTTGTACTTCCTAGAATCATTAATCTTATTTGAGGATAAAATCATTTCATTTCATCATCTTTTTTCCTAAATTGCCCCATTTTTGAGATATTTGAAGTTGAAAGGAATTAATCGATATAATCATCTGACGAAACATGAGTTAGTGAATCATTTCTTAGAGGGAAAATAATATTTTAAAATAATTCATATTAAATAGTGGATGCTGTGGAAGGAAATTTTCATTCAAACTAAACTGGACTACAGAGGGGTATTTGCCCAATGTGAACTTAAAATACTTATTACTGTTTAACGCAGCTGAATATGGAAAACGGCATGGGAAAAAGTGTTTTTTTTTATCTCAAGAACCTATAGTTAAAATTAACGCAGTGGTCAAAGACTCACCCTGTATATAACCTAGGTTTTTGGCTTTCCATTATTGATCATAGCAAATACATATTGAGAATATAATGAATGATCAATTATAAATTAATTCATCGAAATATACAGGGTGTCTTTGAACTACTGATTCTTGAACCACTTTTTCTCAATCTGTCCCGTTGCAAATTTATAAGCGATTTAAAGTTTTAAGTTGGGCAAAGCCACCACTGGATTTCATTAGAGATATCGCAAAAAATTCAGCTTTTGCATGATGACATTCCATAAAATTGTACAGACATACTTGTTGATGTACCCTATTGCTCTTTAAAGCTCCGATGTGTACTATTTATAATGAAAACATATTTATTATTCTCTTCGATAATATCATATAACTTTCTATACAATTCGTTATTGCAGCTGAAAATCATACTGAATTCCATGGTAAATGGGTATTGGTGAAAATATTGAAATTAATGAAATTTATTCTCAATTTAATTGAACATTCTACAAGAAAATACTCATACCCAATATTTACTTTTTCAATTCCAATCCCAAGAACCAGTTCGATGAAATGCATTATTGTCAAAAACTATTCGAAAAAAAAATTTGAACCAACTTCAACACTACTAAGAATAAATTATGAAATTGAGAAAATTTCTCATATTCATTTTTTACAAGGATAATTTTTCTCAACTGTATGAAGCACCCTTAAATACTCGAAGAAACTTTAATACGTATGACTTTTATTCATTTCACCTGTACATAAGATCAGGGCTTTAATATCTATTTGAAGAGAAATTTCATAAGGTACATTTTAGGACTGAATACATTTCTGCAAAGAATTACGGATAAAATAATCTCTTTTCGAATAACCTTCAAGATTATCAGATATTTCATAAAGATATAGGTATATCATGTGATTTACATTCAAGGAAAAGCTGCATGGAAAATAAGATGATATATTTTCCTATTTATTTTTGGCGCTCTTGTTCATCCGAACAGAGTGCCTAACATTTTGCCCAAATGTCTGTAATTTTGGAATATCGAGCCGAAAATGGTCTCAATCGATTGGGTTCGACTCCCAGATGAAGAATCCGTGGCGAAAGTTGAGTCTGGCCGGCCGGCCGTATCCTCTCTAGCATCCAAACGAGATGAGCTAGAGTTTTCATATTATCAGAATAGGTTAATTGTCCAAATATCTCGGTCAAGTTCGTTATTGGGCCAAATCCGTAGGATGGTTTAGTAGTTATGAGCATCTGAAATTTTGTTTCCTCAATAACTACTAGAATAATCATCCGATCAAGTTGATACTTGAAATATCGTTGAGGGGGGCTGAAACAAAACGGCTCGCAAAATTTCGCAGAAATCGTCACGCTAGAAAATTCTTGAGAATTCCCAAAATAAATTTTTCAATACTCATTATCTCATAAGATATTTTTCGGATTTCAATAAAAATTCGTGAATACATTGAGGTGATCGATATCTTACTCATCCTCAAATTTCATTGTCGTAACTTTTTTCTATCTAAAGAAATGATCATTTTTTTCATTTACTCAAGAGAAAAGAGAAATGACATGAAGTTACGTTGACTTTCTCTGAACGATAGCCATCACAGATCGATATTCGATTGACAAATGCCGGGCTCATTAATCAGTGTCAGTTGGCGTAATATTAATCAAAATTTTTCATAACGGTAAATCATAGAGATAAAATTCAATCTCGGTGGCTTGAATAATATACGTTGTCAAAATTCAGAAAAGCACTGACGTAAGTTTTTAAGGGAAGGGAATTATAGCTTCGAACAAAACCTGGGGAAAATTATAAGTAGTTATTTTTAATTTGAGATATAGGTTTGTTCATTCATTAGGCGTTCATATTTGCATCACATTGTCCCATAGTACGAGAAAAGACTATTGTTCACCTGATCAGAGTGCTTATAGATTTGTTATGGTTTGAATATTTACTCGCAAGTAGCTCAACAAGAGCGCCAAAGCAATCTGACCTCACGTCTGTGCTGTCTAAATTTTTTGCATAAAACAACTTCATAAGTTGAAGGTTATGTTTTCTGTCATAGAATAGAATCCAAATTGTCACTTGATAAAATATTTATAAGAACTCGAGGTGAAATATTCATTATTCATTAATGCATATCAAGGAATTGTAACTGATCAAATAACATAGCAAATAGAACGTATTGATTCATTTTGAGATTGATTTGTAACTTCGATATTAAAATCGGTAGATCCAAAGTTCGCACCCTAGTAGTAGATTTAAATACACAAAGTAAGTGATATATATGTTATCGAAATATTAACGTTTAATTTACCATTAACAAGAATCATTTTATGTATGTCTTCTTAATTGCTATCGATCCACAGAAAAGTTTAAATTATTCAGATTCAATAGCGATTCAATGCTAGTATTGATATCAAAAAAATCAAATTTAGAAAGCACTGACGTGAGTTCAGATTGCTTTGGCGCTCTTGTTGAGCTACTTGCGAGTAAATATTCAAACCATAACAAATCTATAAGCACTCTCATCAGGTGAACAATAGTCTTTTCTCGTACTATGGGACAATGTGATGCAAATATGGACGCATAATGAATGAACAAACCTATATCTCAAATTAAAAATAACTACTTATAATTTTCCCCAAGTTTTGTTCGAAGCTATAATTCCCTTCCCCTAAAAACTTACGTCAGTGCTTTTCTGAATTTTGACAACGTATATTATTTCAGCCACCGAGATTGAATTTTATCTCTATGATTTCCCGTTATGAAAAATTTTGATTAATATTACGTCAACTGACACTGATTAATGAGCCCGGCATTTGTCAATCGAATATCGATCTGTGATGGCCATCGTTCAAAGAAAATCATCGGGACGTATGTCATTTATCTTTTCTCTTGAGTAAATGAAAAAAATCTTATGAGATAGTGAGGATTAAAAATTTTTTTTTGGAATTTTTTAAAAATTTTCTAGCGTGACGATTTCTGCGAAATTTTGCGAGCCGTTTTGTTGCAGCCTCCCTCAACAATATTTCAAGTATCAACTTGATCGGATGGATATTCTAGTAGTTATTGAGGAAACAAAATTTCAGATGCTCATAACTACTGAACCATCCGACGGATTTGGCCCAATAACGAACTTGACCGAGATATTTGGACAATTATTATCTGAAAATATGAAAACTCTAGCTCATCTCTTTTGGATGCTAGAGAGGATACGGCCGGCCGGACAGACTCAATTTTCGCCACGGATTCTTCATCGGGGAGTCAAACCCAATCGATTGGGACCATTTTCGGCTCGATATTCCAAAATTACAGACATTCGGGCAAAATGATAGGCACTCTGTTCGGGTGAACAAGAGCGCCAAAAAGGAAAACTAGGAACGTGGAATCATTTTGACGCATCAATTTTTTCCAGTCAGGGTCGGGCCCAAGGAAGAGTAATTTTCTCAAGCTGAATGTGTGTCCCATTTGTTTGAGACCTCCTACGAAATTTGATTTCATTAGGATAACCCACTACAAAGATATAAGCAAAAATTATTTTTCTCAATGAAATTACAACACCCTGTGTATCTTTTGGACGATGCCGAATTTCATAAGAAGTACAGGATAAAAGTTTTTATTTTGATCTCATGAATCTGTGCTCAAAATTAACGTAGTAGTCAAAGTATAATCAAGGATGCTACCAATATTCACTATTCCACGTGCACGAAATGAGAGACACAAGTAGGGTTCACTATTTTCGATCTTTTTTGCATTAAAAAGTAGTATATGTCTTTTATCAGGCATTTCTTTTCGGTAGTTTTGTCGTGAAGCGAGACATATAGACAAATAAACTTTCCCATTTATAATATAAATAACTATTATTCTTCATTCAGAAAACGGGATCTAAACAATGCACTTCAAACAAATTCGATTCAGTTTCGAACGGAATTCTCCATAAACAACCAATAACAAAAGATATCAAAACAGATGCATAGTAATGTTGCCATAGCAACTACTCCGAACGGTAACGCTCCACTTAACGCGAACAAAGCAATACTTACACGAAAAAGAAAGTGATAAATAATCCAAAAAAATGCTTCTTATCCAAGATAGAACTAAAACAACCACAGAAAAAGTCTTTCAAGAACCGCACTTCACAACATCATCTTCCTTCGTCTCGAACAAATCGACGCTACAATTGCCTTCGTAACCACGGCAAAACTAAAAACTCTGGAAGACCGGTTTCTCAGCCGAGATACAGAACACATTGTGATATAGGTATCGAATGGGACGAACGTGATTCATGAGATTACAATGGCGGCGCACACAGCTCGGAGTGATTCACCTGAAGGCTCTCCGAACCGTGGGCGTGCAACGTTGTGCAGATCGGCAAGAAAAAACTGGCGGGATTAAATCGGTAAACTTGCAGAAGATAGTCGCGATAAGATAAGAGACGATCTTGTTGGACCGGGTGTGAAAGAGGAAAGACGTATGATACTTATGACAGTTGGGAGATAAGAAAATTAAACTTTGTGGATGTATGACGATATGTTAGTATCTGTAGATAGTCATGGGAAGGAAAAAATCGATGAATTTTTAAATTAATTATTGGAACAATATTGATATTCTGGGTGTTCCTAAATTGAAGGTACAGAGTGGTCCGAATTGGACAATTTTGATTGGAAACATAAATTTCTAAAGCACTTAGAGAAAAACTAGCCTATATGCTACGAGAGTTGCAATCTGCCAACTGACAGTTCTGTCGTAAAGCTTGACATTTTTGAGGTTATACGTAGTCAGAACGTTTTGACATACGAGCGCTATTTGTCTGATGTCTGTTGAAACTTTGGGAAGAATAACAATAATAGATGATAGTTATTGCTATAATAAAAATTCTATAGGAGTTTCATTATCAACAATATCTCGTCAACAAGTGGAGATTTCAGTTCGTATTTCGAAATCGTAGATGAATTTTTGAGTAAATCCTACTGAATACTAAAGTTGAATCTTTCAAGCCTTTTTTGATTAACGTTTTTAGTTAAGTTCAGGAAGCTGAGACATTTTATTTTTGAAAGAAAAAGAGAATCATGTCATTGCACTTTTCAATACTACCAGGCGCGAAGAATCTGAAAAAACACCTTCCTAATTGAACCACCCTGTATACCATTACAAGAATATAATGTTTCAATTATTTTATGATATAAACACAATTCGAACAGACCGGACATGCAAAATATATTCCTGACAAAACTAAAAACTTAGAAAGCATATCATTTAATATTTTTTTCTGTGACGGGAAAAAATTTGACATCTCATCTTTGTTGACAGGTAACAATATATAACTTTTCACACGAAATTACTTTTTTCCGCGGGAAAAAAGTGAATACTTTTTTTCCGGATATATACAGGGTGAGTCTTCGACCACTGCGTTAATTTTAACCATAGGTTCTTGAGATCAAAAGAAACACTTTTTCCATTACGGTTTTTCCAAATTCAGCTGCGTTAAAAAGTTATAAGCATTTTTAGTTTTCACATTGGGCAACAACCCCTCTGTAGTCTAGTTTAATTTGAATGAAAAATACCTTCCACAGCATCCACTAATGAATCTGAATTATTTAAAAGGATTATTTTCCCTCTAAGAAATGATTCACTCACTCATGTTTCATCCGATTAGCTCCATATCCAGAAGGAAGATACAAAATACTAATTTTCTGGTGAAAAAATTCAACACCATAAACATATTTTTGCTGTTCTACTCTAATTTCTTTCTACTTCAAGATTATAAACCATCCCTTCCCAGTGAGAAATTCCCAAATAACCTCAGAATTCATTCATCAAACATTTGTAATTTTCTTCTTAAGATTTCTAAATCATGAAAACCATCATTTCTATGAAAACTTCCAAGGCAAGAGGTTGACACATTGCTTTTTTTTCACTCAAAGCCAGAAAAAATCATCTATGATTTTCCAAGCACTGATATTTTTGAAGTTTCTTCTCCTTGACAGATACCACTGAACAGGTCTATGGGGTCCCTTGATATCATACTGTTAAAAATATGGCAATCTTTTTCGAAATCTTCAACAACAATGAATAATGTCACTACGAATAATTATTTTACAGTGATGTTACTTTGCTTGATGATTATTTTCTCTACTGAATCCCAATAACAATTTACTTAGATAGATTACAAGTATTCTCAGATTTAGGTGTGCAATTATATTTGCTTGAAGGAATTAGGTTTGATCACTTACATTGATTCTGAAAAACCAACTACGTGTTTTTTCGTTAGTAAGAATCTATTCTGTTTACACTATAATTAATTACTGAACATGCGTAAATATTTGGTTTTTATAATCAGAATATCTGTTTTAATTATGTAAACAAAAACAGAAATATTGAATGATGGTTATTCATAGATTATGTCAAATTTCAATACCTTACCATAGAATATTATAGAATATTAATTTATTAGATGAACCCCAGAAGAATAAAAAAATCAATAATTGCGAAAGTTTTTTTGAAAGTTACTTTGCATAAATGAAAGATAATATCTGTAATCATTATCGATCTTCAGTTATAATTTTTCTCAGAATAACTAGAGTGAATTATTACCACGTTGAAATGTTATAATAACGTCTCTGTGGTGGGTTGTTCCCAATAAAATAGTGTTCTGTGGTTCCTTGTTGTTTTGATTCTGTTTGAAACTGTCAACTGTTATTTGTACCTCAAAAAAGTGGAAAATATTATAATAAAATAATAATAATTATTTCGATAGTTTGAAATGATTCAATTCAGTATGAAATGATTATGGTCAGAAAATACATTTCTATTCTAATCTTTCTTGTTTATGAACCTATAGCTTCCAGTTTCAATATTGATTGAATTTTAATTAACCATGTTCATAACGAACATTCAGAAATATTAAAACTAAGTCAAATTCTATTATCTCCTAAGTTCGTGTACCAGGTTGAATCGGTGTATGAAATAAATATGTGAAAAAACTATAAACCTACAAAATAAATCAAGGAGACTGGATTAGAAGATTTTAAAACTCATATGATCTTAATTTGAAGCATTCCTATGTTAGAATAGATATAATTTGATGAACCCTGAAAGTCTGAAGCTATAAAGAACCAGCTCTTCATAAAGACAAGTCTTCAATTCAACAGGTCCTGACAGAAAATACATTACCTATTTCAACGGTCATGAGAACATACCGAAGTACCTATGTTAGTGAAGGAAATCTTTTTCTCTATTTATTATGGAATATTACTCTGGATTGAATATTAAACAAGGTGCTAGACATCATTAATAATGAATACAGCAAATGGCAATTCAGATTTTGTAGTGAATGTAAGACAAAAATTGTTCAGTGGTTAATTTCATCTATTAGTTTTTAGTGGTGGAACCATAGACTGGAGAGATTTCCCCAACCTTTTGTAGAAATATTTAATATAGACATAAAATATGGCAACATTGAACAAATCTTATTATTGAATCATTACAGCACAGAGTTGGATTTGGGAAAATCAGAAAATTTGGACAAAATTATATCGATTTAATTCCTTTCAACTTCAAATATCTCAAGAATGGTGCAATTTAGGAGAAAAGATGAGGAATGATTTTATCTGCAAAAAAGACTAATGATTCCAGGAGGTACGAGATACGGACCTTCAGTTCAAGTGATATTTGATTTTCATGCAATTCAACCAATCTGTAGAGTAGTGGTGAGAAACCCACAAGAAATAGAATAAATCTAATGATGCCAAAATATGCATGACTGTTATCAAAAACCTTCTACAAGAGATCATTTCAATTGATATTGTCGTTTGAATATTAGAGGTGAAAATGCAATTTTTTTTATGAAATTTCAACACCCTATATCTTTTGAACGGGGCCAACTTTGGAAAAATGTTATAGGAAGAAAATGTTTCTTTTCACGTCAAGAATCTATGGTTAAAATTAACGCAGTGGTCAATTCTTCATTAACTACAAATCACCTGTTTACATCATTCTTAGTTTGCTTCAGTTTCACAATTAATAACTCTCCCGAATCTTCTATATCATCTAATATTACCTGGCTGATTTCACAATTCGCAATTCGACATGCTCCTGCAATCCCAAATACAACAACAATCTTGGCCATTAAATAAACTCAATCGGGTGCATTATTTAAAGAATCACTAATTTGTGTACTCGTAAAAATAACAGCTTTCTTGGGCGTGTAACGTTTCTCATTTTGTTTCAGAACTGTAATTAGTTTGAAATATTTTGAAATGTCTACATTATTATTGGATCGTTACATACTTTTAATCATTGAATTATTCTACCACACTGTTGATAGATTTTGTTGTTGTGCCAGCCAATAACACTGTCTCCGAGAAAGAACTGCATGTCTTTTTCATTTTCCATTCCATATATCTTGAATACGCGGTTTCGTGAAATTTCCGCGATTTGGCTGGCAATAATTTTCGTGACGCTACTTGCGCTGCTCCTATCAATTCCGGTAGAGTCAGAGAAAGCTCAGAATCGAGCATTTTTAACTTAATAGTATTCACAATAACTACTAAACAATTACTGAGTTCGCAATTTTTGAACCAAATAACAAAATTAAATTGACAGATATTTGTTTACACTGAAGTTTTCCTAAGCAACGCAGGTCTAAGAACTAACTAGTTTAAAATTTTATATCGATAACATTCTGACTTTGATATATAATATATTGTAATAATATTAAATCGTCGTTTTTCCTGTCACAGAAAAAAATTGTGTATTATACACGGGAAAAATATTAGATTTCAGCTCACGATTTTTTGTCTCTCTCCGCTTCACGTCGGGAGACAACATAACCTTGAGCTAAAATACTTTTTTCCTTTATATAATAAATATTTATTATTTTTATTTTCATAATTTTATCGATTTATAATCCTCTCAAGTAAAATATTCACCCAATTTCTTTATATTGATTCGCGTAAACTGACTCATGACATCAATTAGTGAGAAAGGGTAGGTATTTTCTAGGATCCTCAGTGGTAATCAATGAATTTTTAAGCAGCATTTAATGGGCAGCATTGAAACAACAGCATTGACGGGACAGACCGACAAGCCTCAGGCTGTAATCCTTATTGTAAACACTGCTTTTCAGCATGTGAACGTCCATTTCATGCTCCTATTGAATCTTGATCAGATTTCATTGCGTACTCATAATAAAATTTGAACGGTTCTTCATAGTGGTACAGCGAGCTATCTTTTTGCACAGAATTATCAGAAATCCTTTAAAATATTGAGTGTGTTTGATGGTGTGTCATAGCCGGCCATTTGTAAGATTTCAAGACATGTCATTTTATTAATTTCAATGCAGAACCTCTTATTATGTATTCAGACTTAAAATCATTAAAACATTGGAATTTTCAGGTTCAAAATACGACATAGAAGAGAACACAGATAGAAATTTTTGATAGTAATGGAAAATAAAAAAAACATGGCAAGTGTAAATCGAAAAGACTCATAGAATTGAAATAGTTTATTTTAAAACAAGTTGCAAAATTGGCACATATTCCAACACGAATGCGAAATTCGAAAACCAGCGACGAAAGAGCGATTTTTTAAACGCACGAGTGTTGGAATTGCCTTCTGCAACGAGTATTAGACGATATTTTCTCTATTTCAATCAAGAGTTGTGAGAAATTTATTGGAATTCAATTAAAAATTCAGATTATACCTCCTAGTAGGGATGGGACATCGATAGATTTTCGTCGATGTTTAACATCGATGATAACATCGAACTGTACCATCGATGTTAAGTGAACATCGTTAATTGAACATCGATATTTGTGAACATCGATGTTTGTAAACATCGGTATTTAAACACTTTAATTATACTTACGTATATCAATAATTCATAATGATTTAACGATAGATTCCCAATATATCAGAAATAATTTCAATGTCTACTGACAATTCTAATATTGAAAAAAAAAGGGCACGATGAAATAACATTTATAAGTACAGTATAAAGTTGGATGAAAGTACAAAAAAAAATTAACTTCCAACTCAATCAAGTATCCGAATAAATTAAATGTATACTAAAATCTATTTTGTATGTTATTCAAACTGGTGAAATAAATAAATAAGATAAATTGAATGTCAATAAAGTTATTACCGTTTTATAGAATTTACACTCAGTAAGAATTTTCTACGATTAAACACTTCAACAAAATATTTTTTTTTGTGTCATGTCCATGTTGATTTAGTACATCACATATCACTATCATCAAATTAGTGTAAACTGGAGAACAAAAAAAATTAAGTAAAATTAATTTTTGGACGCCCTCTATCTCTGAAATAAAGTCGTTCATATGAACTTTTTAATCTTAAAATTACGCAACGTTTAACCCCTTAAAGTTTGTACAAGTAATTAATTGACACCCTGTATAATAAACGACCGATTCAAAATATTCAATAACACAAAATTGCGGTAAAATCCGAATATAACTTTCTCCTGACGTGAACCAAAACTGTGACGACTATATTCACCCATCTGTCTATAAATGTGACAATAAAATATGGAATCATGTTCATGTTTGCATATCATTGAGGATATGAAATTCTATTTTTTCACTATGGAATATTTTTGGATGGGCATCAGTTGAACCAAAGAAAAGGTCACAAATATTTACAGGTAGACAGAAATTGGACTATTTTTTGAATATTTGATGGTAAAAATGGGTATATTTTCTCATATTTTCATTGTACACTTCATTTTGAGTACGGCGCTGTTTTCTTCGTCAATTTTTGGCAAGTCATATACATGATTTTGAATAATATATATATCATCCTGGTATAAAAATATACCTAGTTTACTGAAAATTGATTCAATTGCTGAATTTCCATAAATATATATATGAAACATCGAGAAACCGATGTTGAGTATTCTATCCGCAACATCGATGTCAGCATCGATGATGAAATCAATTAACATCGATGGTAAAAACATCGACATCGATACTAAAATATCGATGTTTGAAAAACATCAACGATGATGTCCCATCCCTACCTCCTAGTGCCTTTTGTATTCTCTTTTTGCAGTTGGTGTGACTGATACGAAAACTGACAGATTATAACATTTGAATAGTGCATTCAATGCAATGGACGCGTGTTGACATTCGAAGGGATAGGATGTCAGTGTTGTCAACCACAAAACGAAAAATATAACTAAAAACAATGCTGTAATGAGTTCATTACAGCACTGTTTTTAGTACTGTAATGAACTCATTACCACACTGAAATAGAGAAAATTTAATATTAGCTATGAGTATTTTCCTAACTGACCCTGTATATTACTTCATGCTGAAATCATTATTCGATGAAGTTGAAGTCACGTTCTCCATCCATATTCACATTTTTCGCTTTATAATTATTGTTACTTCGCAGACATTTCCTCAAGAACTTGTTATCTCTTATCACAGTGTTTCTATCATTTTCTCTCGGTACATTAAATCGTGAAGAACAATCTGGAACGAACATTGACCCCTATGTTTTAATTGAATAAAAGAGGCCAGTCTATACGAGAATTAATTGAATATGCAATAGTTGTTCTGTTTACGAATATCTGGTCTCGAACAGAAATGATTGGATGGATATATTCCTGACGTTATGTATAGACTTCAAGGCGTCGAGACGGCGATGCCTGGCGCCTGTAGCAGCTTCGCAAGGAGATTCGGAGGTGGTCAACCGAATTTGAGGAGGATATTGCTTAAATGAAAAATATGCTTTCTCATACATCTGAAGATTCACTCACACAAGTCGAACACTTCTGGCATATTGCTTTGAATTAAGCTCGTTTGTGTCATTGTCATTTATGAGTGTCCTAGGATTGTTGATATTTCTGTTATTTCAAGCAAATTTAAGCAAAGTGAGTGTATGACATTGTTTTCGACCAAAACTGAAAGGACGATGTTCCTCGAGAGAACAGCGAACCTATCAAGGTAGATTTGAGTCGAAGGTAGGGTTAGAACTTATTTAGCCTGTACGGGATATGATAGTTCTACATTATTTATACAAGTCTCAAGAATGCAGATAGATTGCTATGACGAAATAGAGTTCAAACCAATAGGTTGGAACCAATTTAGTAAGGCGAAAACCTAGATATAGTAGAGTAAGACAAATTTATTCAGCGAAACTTCAGTTTCAATCAGTGCAATGAATTCAATTATTAATTCAATGAAAGGAACAATTAAAATTGGCATCACTATAAATGAACAAATCTATAATTTTCTGGAGAATAGTGAATAAACTAGATTTCATTAGTCAACGCAAGAAATTGTTTTTTCTGATTGAACTAATATTGAGCTATATCGCCTTAGTTACAATGTGTCATAAGACAATCATATTTCCCATGGGAAATATGAAACGTCAAATCATATTTTTTCTTTATTTAGTAACAAAATGGAAACTGCAATTGTTGAAATTTCCACCAGATACAAATGAAGAAGAAATATCTTGTTCATAATTATTCGTCGACGAGACTACAGTTTCCATGAGAACATTCCGTGCAGCAGCAGTCTGGGACGATTCTCCCAAAACGGTCTTCAAAGATTGTGATGCTGGAGATGGCTCTCCCTCCACACCTGCTTTCATCTTCGCTACCTTATTTTTGTGCAGCATACTGTTAATCAGATAGCCTTATGCAACAGACGAACTTTTCCAACCACCATCTCCCTTGAGTGTTATTATTGAGGCTCCCGCATCGGCAACCAATGTCGCGGATATTCGTTTTCCACAATGGCCTGTATATGTTTTCGGATTATCTAAACCATTCAGCAACCTTACTCGGAATTTTTCCAAACATATTTTTGCCGATAGGCTGAAGAGTACACTTCTCATTCCTATAAGCTACGAAGAACTTGAGAACGCCTTGCGGACGCAACGCCGAATACTCCCTCACCAAACGAGCAACACACAGATCTTCTTCATCAATTATAGTGAATATTCTGTTTATATCATTCTTTGTCATTGAGACTTTGATTATATTTACCGACCCACGATCTTCGATATCTGATGATAGCATATTCACCAACTCTTGTCTTCTGCAGGCGCCAAAGATTTCCATTATTAATATAACCTTCAAAATTATGAATGTAAAAATCTTATCAACAGAGGAAATCCAAATGAAACATTTACGTTATACATCAAAAATTTGGAGCTTCACTCAAGAATGTCTTGAGCTGCCCCCGGGAAAGCACTGCGGATTTTTTAGGAACGTATCCTTTATTTTTGTTCTTAACATAATCAGAAAAAAATTATTGATTACACCACGGGAATATGAATACATTTTTCTCGGTTGTCTATACATCCCTCGGGCTCCGCCCTCGGAATGTATCTTCGACAATCTCGGGAAATATAATATTCATATCTCCTAGCTATATTTTTAGTTCACCGAGCATCTTAGCAACAAATCTGAAAAGTGATATAAAAATCGTCGCTCAACTTCTGCTTAGTTGATAAAAGGCCAGGTTACTTTAAACTTTGTCTGATAAAATGGTTTACAATTCGTTGGAATTCACCTTATCAAAGTTCAAGAAAATATGGGACTGGTGCCAATGACATGAGACTGAGGTCAGTAGGGTTTGTACTATGCAGTGACGTAGTCAAAAATATAACAGAACAAGGAATGCGAAATGAGTTGAATAAACCGGATAGGATATGAAATTATAATTTTCATCAAGATGAATTCTGAATTGTTGTTGAATTCAATGCAGACGTAGAACAAGCGTTGTTTCAGAAGACACAAAACGTGATATATCAATCTTACAGAATAACAGTTGGTATTAATCAACAGTTGTGTTTTGTCCGATTCGTGAAAAAATTACATCCTGGCCCTGGATAAATAGAATTCAAAGCAAACATGGGCAACACTACGACTGTCTACATAATTTACTATAGGATAATCCGTGGAACATGGAATTGGGTAATTATTGAAGGTTTGTGATATTGATCAAATTTGTAATAGGTTTAGAATTCTATTTCACATATTCCATTCTAGGAATTGGGTCAGATCGTCTAGCGGGAATACAGAGGTAACGTTGAAATCGACAAAATTTAAGAGCAAATCAACAGAAAATAGTATAACCATGATTTTCAAAATACGAGTTGACAGTATAGATAACTTATTCATTACCTACTGTTTCAGATTCAAGCAATTACCCCATTGAACTCATACACAATTCAGAAAAAACAATCAATTATTCATTTTGGGAATAATTGCGAAAGTAAAAATCTGTTTTTCAGATTTCAAACCCATGAAAATTCTCCACATCTAAAAATAAAACCTCTGAGTATAGACGTTTTACCTTTCAGTAGTAAGTAAAATCTATTTGCTTATCCAAAGTTGGGTGTTAAGCATCTAATACATATAATTATTTTCCCCATTCTAATGCAGGAGGCAATTTAGGGATATTGAAACCAATAAATTAAATTCGGAAATGTGAAAATCATGAAAAGTATAGATTTCCATTTCCATTACGTACAGCTACATCTAACTTATTCCAACAACTTTTTCAATCAACAGTACAATTCCACAGTCGATAAACGAATTAATAAAAAACTTTCTCCAATAAAAAATAATGCTAACCATCGAATGAAAGTTCTGAAGTCGATGTATTGGGGGCACAAAGCTCTCTGGTGTAATACAAACAGGGATTACACGAAAGAGGCTGTAGAATAAATAAATTATGTATTCCATGGACCACTCACCATACATCCGTATAAATATCCTCGACACCAATGGACTACCATGGAATTATCCTCATCTGAATCTGTAAAGAAAAAAATTTAAGCCTCGTATAGGCAGCCATTGAATTACCATAAGTAAATTATACTGTGAATATTTGGACTCAATTATCGGTTATCTGCTATCCTTTGCATGTAGATAGGTCGGCGGCACATGCAGTGAGTCCCTACAACAAAATATTCACTTTTGTTCTCCACACATAATAGGATGGCCCACCCTGTGAATGGATTTATATTCAGACACGTGTCTTATGTTCCCATTGTGTATTATCTTACGTATTGGACATAACAAGAGTGTATGAGACATTGTTTTATTATGATTGATTATTCATGGGATTCTCAAAATTCGTTTAAAATTCGACTTTTCGCTTAATTTTGCGCAATGCACTTTTTAACGATTAGATTTCCAGTAGTAATACACCCTTTGAAATAAATAGTACTGTAGGAATCTCATGTGGCGGTACTCCATAAAGCCCTACATATCAACAATATACAGTGTTGAATGATTGTTTGGGCTATTACCATCATCATGACTTCTGTCATATTGACTTTTTGAAAATTGATAATTCTCAAAAAGTTTCTTACTTTTCTCCTTGATAAAGATAGAAGATGTCTATCGAAACGTCGGAAATCATTACATCCACAATAGATGATGGTAATAATCATTCAACACGAGCTCCATCATCAACAATATCTCGTCATCAACAACAATATACAGCGATTCGGTAGCCAAAATGTTAGAGTTCAAGAACTAATGCATAAAATGAAAAAACAAATACTGTGCTGAAATCTGTATAAAAATACCTTTCAAATGAGGTATCACTCACCCCATCTTCCCTATTCAAAATTTGGGGGTGAGGGTTGTAGTAGCAAGGGTTGAAGCTCTATGCGTCCGTAACCTACATCTTCAGTTGTCCCCCTCGAAACAGAAATCGACGTGTCCGAGCATTTCTATCGAAAAAATTTATTTCGTCTGTAATATCGTCTGTTTCGTTTTCAAATGGCCACCCTGTATAGTCTAGGGTTTAATCCCACTTTTTATGAAAATCGAATGATCAAATATCGAATCAGCAATTCTTTACTTTGGCATGTCTATCGATCACGCCCACCAGTTTCCTAAACCGCCTACGCCACTGATAGACTCCTCATTAAAGAAGGGGTGTCTTCCGATAAACCATAACTCACAACGTTTTCTGTCGAAGGGGTGATACTTCTTTAAACGCCCAGGAAACATCAAGTGGTATTTTCCGAACTGCCTCGTTCTAAATCGGCAGCATTAAAGCGATTGAAGATGATGAAGTATTCACTGCGAGGTCGATGAAAATCCGGTAGACTACACGCGATGGAGTCTTTCGAAATCCTCTTGCAAGTCGGAACTAGTTCGGCATCGGTGTTAATCTGTTATCACTTCAAGGTGGAACCCGTTCATGCAAGTTAATTGCGGGAAATCGCTAGGGCGGGTTTCTCTCATTCAAATTCGTTTCTATCGTATACCAGCCGGTAGATAATTCAGTCTCATGCCTAGAGTGGATGTGTGAAACCCCAGCTTCATCCATGTGGAATTGGGAAAATCTATTGCGTTCGGGAAAGGCGATTATCTGGGGTTAACCCCAGTTACTTATATGGAAATTTGTGGCGTATACTCAAAATAACGGCCAGGTCAGGTTTTAGGACTCACCATAACAATAATAGTTTGATAGAAACTTATTAATGAAATGATCATGAAAGTTCAAACATGTCAGTGGACTCATCTACGCAGATGAATCATGGTTACGACTCTGTTGGGTGAAGTTTCTGTAACAGCCAAATCATGCGCAGTTTTGGTTTCGCCGATTCCGTTCTGGTGATTTTGATGTGAGAGATGCACCACGCACTGGAAGGACTGTCGTCAAGAATTATGATAAAATATTGGAAATGATCGAAGTAGGCTGTCATGAGAGCTGCCACAGCATCGCTTAGGACCTAAAAATGGACTATAAAACTGTTATAAACCATTCACTTAAGGCCGGATTCAAAAAGAATCTTGATGTTTGGGTGCCGCACGAGTTGTCGGAAAAAAAATTGATGGATCGTATTTCTTGGCTGAACGGAACAATATCGATCCATATCTGAAGAGGCTGGCTACTGGTGACGAGAAATGGGTCAGATACGACAATGCAAGCGAAAACATTCATGGTTTTAAGGCCGGTGGTGCAGTTCAAACGATGGCCAAACAAGGATTGACAGCCCGGAAAGTTTTGCTGTGTATTTGATGGGATTGAAATGGGGTCATCTACTTTGACTGCCCAATGGTCAGACGCCCAATTCATATCTCTACTGCCAGCAATTAGACCGATGGAAAGCTGCAATTGATCAGGGTGCTATCAGGGCAACGCCCTTCTTTGATGACCTGCCAAAAGCTTCCGGACCTTCATTGGGAGGTTCTTATGCATTATAGTCCAGATTTGGCACTAAGCGATTACCATTTACACTGCGCAAAAAAAAATTACGCACATTATGGAAATCTCAAATTTATTCTACAACTGAAGGTGTTCTCAATGATAATTATTTTTATCAGAATTATGCATGCATATGTTATCTACTTTCAACGTTTTTCTTCAATACAGATGTTTTTTTCCCAGCAGGAATAAAAAAAGATGAGATTATCAGATTTTGAATGCATTGGCTCCATTCTGAAATCAGTTGTTCTCGATCAATTCTAGTGATCAATAGTTTTTCTTTCGTTTGATTTTCTACCCTCGATCGCTATGCAACGCGAAACACTCAATTTGACCCAAGAAAAACGTGCCCAAGCGGTAGTTTTGCGAGAAGAAGGGTGGAGATACACAAGAATTGCAGAAAGGTTTGGAGTTTTGCATACAAGTGTGTCCAGAATGTTGCAGCGATTCAGGGAGACAGGTATGAATGTCCGAAGACTAGGACAGTATAGACCACGGGTAGCAACTGCCATTCAAGAACGTTACTTGAGAGTTCCTTCGTAGATAAAACGGTTTGCAACCGCTCGCCTCCTTCAAAATCAGCTTGAGCAAACTCATGGTGTGCAAATTAGCACTCAGACAATAAGAAATCGCCTCAGAGAATATGATTTAAGGCCTCGTGTCGCGCAAGAGCTCTTACCCCAGCCCATGGAAGTGCGCGTTTGGATTTTACGAGTGGTCATATCCATTGGGAAGAGGATGATTGGGAAAGAGTTCTCTTCACAGATGAGTCTAGATTCTGCCTCTACCATTGTGATCGACGTTTCCTTGAATACAGACGTCCACATGAAAGATATGCTCAGTGCGATTTCCTGAATACTACTAGTCTCGGGGGAGGATCGATTATGGTATGGGGTGAAATATATTTGACTGCTCGCACAGACCTAGTGGTCGTTGATAATAGAGCTATGAATGCTGATAGGTATATAAGGAAAATTCTTGAAGAGAATGTAGTACCATTTGCCTCATACATTGGTGAAAATTTCATTTTTATGGACGATAATGCCAGACCTCATCGTGCGCTGAAGTCTCTCGAATGGAATGGTCAGCAAGAAGTCCAGATCTCAATCCGATTGAGCAGGTTTGGGACAACCTCAATAGAAGGCTGAGAAGTTCAGAAAATCATCTTGACTTAGGAATCCAACTCAGAGAAATCTGGGAAGGATTAGATCAGAACATTTTAGATCACTCGTTTTGATTATGAACCGTCGTTGCCGAGTTGTAATTAACGCAAGGGGTGGAAATACCAAGTATTAAATCACTTATCAGCATTCCAGTATTCTGAAAATTGTTTATTTCTCTTCTTTCACATAAGTGGAAATACTTTTCTTTCATTTAAGTATTAAATCACTTATCAGCATTCCAGTATTCTGAAAATTGTTTATTTGACAAAAGATTTTCCTCCTCGTGGATCTTCTCGGATCTTCTTTCCTTGGATCCATAAGATTCGGTGAAATCAACACACAAACTGAAATTAACTTATAACATAGTATGATTTTTCTTCCATTTAATGTGTTTCTATGTTTTTGATGTTCCGTTCAAAACCTTCAATTTTTATGAAATATTTTTTATTCGGTTATTTTGAGTTTTTTCAATTATTGGGAGAGAACGTCCTCTAAAGAGAACATCCTCTTAAAAATAAGTTATAAAGTCAATGTAGAGATTAACTTTCAATGATTTTTTTGAGAACTTAGCGAAAACAGAATGTGCGATAATATTTCAATTTGAAAAATTTTTGCGCAGTGTATTTTTGGAGAAAGTACATGTCTAGCACGCTCTTGTTGAAAAGGTGTGACAAAATAAAATACAGCCTATAACCTTCTTCAGAAAAAAACATATTTACATATTATATAGCGAGCAAATGTATAGCGAAAATGGAACATTTCTCTGAAAAACTGATTTTGTCACATTCTGCTGTAAATTATTGAATAATTTGATTGAAAAATGTTAGTTACTCATTAAATTACTTATAAAGTATAATCCATCATTAATTGCAATGATATGCGCACCAAAGCTTAAATATCAACTAGTCTATTGTAAAGTCACATCATAAAAATCGGAACAATGAAAAGTGTATTGCGAAAGATAATTCACAATTATTATTACAGCAAATGTTCAAAATGACCACACTATTCGCGAATACACGCCCTGCATCGATTGAGAAATGATCTTTCTAAGGTATTCAAATATTTCCGCTATTTTGGCTGCAGAAATATGAATGCGGTCCCTTAGATCTGCTTCATTTTTTATAAATTTCGAATAAATTAAATTTTTTTAAATAACCCTGCTTAAAAAATATCCAGAGGATTTAGGTTTGGTGAACAGGGAGGCCAGAATATTTCACCACCCCTTCCGAACTACCTGTGAGGATATATTTGGTCCAAATATTCCGTAACATGACGACTGTAGTGCTCGCTGTAGTGTGCTGGGCACCTGTCGTGTTGAAACCACAGATTACATCAAATTTCGAGTAGTATATCTTCCAAGTGTAAGACTTCATTGTTTCTCAAAGAATCCAAATAGTTGGTCCCGTTTAGTGATTGCGGCAAATCTGTCGATCCGAGTATTTTTCCTTTAAATATTTCAGTCCATAAATGAAAAGGTTTATTTCTTGTTCGATTAATTTTTATTAAGAAGGGTTCCACTGCCTTTTTTCCAGGTATTTGACGTACGCACAGCTCATCACAAGTAGTAACTTATATCACCTCGGTGAGTGAAATGACACCTAAATAACTTTTTTTTAATGAATTGATTGATTATTTTCAGTAGGGTGTGAAAATACCTCAATAATTTTGTGGAAAAGTTGACAAAATCAGTTTTTCAGAGAAATGTTTCATTTTCGCTATATATATGAATACCTTTTTTACCAACCTACCTACCTATTTTACCCTTTTGTAGTTCTCACAGGATGTGCAACTTTTTAACATGATATGCAGAAAAGGTCCGGTACTTTTTTTTTTACACCACATCAGATCGAATTCGGTCCAAAAAAACACTTTCTCCAAAACATGAATTTTAATTATTTTTTAAGAATCCCTGTATAATAGTTTGTGCTATTTTTTCAACGTATAAATGGAAGCTATCATTCAACAATATTCACGGGAAAAAAACTGGTTCGAAAAGTATTCAATTCTCGATTCAATTTTACCTGACATGAAAAAAAAAATTCAACATTTTCATTAAATATCAAATATCTCGAATACAATGAGACATAAAAAGATCTTCTCATTTTTTGCTGATAGGGACAAGACGTATAATTTTAATTTTTGGGAACAATTCTATTGCTCTCTTGAATGCCCTTTCATTCCAAGGTTTATTCAAACCTCGCTTCAATGAAATTGCTTTCTCAAGAACAAAAATTGTAACAATACCAGCTTAACTGATGAAATAAAATCTTCTTAAAATGGTAGTATACCTATGAAGATATTTGAGCATTAACGGTTACTTGTAACTTATGTTGAATGAATGAGAGGCCCAAAATCTATGCGAAAGGGATCTCGAAAAGATAACAATGATCTCCTCGGATTCTTTTTCCCAATCTTAAATATCCCGATCTCCTCACTAAAACTGGTTCTATGAACAACAGTAATAAATGCAAACTTGAATTAATCTAGAAACTATTATACATCTTGTTATTTTGCCTTCCATAAAATGGCAAGCTTCCGCTATTTTCCCAGTGTTCCGCAAGGAATTCCTATCCTTTTCAACAAATTGGAAAATAGTTTATTCATCATACGAATAGGTCATAAACATCGCCTTCAACCTACTTGTGAATTATTCAGTCGTTCCACAGGTCAAGTGCTCTCCTATGCCAACTAGGATTAGTTCAGTTTTCCCCGGTTTTATTCAACGCTATTGAGAGACAATTTGCCAACCACTCTAGGATGTAAGTGACTAATGTTTGAACTCCGAATTTCAACTTGAATCGTTCGCGCTTCGAACCCATTTCAGATGGCTGCATTAATGATTTATGAAATTCCTGATCATCAAAGATTACGTTGCCTCGAAATATTTGGAACAGAAAGTGAGATACAAATTGAAGGAGTTACGTAGGCGTAGGTTTCTCTTTCTGGGTTAAGAATAAGCATATCTGCTTTAATCTCGAATTTAATCTATGCAGCCAGTTGGAGAAGAGTTGTAGCTTTTGGTAGGTCGAAGAAAAAGCAGTCATGAACTTGAGTATTTGAGTAGCAATCAATATTCAGAGGCAAAGGAGAACGCGAAAGTGATACTCATTCTCTAAATAATAAGAAAGCCTTTACGTGATTTCAGGAGCTTTAACGGGCTTGATCTCCAATTGGTGCCGCCTTAGCAGGATATCATCTGAAGATTAAAGACGTTATACGAGTGGTCAAAGACTCACCCTGTATGTTATTACTCAATACTTCCTATTGAATTATCACAAATTTCATATTTTTTGGTATTAACGGTGGGATTTATAAAACGTTGATTGGCCGATCAAGGGCTTGATCGACAATCAACCACGGTATTCTATGCTTCATTTCGCAATTTGATTGTCGAATCAACGATTCGATGGTCCGATCAAGCAGTCAACAATCAACATCCTCTGATCATCGATCAACGCTGCTTGATTGCCGATCAAGCGAAATATGGGTTTCATAAAATATGACGTGTGTCTTCACGTGACAAAATTTTCACGTCTATGACTGCGGGATAGATTTTCATCTTGTTTGGCATAGTATCATAAAATGTAACGTTCAAATAGTTGAATAATCATCGTGGAGATAAATCACCGTGGAAGCTCCAGGAAGAGATTGTATTTCCATTTCACCTCCCTTGTTCTATTAGATGAAAACTAATCGAGTGTATGCACCGGACACTAATTCTCGTTCTGAACCCTCGTCAGGTTCCAGTAGGCATATTTATCACTCCAACTCTGTTGCAAATATAGGTCATATTTCATAAATTGTTAATCCTCATCACAGTCTGAAATTATATTTTACCTAGAATAATTATTACCAGGAACGATGGATGCAATTAACTAGTTAGGAAACGTACAACGGACATAAAACAAACGCCACTGTGGCATGCTATGGCCATCGCCCACTCGACCGCCATTACGGCCACATTTAAAACACTAATGGGGATTTATTAAAATTAACAACCATGCGAAGTTGGCTTGGGACATGATATAGCGCACTCGAGAGTCCGCCATATACGCTCGTACTTGCTGGACCTTTACGTTTTTGAAGCGTTTTTAATGCCATCTCCACACTTCAACTGATTATGATAGATGCGATACAGCGTGCTTCATAAATTCATGACGGAATTGTTGGATGCTTTCGACACGATACTATTCTGAAAATTTGTTATTTGAATGGGTCTATTCTTGTCTATCTACCTATTTTTCCGTTATAATACGTTCTTCAATATGAACATAAGCGATAAAGAATAATGGAAGACTGAGTCGAACTTTTACGAAATGTTCAATTCGTCTGAAGAAATAATTTTTTCAAAAAAACTAACGGGTTATTCCAAAATGAATTGAGCGAATCTACACGATGTGAATGATCGGTCGGCTTCAATTCCTGCACTAGTTGAATCTTGTAAGGCTTCAAAGCCAAATATCTGTGCATAATTCGCCATGTGGTGATTTGGAATAACCCCAGTTGTTGAGAACGTGGAGAAATTGAATAATTTGGATCTTCTTCACCACTGTGGCTCACGGCTGGTGTTGGCACATTTTGATCCGAGCCCGTCGACTCAAATTTGTCGCCTAAATTCTTAATAGCGGTCGAATTTTACGGAATTTAATTTGAACAAAAACACCAATTTCATAGTAGGTTTTAATTATTTTAAAGCGATTTTCGAGCAGAAATCGAATTCATTGTAACAATTGTCCAAGCATCTACTACGAATACTGTCAATACTGTCATGTGGTAGGTGTGGCCACAATTACAGAACAAAGTTCTTGTTGAAAGACCCTTTACATGTCAAACCCTAATGGTTTAGTTGGGCTTTTACCAGGGTCCAGGTACTCCAAATCTTCGATTATCCTAGTTTCCATAGTTTTCTCTTCATGTGGCCAGTGAACCCAACCTGTATCAAATTTCAGCTCTCTGAAATTATGGGAAGTACTACTCCTATTTTGATGATCATGAGTGAGTGCCATAAATGCAAAACTTTGCCTTAGCATAACTTTAGGTACTGAATGCCCTACAGACTTGAAATTTCGGATTCTTAGTATGTGACGGCAGCTTACTGGATGATCAAAATTTCTGTGTTCTAATCTAATCTAAGAAATGCATTCTGAGTTCTGTGCAATAAATGTAAAAAATCCTTCAAATTGTATCTGTATTATAAGCGTCTACAGGCCTCCCCATGGTAACTTAGATTTGTTCACTCAGACACTAACTCATGTCCTTGACTATTGCTGTACGGGATCTAAAGCAATTTTTGTCTGCGGTGATTTGAATATTAACTTCTTTGATTCTCAAAACTCCCTAACATATTTATTAATAAGTTTTGGTTTAAGTACTACATCTTCGGAACCCACTAGGGTGCTCACTAACAAAAATGGTGTAACTAGTTCCAGTAAGGTCGACTATATCTTGACGAATGTGAACAGCGATCTGATTTCTGTTAATGTTGTAGAACCCAACTTTGGTGATCATCGGGCTATTGTTTTGTCGTTCAGTTCTCCTTCATCTTGTACTATCCACCATACACCTACAAGAATATTTAGATCCCTTTCTGAGGCTAACCTGATGAATCTATCTTTATTGTCTGCTGGAGCAAGTTTTGATGACATATACTCTACAACTAATGTTGATATAAGCGTTGAACGTTTTTTCGACGTCATCGTTTCCTTGCTGGAGAGCACATGTCCTGTCCGACGGTCTTCATCTACTCATGGTGCGGAGCGGAGTTAAATAAGCGATGAAGTCAGACAAGCTGGCCATGATTTGAAGAACCTCCACTGGTTATTCAAAATTTGAAATCCATAGAATCATTTAGTGGCTAGTGGCTAAGAGAAATTATAAAAACTTTTGCGAACCACCAGATACGACTTCTATAATAGCATCATTGATCATTCGAATAACAAAAACAAAACTTTGTGGAATTTAGTCAGAGCAAAAACGGTTGATCCTAACTCTAAGCTCATATGTTCGATCAATGCAAATGGAAGAACTATATCAGACAGACGTGAATTGGCGGAAATGTTTGGGGAGTATTTTTCACGCATATGCTCGGTGGTTGTCGATGAGCATTTCGGTGAGAACAAGTCCTGTTGCTGCACAGCCCAGTCAATAACACATAATAATTTCTTTTTCTTCTCGGTTGTTGCTGAAGAAGTGGGCAGTATAATAAAAAATTATAAAAATAATAATTCAAGTGGTTGGGATCTGATTTCCATCAAAGTCTTGAAGGCTATTTCTTCCCATATTTGTGAACACTTGGCCAACATTGTCAACATGTCTATTACCTCTGGTAGATTTCCCGCTATTCTGAAGATCGCTAAGGTAATACCAGTGCACAAAAAAATGATAGGGAAAACATTTCGAACTATCGGCCGATTTCCTGCTGAGTTGCATATCAAAAATAATAGAGAAGCTTGTCCATAATAGGATGATGAATTTTTGAACAAAACTACGGCCATCACTAATTCTCAGCATGGCTTTCGAATGGGCAGGTCAACTGAAACCGCAGCATGTGAAATGATTAACTTCGTGCATGGGTGCTTGGACGAGGGAATCTGTGTTGCTGGCTTGTTCTTTGACGAAACTCGGGCATTTGATTGCCTCGAGTTCAATTTTATCATTGATAAGTTGTATAGTCTTGGTTTCAGAGGTATTTTTCTGGAGCGGGTCCATAGTTTCCTCACCGGTCGATGCCTTTATGCAACATGATTCCAATAAATATCCTGTATTAATGGGAGTACCTCAGGGGTCTGTTCTTGGGCCCTTGTTGTTCATTATATTTGTGAATGATCTACCCAATTATATAAATAAGTAATTTCCCAACATTATATGCTCTTATTAAAATCTTGCTCTTTGCGGATGACACCTCATTTCTCATCACAGCACTGAACTCAAAATGCGGTGTGAGCTGTTGGTGAAAATCTTTTCCGATTGGTGCAACAAAAACTCTCTCATATTGAACGTTGAAAAGACTAACGTGATTTATTTTCAAACTCGCAATTCAGGACGTCGGCTGATTTTGAATATTCCTTCTGCTGACTTGGAATCATCGGACTTCGTAAAATTTCTTGGCCTACACGTCGATACCACATTGAACTGGAGGAATCATGTTGATCATGTTTGCAGAAAATTATCTAGTTCCTATTATGCCATCAGAACCTTGAAGGATATATTGCCATTGAACTCATTGTTGGGAGTTTACTATTCCCTAGTATACTCCCACTTGAATTACAATGTAATTCTGTGGGGTGAATCACCTGACATCAATACCGTATTTGTGGCTCAGAAAAAAATTATCAGACTCATTTTTAATCTCAAACCAAGGGAGTCCTGTAGACAAGTATTCACGAATTATAAAATTCTAACTGTTCCCTGCATACACATTTTCAATTCTTTGTTGTATATACACAAAAATTATAATAAGATGTTAAAATGTTCAGAATATCATGAATACCATATCAGGAACAAAGAAACTCTCTGTTATCCAAAACACCGCACAACTAAGTTCCAACAGTCTCCATCCTACAGCGGAGCGAAATTTTTCAATCATCTGCCTGTTAGGCTGACGGCTTTGGATCATAGGAGTTTCAAGAAACAAGTGAAATCCCTCCTAGTCGATGGGTGTTTTTATAATAGGAATGAATATTTCAGTTCAATAATTGTTTGATTTAGTTTTCATTTGGGTATTGTATATTTAAGCTAATTTCTTTTCGGTTTTCTATTTGGTGTTGACGTGTCCTATACAAACTTGATTTGTCAGATGGGATTAATAAATTATTATTATTATTATTATTATCCAGAGGTTCTCAAATGGTTCCAGTAAAGGATGGTATGTTTTTTCTTCGGGCTCGACTTTACGGGGGCACTACCGTGTCCTCATATATTTTCTCTGAAAACGAATGAGCCAATGGTTTTCTAAAATAAAATAGTTAAGAATAGAGAAGAAATAAAAAAGTGTCACCGTCCGTGGTATCTTTAGACATCCCGATGCCGATGTGGTGTATTTGTTCATCCCATGAACAGCCATGGAACTGGGTAGGACACGTTAAATCCGAGTGCGCCGATCGCTACCCCACATTAATCTAGGTTTACAATTCACATGGGAGATATAGATCCAAAAACATACACATTTGTAGACGTTCGTTGGAGTTTTCATTCGACGAACGTAACAACGGTGTCGGAACAGGGTAGAGGGAGGCAGTTCGCTGACCGAATTCGTTCCTGAAATGGGGGCAGCGGAATGAAGAATGGCTAGCTGCCGTTTGTGCGTAAACAAAGCCCCGTGCAAACCGAATTGGGTACCAATTTTCAGCCTACATCGGGATTGAATTAAGGAAAACATTGCTCGGTTTGAAATTAGCGGTTGCGGGATTCCTGAAACGCTTATCGGGGTGCTGCCTACGCTTTAAATCAACTGGTAGACATTTTGCACGAGCAGCAGGAATATGTTGGGACATTCTGTAGCAAATATGGCCAACAAGAGTATTCAATTATGGATACCTTCTTTTGTTTTCGAGTTATAAGCGAAAAAGGGAAAAACGGCGATATCGAAAAAAAATATATATCTCCGGTATTATATGGTACACCTCTGAATTTATAGTATATAACATTACTAGCAAGGTAAGAGGGTTTTTACTGGCGAATGGAGGATAAACTTTTATATATCTATATATATCTCTTCAGCATAGACCGTTTTGACCATAAAGTGTTAGGGCTGAATCTAGCTGATAGTTGATTCAAGTAGACCAACGAAACATCTTCAGTTACCCCAATCACACTATTTTTGTTTTGCCACTTTTTGAAGTCGTATTCTCGCTCGTACCTTGAAGCTGATTTTGCAAGTAATAAAATTGAAGCTACACTGCTGGCTGTCTCAATAATTTCTTTTGGTACATCCATTTTCGCTTTCGCTAAAACAAATGTAAAGAAAATTAAACAGACATGTTCATGGCAACGCTTCCATAGCTTACGACATTTCCGACAAATTATTGAGATATTTTTGGAATTTATCTAACCTTTTTACAAATTGGAAATAAAGGAAATATAAAACAATACATGGTAACGGATTTTACTGGCTTAAGGAGGTAACTGACTCGCCTGCGGATTGTCAGTTATATTCTGCATTCGCCAGTAAAAACCCGCTTACCTTGCTAGTAATCTTTATTTATTTATTTAATGTAGAGGGAATACAGACAGGTTGCCCCATAAACAGTATTCACAGTTTACACTAATTAGCGAAATATCCAGTGGAAAAATATAAATTAAAGTAGTTTACATTCTCATCTGATCAACATCAACACCCAAAGCTCGAAATATACAAAAGAAATATAGAAAAAAAAAAACACCAGTCAACAAAACAAAAGCTTAAAAACTAAAATAAATCTACATTAAGAGAAAATGTCTTTTGAGGAGCAATTTCGAATTCAAAGTGTAACAGTGAAAGATATCAATAACCTCTCGGAGATCATTGCAGGCACGGAGCATCCGAATTATTGGTTATGTTACGGCATAAAGTTCGTTAAGGCAATGAACAAGAAAAAGAGTATTCTATGGTTGAGGGACTATGTTGTTGTCATTGAATTTTCATGCCAACCTAAAATTGAATCAGTGTTGCCAATGTTATAAAATCCAATATTCTAAATTTGAATATACAAAAAATAGATATTCTTATAACAAAAAAAAAAGATAAGAGATAAGACAGCTTCGTTTTTCCTTCTGGAATCTTCCATTTTCTTTCGATAGATTATTCTTGGCGAATCTTAACGCAATTTGCGGATCTAAACAAAGAAGAATTTATTTTAAATTTAGTTTATAGTTTGGGAATAATTTGATTTTATTCAAAACTACTCTTTGAGAGGATTTGAAAGCTACTTTCACATAAATCTTCGTTATAACTCCATAAGGTGGAGATCTCTATATTAAGCCACACTCCAACTTTGGTAAGTCGAAGGAGACTAAACGGAAGGTTTTCAGTAAGATAATTGTTGTCTTGGTTTTTAGGCTTCGTATTTCCTCCTATCTGACACCATCCCTGCAACTCAGTCATTATTATTGGATTCTTCGGTAAGCTGTTCAACTTGAGGAAGTAGATCTACTTCTCAGTCCCCACTGTCGAGCATCATAGTCTGCCCACCAAACAGCCAACCAACCAACCCTAATAACAAGGTTTTGCTGCAACCCCTTTGTCTTTGCTCTGGAAAGTATCCTACAACTTGCTGAATCACCATCAATACCCACTACGAGGGCTTGGAAAACACTCTACGAGCACAACATTAATACTTTGACTGGTTATTCTTTCTGTCATATTAATTTGAACATTTGGAACAGAACTGTAAGTACTTATAGACGTCTATAATACAATTGGCCAAATGAGTTCATATGAATTGTGTTGATATAAATTTCATTAAGCGTTTATTAACCTATGCTTATTCAGACAACGATAAATAATCCAAACTCGTACTATCTGTTGATCAGTTTATATAGCCCAATAGTTTCAGTTGTTCTGACCTATCTCGTTAAGAGGATATTCAACAAAGCTACAAGACAAGATTATAATTAGAGAGAGCAACTAGATAATTTCATTTTACACACCACCCTGAGATTCATTTCACTACATTTTCCACCAAAACGAGAATAAGAAGTGATTTATTTGCGATTTGACAAACCAATATTATTTTCTTCCTTCTTTTCTTAAAGTAGTGTGACAGTTAGTTTCGAGGTATTAGTTCGCTTCAATGGGATGAAAATGTTATATACTATAAATAAGTAAATAGATACCTTTCTATACGATTTTATCCTTTACATAGAAAGAGGTATTAGCTAAATTGGAAAACTTACAATGCATTTTAACTAATCTGTATTGTAAAAACTGGTATAGGAAATAAAGTATACCACAGAATTATATGGTTTAAATAAATACAGAAGTCAAAGACTCTCCCAGTACAATTTTATATTCCGAAAAAAGTGTGTCGGCTACCACACAACATGACCTTACCCTAAAATAATTAAGCCTCTGGATCCTCAGTTCCAGCCCTAATTTCCAAATCCCAGATTCGTTTCCCCTGTTGTTTATCTAGCGGGAACTAATAATAAACACGAGCACCCCTATCCCTTGGGACCCCATCGGTTTAACTATAACCGCTTTAAATGGATATCACATCCACTGGAAAATTTTCGAGTCATTTCGTCTACTTGCGAACGGGGCAATTCATCTTCAGCAGATAAATCAGTTGCTGACAAAACAAAACATTTGGCATCGTCGTAAATCATCTTATATTGTCTCATTCGTATGGGAGGAAGCACAAAATTATCTACGATCTACATTTCAACTTGTACAAGTATCACATTGGAATTTGAGATTAGGCATGTCGTGGATGAACAAATAACTTGCATAGTAATGAAGAATCAACTATATTGAGAGTTAGCTGATGATGAATTCTGAGAATAATTTTTTCTACAACTGCCATTAAAAGTGATACTTTGGCATTGGACAACCGTAGTGTTTCAATCTGCCAACTGACAGCTCTATCGTACAAATGTCAGAAAGTTTTCATATATGAGCGCTATTTGTGTTGTTTACAGTAACTTAAAAGATTCATCTCACCCAAAAAATGGAAGGTCGTCCAAAATCAGTTGTTCCGAAAACCATTTATGCTGTGCACCACCTGATACTTTTCTGCATAATGCGTAAGAGCTGCACTAGCGTTTCCTAAACACTCTCCTAACCATGATAACATGTCACTGTATTCAAAATTTGAGTACATTTTAATTAACAATATACAGGGTGAGTTTTTGACCACTGCGTTAATTTTAACCATAGGTTCTTGAGATCAAAAGAAACACTTTTTCCATTACGGTTTTTCCATATTCAGCTGCGTTAAAAAGTGATAAGCATTTTAAGTTTTCACATTGGCAAATACCCATCTGTAGTCCAGTTTAGTTTGAATGTAAAATATCTTCCACAGCATCCACTTAAGAATCTGAATTGTTTAAAAACATTATTTTCCCTCTAAAAAATGATTCACTCACTCATGTTTCATCCGATGAGGTCCATATCAAGAAGGAAGATACAAAATACAAAAATAAACACCATAAACATAGATTTTAGTTGTTCTACTATAATATCTTTCTACTTCAAGGTTATAAACCATCCCTTTCTAGTGAGAAATTCCAAAACAACCTCAGTATTATTGGATGCTATCATCATACATTTGTAATTTTCTTCTTAAAATTTTTAAATCATGAAAACCATCATTTCTATGAAAACTTCCAAGGCAAGAGGTTGTCACTGTGCTTTTTTTCGCTCAAAGCCAGAAAGCATCATCTATGATTTTCCAAACACTGACATTTCTGAAGTTTCTTTTGATTGACAGAGACCAGTGAACAGGTCTATGAGGTCTCTTGATATCATACTGTTGAAAATATGAAAATCTAACAATGAATGATGTCACTACGAATAATTATTTTAAAGGGATGTTACTTTGCTTGATGAATATTTTCTGTACTGAATCCCAATAACAATTTACTTGGATAGATTAGAAGTATTTCCAGATTTAGGTGTGCAATTATACTTGCTTGAAGAAATTGAGTTTGATCACCTAAATTTGATTCTGAAAAATCAACTAGGTGTTCCTTACTAAAAAATTTTTTGTTAAATCATTAATATGAATCTATTCTGTTTAGACTAAAATTAATTACTGAACATGCGTAAATTTTTGGTTTTTATAATCAGACTATCTGTTTTAATTACGTAAACGAAAACATAAATATTGAATAATGGTTATTCATTGATAATGTCCAATTTTAATACCTTACCATAGATATTAATTTACTACCGAACCCCAGGAGAAGAAATTAATAATTTCAAAATTTTTTGAAACGAAAGATAATATCTGTAACCATTATTGGTCTTTAGTTATAATTTTTCTCAGAACAACTAGAGTGAATTATTATCACATTGAAATATTATTTGTGGTGGGTAGTTCCCAATAAAATAGTGTTCTTTGGTTCCTTGTTGTTTTGATTCTGTTTGAAACTGTCAACAGTTATTTGTAGCTTTCTTTGAAAAAAATGAAGAAAATATTTCAAGGATAATTTCGATAGTTTGAAATTATTCAATTCAGTATGAAATGATTATGGTTAGAAAATGCATTCTGTTCTAATCTTTCTTGTTTATGAGCTTATAGCTTCCAGTTTCAATATTTATTGGATTCTAATTAACCATGCATCATAACAAACATTCAGAAATATTAAAACTAAGTCAAATTCTATTATCTCCTAAGTTCGTGAACCAGGTTGAATCGGTGTATGAAATAAAGATGTGAAAAAACTTCTATAAAGGTACAAAATAAATATAGGAGACTGGGTTCGAAGTTTTTAAAACTCATATGAGCTCAATTTGAAGCATTCTTATGTCAGAATAGATATAATTTGATGAAACCTGAAAGTCTGAAGCTATAAAGAACCAGCTCTTCATAAAGACAAGTCTTCAATTTAACAGGTCTTGACAGATAATACATTACCAATGAGAATATACCGAAGTACCAGGAAATATTTTCTCTATTTATTATGGAATATTACTCTGGATTAAATATTAAACAAGGTGCTGGACATCATTAATAATGAATACAGCAAACGGCAATTTCGATTTTTGAAGTGAATGTAAGACAAAAATTGTTCAGTGGTTAATTTCATCTATAGTGTTTAGTGGTGGAACCATAGACTGGAGAGATTTCCCCAACCTTTTGTAGAAATATTTAATAAAGACATAAAATTTTGGAGTTGGATGTGGGAAAATCAGAAAATTTGGACGAAATTATATGGATTCAATTCCTTTCAACTTCAAATATCTCAAGAATGGTGCAATTTAGGAAAAAAGATTGTATCTGCAAAAAGACTAATGATTCCAGGAAGTACAAGATACGGACCTTTAGTTCAAGCAATATTTGTTTTTCATGCAATTTAACCAATCTGTAGAGTAGTAGTGAGAAACCCACAAGAAATGGAATAAATCTAATGATGCCAAAATATGCATGACTGTTATCTAAAACCTTCTACAGGAGATCATTTTGATTGATATTGTCGTTTAAATATTACAGGTGAAAATGCAATTCGTTAGACGTGGTTAAAATTAACGCACTGGTCAAGGACTCACCCTGTATAATTTAACAGAAAGAAATGTAATTTTTGTTGACTCAACGTCAAAACTATTAAATGAAAGACTTTTTTCCATGGCAACTGAAATTTCAGAGAAAATGCTACTTATTGCCGTGTAGAATTAATCGGTTATCACTTCATAATTTTAAAATCAAAATACTCCGAAAAGGGTACAAAGTATCGAGTTTTACCAAGAGTACCTTTTGTGTGAAATTGAATGATGTTTAAGTACGCTTGAAATTTTGCTCAATAAATCTAATACTAAAAAAGTTATGTTCAATACTACTTGGTACGAACCGTGTAACTAGCGCCCTCTATGAGAGTCAGACATAAAAACGAATTCATTGGATGATCAGCTTCCAAAACATATTCGTATTAAATTTCATAACAATGTTACCAGTAGTTTCTGCAAAATTTTAAAAAATGTGTATAATTTTTTTTTCTTCAAGGACCTGTATCGTGAATATGGATGGCGTCACGAAAATTTTTTACTGAGCAAACCTCAATTATTTTTCAGTTTCTTATCTATCCTAGAGAGAGGTCCTTTTTTTTTAAACACCCTGTATTCAAAATCGTACTGGTTTAATTTTTTAGGTAGGAGTTCCAAAACTGCTTTTCTTGCAGACTTTTCAAATTTTACAGAAAACACCGATTCAACACTCATATTTAATTATTCCACTATCAACAAACATATTGTGCAGTCAATAACTAAAAAAAAGAAGGCAATTTCAATGACAGTGTCATCTTATTCATTAGTAAAGAAGGATTTGTAAGTCAGTAACCATAGCGTTGGCATCGCGATTCACAACACCCTTGTTATTATTTGAATATTAAAATCTTAGAACATAGATTAAATTAAGAATGCATTTTGAAGTTCAGTGCCATTTTGCCTATTTATTATCAAAATTGAACAGTTATACGAAAAATATTGTGTGATATTCGTGTTGAAAATGATTTTATTTTGTTCGTGAAAATGTTCAATTCCTTTTACAAACTTTTTCACTTACAAAATAAGATGTCATTTTGAACACTCATAACATGAATAACTATTTTCTAATTTTGACAAATAAAATGACACTTTTCAAAACTCATCTATGTTTTAAAACGTCTTACTTTTCGTAACTAGTTAGTTGAAGACACCCAATTTCAGATGAAAAAAATTCATTAAAAATCGAATGATTCAATTATCTATCTTTCAAAAATATATAAAAAATACTGCTATTAGCGCAATAATAATAATGGAATAATGAATCATATCGTTCACGGAAATCTCACGGTAGCACCAAATAAATCCTATGGGATAATATAAATACGTATATTCAGTGTCCTTTCGTATAGATAATAATCAAGGGTTTTCGGAGTTCCGTGTTCTATAATTGCGTTTTCAACTTCAACTGATTATTAACCTTTTACTTGTTGGGCCCATTAAAATAAACCGCTAATCGACCGTTGTTTTCGCTGGAGTAGGTATATACGAAAATTAATTCGTATGCTAATCGTTACGTTCACTTATTGATTATGAGCAGAAGGGTGAAAGCTGAAACTGGGGAGGATTAATAGGGGAAGTATTTGCTTCGGTTTTGGAGGTAGAAGGACATTGCGAATGAAACGAGCATTAAATTATTTTTTGGGGCAATGGAATGGTATTTAGATTCTACCCTAAGGGGAATATTATGGAACGCATCACTTTTTCTTAAATGTGCTGGGTACACAGGGTGAGCATTCGACTATTCCATTCATTTAGTCCATTGAGAACGAAATAGTAGTTTATGTAACCAGTCCGGAAACTAGCGTTTTTTGGACGAATAAACAATGAAGTTCTGTGAGTCTGTGTAGAAATACAAATCAATGAGAAGCCACACTTCTTTTATACAGGGTGAATCTATGACCACTGCGTTAATTTTAACCATAGGTTCTTGAGATCAAAATAAACACCTTTTCCATTACTGTTTTTACATATTCAGCTGCGTTAAAAAGTTATAAGCATTTTAAGTTTTCACATTGGGCAAATACCACTCTGTAGTCCAGTTAAATTTGAATGAAAAAAAATACCTTCCACAGCATCCACTAATGAATCTGAATTGTTTTAAAACATTATTTTCCTCTAAAAAATGATTCACTCACTCATGTTTCATCCGATGTGGTCCATATCCAGAAGGAAGATACAAAATACTAATTTTCTGGTGAAAAAAATTCAACACCATAAACATAGATTTTTGTTGTTCAATCATAATTTCTTTTTACTTCAAGATTATAAACCATTTCTTTCTAGTGAAGAAACCTCAGAATTATTGGATATTATCATCATTTGCAATTTTCTTTTTAAAATTTCCAAATTATGAAAACTTCCAAGGCAAGAGGTTGTCACTGCTTTTTTTCAATCGAAGACAGAAAAAATCACCTATGATTTTCCAAACACTGATATTTCTGAAGTTTCTTCTCCTTGACATAGACCAGTGAACAGGTCTATGAGGTCTCTTGATATCATACTGTTAAAAATATGAAATATTTTTTCGAAATCTTCAACAACAATGAATGATGTCACTAAGAATATCTATTTTAAAGTGATGTTACTTTGCTTGATGATTATTTTTTGTACTGAATGCCAATAAAAATTTACTCGTATAGATTACAAGTATCCCCAGATTAAGGTGTGCAATTTATACTTGCTTGAAGAAATTGAGTTTGATTACCTAAATTTGATTCTGAAAAATCAATTAGGTTTTCTTTGAAAAAATTTTTTGTTAAATCATTAATATGAATATATTCTCTTTAAACTATATATCACTTATTACTGAACATGCGTAAATTTTTGGTTTTTAAAATCTGTTTTGATTACGTAACACAAAAACATAAATATTGAATAATGGTTATTCATAGATTGAGTCAAATTTTAATACCTCACCATAGAATATTAATTCATCATCCAGGAGAGAAAAAATTTGTTATTGCAAAGTTTTTTCAAATGAAAAATAATATCTGTAACCATTACTTATCTTTAGTTATAATTCTCCTCAAAATAACTAGAGTGAATTATTATCACATTAAAATATTATAACGTCTGTGTGGTGGTAGTTCCCAATAAAATAGTGTTCTGTGGTTCCTTGTTGTTTTGATTCTGTTTAAAACTGTCAACAGTAACTTTCTTAAAAAAAATTTGTAAAATATTGTAAGGACAATTTCGATAGTTTAAAATTATTCAATTCAGTATGAAATGATTATGGTCAGAAAATGCATTCTATTCTAATCTTTCTTGTTTATGAGCTTATAGCTTCCAGTTTCAATATTGATTGAATTTTAATTAACCATGCATCATAACAAACATTCAGAAATATTAAAACTAAGTCAAATTCTATTATCTCCTAAGTTTGTGAACCAGGTTGAATCGGTGTATGAAATAAAGATGTGAAAAAACTTCTATAAAGGTACTAAACAAATCTAAGAGACTGGGTTCGAAGATTTCAAAACTCATATGAGCTAAATTTGAAGCATTCCTATGTTAGAATACATAAAATATAATGAACCTTGAAAGTCTGAAGCTATAAAGAACCAGCTTTTCATAAAGACAAGTCTTCAATTCAACAGGTCCTGACAGAAAATACATTACCTATTTCAACGGTCATCATGAAAATTGACTGAAGTACCTATGTGAATGATGGAAAACTTTTTCTTTATTTATTATGGAATCTTACTCTGGATTAAATATTAAACAAGGTGCTAGACTTCATTAATGATGAATACAGCAAATAGCAAGTTAGATTTTGTAGTGAATGTAAGACAAAAATTGTTCAGTGGTTAATTTCATCTATAGTGTTTAGTGGTGGAACCATAGACTGGAGATATTTCCCAAACCTTTTGAAGAAATATTTAATAAAGACATAAAATATGGCAACATTGAACAAATCTGATTATTGAATCATTTCAGCACAGAGTTGGATTTGGGAAAATCAGAAAATTGGACAAAATTATATCAATTCAATTCCTTTCAACTTCAAATATCTCAAAAATGGTGTTATTTAGGAGAAAAGATGAAGAATGATTTTATCTGCAAAAAAGACAAATGATTCCAGGAAGTACAAGATATGGTTCTTCTATCATTATTATTATAACCCGACATTACATGGTGAGAATTGAATTTATTTAGAGGTTTATAAATAGTAACTATAGAAATATTACAAAATTTGAAAGAGATAAAGAAAACACCCTCAAATTCGCCTTTTCGGATTAACTAGATTTTATGAATTAAGCTAAACCGTAAATTTTACTAATGAGATAATCAATGAATACAGAGCCTTTTATAGTTCCTCTTTCACGAAGATTTTTTTCAGTATCCGCATGTGTCTCTTGAAGAAGAATAATCTCTGCACCTAATCCTTTGCTAATTTAGAAAGATAATCATTCTTGTCTTTACAAATACCCTCTATATTCAAATCCAATTCACAAAATTTGTCGCCAATCTGCAAGGAGGATTCTGCGAATCGGATCTTGCGGGCCAAGTGACGATTTTTCAGATCTTCTGATGTTTGAAGTCTGCTATAGAACCCATTCAAGGGCAAATCATCATCCATAGTTGGGGAAGGTTGTGGTATAACACTTATTTCATTTAAAGAATAACAAAAAAGTGGTATACAGAAATCTGGAAACACATGTGTCGTATTCTATTTCATTTTTTGATTAATTTTTCTGTAGTTTTTTTTTTAATTGTTCGATGTTATGATAAGGATGAAAAATTCTCTCTTATTCATCGAAGAAAATACTGTTTTTTAAAATAAATAAAGGTATCATTGATTTTTTTAAGTGTAAGACTATAATTAGATCTAGCAGTAATGGGCTCCGAGGTAATCGCATAGGTAAATCTGAATTTTTCACATATAATTTAGACCTGAATTCAAAGTATTTCTTTGGACAGACAAATTGGAATTAACTCTTCAATTTCTGACACCGAAAAGGGGTTAATCTTATTTATCGAAGTGACTCACCGACGAGATTAAACATTAATTTGCTGGAATTCTAGGATCCATGTTTTCTATAAAAATCTATAGATTTAATGTTGTTTACTTTAGATAATTTATCAATATAGTCTTTGGAACGTTTTGAACTATATTCGGTTGAAAAATTGGATCGGCTTCTGAATTTATTAGATGAAAATTGCAATGCAGCATATGTTGGTCAAACTGGCAAAAACTTCGAGACCAGATTGAAAGAATACACCAGTTAAACAGTCCGCACTCTATAATAATATTAATATTGAAAAACATCATATGGATACTGTAAGTTTTGAAATCGTTCACAGATATGTAAATTAAAAAATCTCTAAGTTGAATTATAACCAAGCTCTAAATTTCGTTTGCAATTTTGTTTTCTTTAATTCGAAAATTGAAATATTCTTATCATCTTCAGCATCAGAACTTTTCACTTTGAATTAACTTCACGAACAAACATCATTCTGAAGTAGCCAACAGAATTGTGCCCAATCAGACATTCTCGTTTTCCCGCTAGCCGCATACCCTTTGTTTCAAACGAATTGCTTGTATCCCAGCTGGATTTTGCATTTTTGCGAAATAAAACGTCAAGTTCAGCAAGATTCTGATTAATTCTTCATTATTACTTCCAAGCAAATATTCCACAAACCGTTTCACCTTCAACCGAGCTCGATGTTGCCCCACTTATCTTTCATAAACAACGTCAATTACACTGCTCCAATTCTGCATAATTGAAAACAAAGTTAATGATAAATTGGCGATAATGAGACATACAGTAATTAGCTTTCGGTTCCTGGGGCGTCTCTCTGCAGCTTCTGTTCGGTAAACATCTAGGCGTATGAGATAATTCGTGTAATCATTATGGCAGAGGATGAACTTGGTTTTATTCCTTGCCCCCGTCCGTCTACATGGTGCCTATCTACGATAACGAAGTCTCATGCTTGATACGGAATATCGATTAGGGTCACCTCTGATATTCTGTTGCATTTTGAAATGAAATGAATAAACAATAATTTCGAAGAGGAACGACAACTACGAAGAACCTTCCTCCAGTGGTGGGAGATAGTCATTATTGACGCATGGTAATCACAGAGAATCAAGACCTCAGGGGCAACTGTGGACCGATTTCAAGGTGACTGCCTAGCATCAGCACAGTGTGACACTGGCAGTCTTGAAGGAGGCTTACAGTCTTAACAAAGAATCTGATGAACCTTCCAGAAGTCGTATGGATCTGCAGAGAAAGAGAGTCTGGTTCCAGTCTTCAAGATATAGGTGGCCCTCTTTCTGGACATGTCTAGAAGGTTCATGTTGTTGTTAAGACTGGCAGCCTCCTTCAAGACTGTCAGTGCCACACTGTGTTGATGAGAGGCAGTCACCTTGAAACCGGTCCACAGTTGCACTTGAGGTCTTCACCAGTGACGGCTCGTGCCCTCTAGGAGTGGGTCGGCCAGGTCAAGCATATATATATATATATATATATATATATATAATTAGAAGCAATTTTCTTGGGATTAGAGCACTGGATTGAAATTAGGATTTCATCTTTTTTTTTTATTAATACTTTACTACATATGTTTCGGCGTACATTGAGGCTTTTTCAAGTTTACATGTTACAAATACAGTGAAAATCATATCTAAAATGTATAACTGTCCAACAACTCATCTTAAAACTTAGTAAAATCAAAATCATATTCATCATGTTGTGAACGCTGTCAATTAGAATTATTCTAATAATGGAAAACCTATTATCTACTAAAAAACTAATAAAATCACCGCAATTTGATACTACCTCTCCTACACTTGCCATCTGGATCACTCACATTCAACTTGTAACCGAAAACGAACGAAAACTCGTACAATCCTAAACCCTACACACTAACATCTTACTCCAAACTACTGACCTAGTGAACTGAACTCTGATAATCAAACTGAACTCAGATAGCCCCTCAAGGGTAGTGACCTAGTCTTTGAAAATGAACAAGTTGTGGGTTGCTGTTTTACTATTTACAGTAACTAAGAATTTAATTTTTATGGTCAGAAAATCACAAAATTCATTTCATACAGTACGAATACACTTTTTTCTGAAATTGAAATTATATTCAAGTACTTATGATAATAGTCATTCGAGATTTGAGGGTGAAAATTTCAAATATTAACAGGATACGTGACAAAATTTTAAATACATAATGATTTCTCTTTCTATCTCAAATTTAGGATAAACATATGAAGATGTCGGATATTAAATTGCAATTTTTAATTCGATATTTGAAATAAACATCGATAATAATAAACAATTTCACCCGCCTGCCGTTTCACATAGGGACGGCCGACGGCCAAGTCTTCTTGGCCGACCTAGCAAGTGTCACAGTCGAGGTATTGTAGAGTTCCATTAATAGGAACTTCGAGCGACGTATGTGTTAGATGAAATTATAAACTGAAAGCTGTGGCTCGGCAGGCTGAGCTGCGTTATTACGTATAAGGACAGATGCGGGAACTTGGAATAAAAATTATTTGAGGTGTTTGACCGAAATAATGTGTACTTCGATGTGCTGAGTGGAAATATGAGATATATAAAGGGCAGAGGAAAAGATACTAACGGAATTTCTCGAGATTTAAATATTGCTATTAATTTTTCAAATAAGTTTAGATTAAAAAATATTTATTTTCACCTTCTCTTTTTCGGTTGCATTTGGGTCGGCCCGGCCGACCCTGCCTACCCTGACGAGTCGTCACTGGTCTTCACTCTCTGAGATTACCAAGCGTCACTAATGACTAGCTCGCCACACTGGAGCGATGTTTCTTAGTAATTGTTGTTCCTTTTCAATATATTGCTCTGTCCGTGTCGACTCAAAGGCATTAGTAGAAATACTTTTTTTTCAATAATTATTTCTCACAACCAGTAGCGTACTGACAGCAGTCAGGTGAATGTGGCCCCAGGGTTTGAAGCTCTGGAGCTTCCCACTCTCTCTTAACATGAAACGTTCAATTGAACTAATGAATGGAATATATCTAACCCTGTTCAATTTTCAATTATTTTATTTGTTCCTCATTTGTAAACTTCAGTTTCCAAAAACACAATATTAATCAAGAAAGTTTATTTTATCAAGTAACAACTAACTTGTAAAACTGACAGCTAACTTGCAAAGTCTTTAGAAGTTAGTAGTAATATTTACATTAGAAAATTTTGTTTCATCATCATATATGTTGAAAATCATGGTACAATGGTTATTTCCAGTAACACAGATTTTTGATGATGAAAGAGTTGATACTGATGATGATGAACCATCTGTTGACTCAGAAACTGCTGAACTCGAGGACTGCAAAACATTTGTACTCTCCTTACTACCAAATAATTTGCTATTTACTTTGGGACACTAGCAATAGTGTGCTGACCAGCATTAAGGGAAATGCACTTTCCATGTCAGTATGTCAAAAAAAATCTTAGCCTTCCTGTTCCAGGAGGCCGAAAATTTACATATTTTCTGTATAACATGCAGGGCTTGAAGCTGCAGCCATCATCGGTTATGGTGAATCTTCTTGTTGTTAAATTTTTTGTTTGCCGCAATGTCACAATAACGTATTTTCCCATATCTTCTACATCATTCATGTTTAAGGAGAGAATTTCGTCACATCGACAACATCCAAAAACCCCAAATATTGTTACAATTTTCGCCAGCTACCACTGGTCATTAGGAGCATGTGAAAGAAATTAACGCAAATTTTTTATTTTCAGAAACGCTATTACCTTTAGAAATCTGCAAATGACAACTAAACGTCATATTTTTCAATAAATTTTTTAAGGAAAACAAACCTACGAACAGGGGCATTTTCTTTAATTTCCAAGTAGCTTTTCAGCATAGACCATTTTGCCCATAAAGTATTAGGGCTGAATCAGTTGATAGTTGATTCAAGTAGACCAACAACACATCTTCAGTTACCCCAATCACACTATTTTTGTTTTGTCACTTTTTGAAGTCGTCGTATTCTTGCTCGTACCTTGAAGCTGATTTTGCAGGTAATAAACTTGAAGCTACACTGCTGGCTGCCTCAATAATTTATTTTGGTACATTCATTCTCGCTTTCGCCAAAACAAATGTAAAGAAAAATAAACAGACATGTTCATGGCAACGCTTTCATAGCTTACGACATTTGCGACAAATAGAGATTATTTTGGAATTTATCTAACCTTTTTACAAATGAGAAACAAATAAAATATAAAACAATACACGCAAGGTAACGGGTTTTTCGGCTCAAGGAGGTAACTGACTCGCCTGCGGCGATCCTCCATTCACCAGTAAAAACCCTCTTACCTTGCTAGTAATGTTATATACTATTTACCGATTCCTAAAACGAGGGAGTGAACTCAACAAAATAAAACCACAAACGTGAGATATTCGATATTTTGTTAGCTGAAAGTGCAGAATGAACGATGCAAAATTTTCTGAAAAATCCAAAGGAATCTGAGCCCATCGAAGAGAGACATCAAAGTATCCACGTCCATTGAATATCAGCCAAGCATCTATTATTTTCATGAAAGGAACATCATCTCCAGAGAACGTTGACGCCGGCTTTATTCCCAAGTCACGATATCGCCAAACACGGGGGCTTCTTCCCAAAGACCACTTGTGATATCCTGACAAAGCCGGCTATTATGTCCCGTCAACGACAAGTGGCACAGAGACCACTCGAAAGCGTGCGAAAGTATCATTCTCCCATCATAATCGCCCACGGAAGCCATTTCTCCAAGCAGCACCCTTGCCTAATTCATTGGAATCAAACCGAGAATCAACAGAATAATATGCGATAAAATACACTAATGACCCCCTTTGTACGTCTGAGAACTTGGTGGGGGGCTGTGAAAAGACCCTGATGCCAGAGAGAGCACGTCGATTTTCTGCCCCATTTGCTTTTCATCTTCAATGGCTAAAGGAAACGATTTGTCTTGGAAAAATAGGAGAGATTTTCACGAGAATGGAAATGAAGTCGATTATGCTTCGCTGCCACGATTGCATTCTACAAATAAGGTAGTAATTGTGGGTGCCACGGAGAAGGAATAGATTGCAGGTCATTTATCAGAACATGTTTGGAAAAGTTTAGATGAGTAGATCGACCTTATGTAGCATATCGTTAATTTTGCAGACTTTCTGTTTTATAGTCTTTATTTAACTGAACAAGTCTATTCTTGGAAGTGCAAATAAATCATAAATAATTTAGAAATGACAAATATAGTCTTACACATTTGTTACTGCAACTTATTATTATTAGTTGAATTCATTCAGTTTTATTCCAAGTTGCTTGCTCGTTTAAACCACGGCCCACGTATGTTCATTCATTTCCCGATGGGCGCGTAACATATGTTGGAGCATATGACCTATGTCGAACAAAGAAGAGAGAGTACGAAATCGGCGTTCATCCGATAAAGAGCAACACTTTCTTCGCAATCAATGAATTTCTCGATTTCTACAAATTAGAACTCTGGTGAAAAAGTGACTATTTCTCGCTCGTGAGTGACACGTTGATTCAGCCGTACTGTGAAACCAGGTAGGCAGACGTCGATACGGCCAACATTCGATTTTCTTTCGAGTCATGTTTTTTTTTTATTATCAGAGTTTCATTGTTAATTTTCTATTTCGTTTTCGTTTAACTTTCAAAGGCCCTTGTCGTGCCAACATTGAAGTATCAATGATGCCTTTATTTATTAAAAAACACTGTTTTCTTTAACGAATAAGAGAGAATTTTTTATTATCATCATAACATCAAACAATTCAAAAAAAGTACAGAAAAAATATATAAAAAAAGAAATAGAAAACGACATATGTGTATAACACTCTTGTCACTTCAGACTCTTCATATTCGATTAACAGTAATTTAAACAATTCTTGATATGCTGCGATGGAACAACTGTAATATGATATGTCTAGCGATGCTGGATAATGGGTCTTGATAAGCAAAGGACCATATCTAATCGAAATTCCCAGACATTCCAGACAGTAATAAACTTCTCAAAAATATCACACCAATAATCATAAAACCTAAGATTTGAAACAGAATTTATTGATACGCTACATGGAAATCTTGATGGATGTACCACGTAACAAAATTTGAGAATTAGGGGAGTTCGACATATGATACATTTAAGCTTAAGAGCTTAGATTAAGTTAATGATGGGAAAAAGGTGGATCTGTAGTAGAAAAATTAAAATTAAATCAGTGGACCAATCAGAGGTTTGTATCGAGAGACTCAGTTGACTAAAGCCAATGAAACTTAGATGTCGAATTAGTGGGGTAAATTTCGAACTATTGAAAAGAAGGGCACCAATTAGGAGAAATTAGGGAATTCCGGATTATGTTCGATAACGCTCGCGGACAAAGGGATATTAGGAAAAATTAGGGAATGGAAAGTCAGTTCAACGTGATCCGTAACCATGAAAACACTTAAAAAAAAAAGTATAGAAGAAATTAGTCTATTAAATTCTAGAAAAATAGTAATTGTGTTGTAATTGAGTGAAGTTCCGTGTTTGAAGTCCAAGAAAAAAGGTCAGTTATAAAATTTATAAACAGTCAAGAGTCCATAGTCCGAAACCTCCAAAAATATTTTGTCAGAGATTGTTTTAATTATTTTTTTGTGCTTGCTAAAATTGTTATTTTGTTTTTTGTGTGCTTCGAATAAATTAGTTTTTGTTATTCAGGAATTTTATTGAGTTCCCTAATCTTACAGAACTGAAGACTCGTCCTTTCTAGCGACGAGCCGAACCCTGAAGATTTCTCCGTCAGGAGAAACTCTAAAATAAACAATAATTTTTAAATTTTAATTTTTCTTTTGAACACCTCTTCGTCGGTGGAAAGCCGCTCTTCTACTAGGACGTTGGAAAGAGGTGTTCATTACACAACCACACGTGCCACTTTGAAATCGGTGATATTCTAAAAACTAACCTCAAATAGAAGCATAGAGTGTTATCTCGTTCCACCAAATCGACACAGAAAATTACAAGTGCCTATGATTTTCTACAGAATTGAGTTTATTATGAAAGATTGAAATTGACTTTGAATGTAAATCTTCCCATATTTCAAATTATTTAATTGAACAAGTCTATTCTTGAAAGTGTAAATAAATCAGAAATAACCTCGCTGCATGCCACAACGTAACATGAAACCAAGAATTGTTTAAATTACTGTTAATCGAATATGAATGCTTGAATATGAAGAATCTGAACAGATAAGACTGACACACTCAAATGTCGAAACACATGTGTTATATTCTATATCATTTTTTAATAATTTGATCTGAACAATTTCTATTTTTCCTTAAACCTTCCTATAAATTTTGTAGAGAATTGTCTATAGAATATTCAATTCTAAACAGAATTTACCTTTCTGATATCTTGAAAGGAACACTGAATAAACTGATGGGTCGATAACTACTAGGATCAGCAGGATTTTTTCCTCGTTTCAAAATATCTATTACTTTAGCCTTACGAAATTCGAAAGGAAAGTTTCCTGAATTCAAAATATTGTTATCGAAAGACAATAACCAAGGCAGATTGTATATTCTCCAGAGTATACAGTTGCGAATGGTGGTAAGCAAAAGCAATGTCATCAGCATAAACAAATTTCTGAGGAGATGTCGAGGGTGAATCACTCAGATGTAAATTTATGTTATATGAGGAACGTTTATGACTTCTGCTGATATGATGCAACTTGCATCATTTGCAAAACCCTCAAGCTGCACCCTATTACCAGTCACAAAAATCCACAAATGATATGCAATCTGAGTGGATGAAGTTTTCCAGAAGTATGTCTAGAGTCTCAAAGGCACGATGGCAGTGCATCATCCAAGTTCACCGACATAACTAATAGAGGGGTCACTTCGTGAGTTACCTGGCCGTGAAGACAGATTTATGTGGGAAGTATGCGAAACCCCGACCGTGGAAAATTTACGACGAAATGCTCCAGTTGCTGCACCGCCTAACCAACCCCTGCCAGGGATATAATTTTCGCCACTGGAAAATCACACAGAGAGATAGGAAAACCGGAGGAAATGACAAACGCTGAATTATTTCGCTTTGATATCGCGCGTACAACTCTGAAGATATCAGAGATTGCCGTATTGCGTTCCATATTCTGCGGAATCCATTGGAGCTGCAGGATTATCGTACTCGGTTCTTCTGTATAATTCTGTTATTATTCTGCAGGCGGATGTCGTGCTTGCGAAGAAGCTTGGAGTTATGATATAACGGAGATTCGTATGACGTAATGGAAAAGTAAATAAAGGTTAGGATTCCTAGACGTCATGTCGACATGGAAGACATTCGTTTTATTGCATCAAAAAAAGCACGGAAGAATTTCATCTTTTTGAAACATTTATTTACGTTGAAAAGTGTCGCATCTGAAACTTAGAGCTGGTCGATTGTAACGTATTGAGCTGGTCCACTCAGATCATAAAAAATTTTCATGTTGCCAAACTGAGAAAATGCTGGACAATTTGAAGGTTACATGTTCTAAAAGACTCACGTTGCCACCTCTGTATCGAAATTAAATACACAAATTGAAGAAAATTTGTGAGAGTCAGTATTAGGTTTTTCATATTTTTTATTTGCTATACATTTGCTATGAGTGGCAGGTGTATAACTCTGGGTCTTTTAAACCTAAATATTTCGTTATTTGCTTTAGGACACCACCAAAAGCGAGCAGGAGGGTGGAAGAGAACTGAAATTGCGATGAGTTATGTCTATGATTCGGTCAACAAAAAATTCGAAATGTCTATCAAATTATTTAGTAGTAAGGAGAGTACAAATGTTCTGCAGTCCTCGAGTTCAGCAATTTCTGAGTCAACAGATGGTTCATTATCAGTATCAACTCTTTCATCATCAAAAATAACAATTGTACCATGATTTTCAACATATATGACGATAAAACAAAATTTTCTAATGTAAATAATACTACTAACTTGTAAAAATTTTAAAGTTAACTGTCAGTTTAACAAGTTAGTGACTTGATAAAATAAACTTTCTTGATTAATATTGTGTTTTTGAAACTGACGTTTACAAATGAGAAACAAATAAAAAATTTCACAACCAAAATTCATAACCAATGAACCGGTGTAGATCTTATGGTGCCAGTAACCATTAAGTAAATTGCTATAAAGAGTAATTTAACAAAATATATGCTACATTCATACTTTACACGATGAGTGTTTTTTCTGTTTCATATTCACAATATCAAATCCGGTAGAATTGATAAATATCCTGCTCGACCAGACAAAATCGTAAGTCATCAATCAAAACAGACCAAACACGGAAAATCCAAAAATCAGTAATCTGGAAATTGGCACCAGGATCCCTGATGCGAAATGACCGTTCAATGTCAGCAGGATTCGAGAGAGAGGAAAACCCATTTTTGGATCAATCGACGTATAATGTGTCGACATTTCCGAGGACGTTGTTTATGGAATGACATTAGTCAGGGGACATGATTTAATAATGCTGTAATGCTATCAGCGTCAGTGTCCCTTTTCCTGCAACTTTCGGCGTTCCTGTCAGTTCTTGTTATCCCAAAAAGGGAGACTCGGAATTCCTGATACTCCCGATGGAGTGGATTTGAAACGATGGCCTTGAAATGGAAATTGATGGCTAGGGGGCAGTTGTTTCGGTATGAATATGGAGGATACTTATTGACAATTTGGTTGGTTATGGAAGAGTGCGGCAAAAGTCAGTTTACACCTTAAACTATATAAGATAGACAAAGCATTCCTTTGTAAAATGTCGATTTGTTTTGACTCCCTCATTGAAAGTCTTAACCTCATTGAAAGTCTCTTGTGAAACCTCACCCGGCAACACCGCATAAAATCTTTTTCCATTCATCACATTATCTTCAGGGTCAAAATGATCTGAACAAATGAAAATTGCTTTCTTTGGGCAAATACTTGACCATCCTAACAGCGAAGCCCAAATTCTTCTTTTTTCATCGTCATCTGGGAACTTTAATTCAAGAAAACCTCATTTTATCTAATAATAATCTCATTGTAAACTTCCCTATTAAAACTTTCAACGCTACTAAACATGTAAATAACTAAATACTTCGGTTATAACAATACACTTATCTATGGAACGATAAATTTGGATTAAAATTACTGTCTTTACTACAACTTTCCCACTTACGAACCATTTTTAGTGCGATGAAAAGTAATAAACAATAAAAAATATGAAAAACCTAATACTGACTCTCACAAATTTTCTTCAATTTGCGTATTTATTTTCGATACAGAGGTGGCAACGTGTGTCTTTTAGAATATGTGACCTTCAAATTGTCAAGCAGAGAATGGAGCAGCGTTGTCTTGACTTTCACCTGAATTTCTTTCCATCTGTGGTCTCTGACATAAGATACTAGAATCAACTAAAGTTTTTCTTTTACTTCTTGCTAATATATCCGATGAGACAGTTCCAATTCAAAATATAAAATTTTATACAATGTTTTGAATGCAAATTGGAGAAAAAGCTTTTATTCACAATTATAGGGGAATAGAGACACCTACTATTTGCTCAGTTTGGCAACATGATCATTTTTTATGACCTGAGTGGACGTAACAATCGACATTACAATTACGTTACAATTGACCAGCTTTAAATTTCAGAAGCGACACTTTTCAATGTAAATAAAGGGGTTTATTCTTATATAGTCTAAGGTTTATACCGTCTGGCATGCACGTGTTCTCGGCCAGTGTCATACCTAGGGAAAAAGGAGGCAGCTGAAACGTAGCGAGTTGAGTTATCCGCGTGTAGCAGTGTTGTTGTGTACGTTGCCATGGCTGCGCGTGTAAAGTACACGAACGAAGAACGTGTATGTTTGCTCATTTCTTACCTAAAACTTCACGGAGATTTTGCTGAAATTTTCGAAGAATTTCGCTTTCCAAATAAGCAATTTCCCACCAGACAAATAGTGCATAAAAAGTATCGTAAATTCGTTACTACTGGCTCCGTAGTCGACGCGCCGCGTTCAGGTCGCCCTGCTACCGTTATGACGGAGGAAAACATGAACATTGTAGCTGAAGCTTTTGTCGAACATCCAATTCAATCTGCACGTCGCACAGCCACAACATTGGAGATTTCTGACCGAAGTTTGCGTCACATTTTAAAGAAGATAAAATTTCGTTGTTATCGGCCTCGACTTTTGCATGCGCTGAACGTGGATTACCCTAATCGAAGATTGGAATTTTGTGAGTGGTATTCTGGCTGCGCAGATGATGACGAATTTTTCTACCGTTCAAATATTTTAGTGTTGAAGCTCAGTTCAGGTTGAATGGGCGTATTAGGCCAGTCCTACTTTGGAAGCGGAGTTTCTCCAGACCAGACAGTCTGGAGGGTCTGGCTGGGTCTGGCTGGGTCTGGAGAAAACAAAAACAAAGAAAACGTACTGTCCTACATTGGAGGCAGTGTTCGATCTGGTCTGGACTGCTCTGAAGAGAATCAAATCGGGTCGGGTTGGCTGGCCAGACCAAATCCGCTTCCTATGTAGGACTGGCCTTAATCGACACAACTGCGTTTACTGGTCGAGTGTGACAGTATGGGCAGGTGTTCATGCAGGTGGCCTTATAGGGCCTTACTTTTTTAAAGAGCCACTGGATGCGCAAAATTATCTCGAGTTACTGGAAGATTTAAGGAGGGAATTAGATAACAATCCAGACCTTGCGAGAATTGAACATTATTAATAGGACGGCGCTCCTCCGCTTCGTAATTGATTTATACAGTTGCAATGAATAAACAACAGTAATACTGAAGTTTCTTCGAGAATTTAAGGGTGCTTTATGTTCCTTAGTCGTATCCGCACAGTCTTCTGAAAATATTCTTTCATTCAAACTTCAAAACAATTCCCTGATGGATTCACTCTATTACTACCGATGGATTTGGCGTATTTATCATTTTTAGAGCGTTATTATACCTTATCGATCGTTTGCCTTCAGAGTATCTTCCCTGCCCCCATAACGTCCACATTTCCGATATTCAGATCCATCCAGCGATATCGGCTGAACTTCACGTTTATCTGTCACATGAATTTCTGAATTCGCAGAGGCCATCAACGACGAAATGGGCTCCCACCTGATCCTTAAATGTGGAAAACGATAGGTAGTAAGACGAATCTAATGAGGTATTCTATTGTGTCGTTCTGGATTTGCGTTTCTCGAAAGGACATCATTACCGAGCCCCTATCCAGCATGATTGCCAGAAGTAACGACAGCCTTAGTCTCACATAAATCGAGATCTTTCTATCAACAAACCGAAACATTACCTGCGGAATATAGGCGCAGCAGTTTTTACTGCCGAGATAAAAGGAATATTCCAGAGTTTTCAATAGCCGAATAACTTTAGTCCTACTCGGATGCCTTGAATTCTTTTTGGTTAGATACCTCCGAGAGATGAGCTGCTTTCAAGTTCTACAACCAGAATTAGTTCTTGCACAAGTTGAACTTTATTCAATCATATTATTGGGAACGAGAGATGAAGTGACGGTCGTTTGTGGAAACGATTGAAATTAATGGATAATACAGGGTGCCACAAAATTAACAGTGCAGTTGCGATGGGCTACTACAGTACAATAGTTTGAAGCGGAGAGCATCGCGGCTTCACAGTTTTAAAAACTTCAGTGCTTTGCTTCTGTAGCACATAATCTTGATGATAATAATAATAATAAAAATAATAATAATTTATTCATTTTTTGAGACAGATTACATCTCTATAAAATACGTCATAGAGAAAAAAAAAAATAATAATATTAATGCTATGAAAAAAAATAATTGAGGCAATCCTACATTAACAATAATATCCTTATCCCTCAAACAATAGTATAATTCGAAAATTCACCCACACTATAAAAGCAATTAACAAGCAATATCTCCTTCATTTCTTTTTGAATTCTCTGCAGTCCAAAACCCTGAGCCTGTCTGGAAGATGGTTGAACAACCTAATTCCACAGTACTTGGGCGTGTGCTCAAACTTAGTGGTTCTATGCTTTGGAACACAGAGAATATCTTTATGCCTTGTATTGTATGAATGAAAATCAGAGCATTTTCTTAGTGATGTAACGTTTTTTTTTTTATATACAATGAACAATCAGTATAAAAATGCAAGGAAAACTTAACAGCTTGCTTGCAATAAAGTAGGGTCTACAGAACTCCATAGGTGAAAGGTTGAATATGAGTCTAATGATCTTTTTTGGTCAATAAAAACACGATGACCTGTAGGTGCGCCTCCCCACAATAGTACGTTGTTACTCAGGTGGGAGTATGCTACTGAGTAGTACACGCTGATTAGAGACTCCTCGGTAGGATCTGCTTGAGGGACCTGATGGCAAAATATGCACTACCCAACCTTGAACAAACTGAGTCAACATGGCTCCCCCAACAACGATGAGAAAGCAATATTATGACGAGGAAGATCATTGACAAACAAGATGAATAAAACACCTCTAAATCCGAGGCTGTACAACTTAGCCAGAATAAAATCTAGATTCAAGCAGTCGCGAATGCTCTCGATTCATCAAAGAAAAGCCCTGCTACATGCATTTCACCATCTAGACTGGCATAAACAAAACTGACCAGGTCACAAGCAGCTGTACCAGTCGACCGATTAAGTCTAAAGCCATATTGGCTTTCAGTAATTATTGAATGCTTATTCAGGAAACCCAACATTATATCGAGTATCAACTTCTCCATAACTTTGGATAAAGTGCTCAATCAGAGATATAGGACGATATTTTGCAACATCATCAGTAGCTTTTTTTCTTGTGCACGGGGACAACCTTAGCAGTCTTCAAGACGCTAGAAACTTACCCGAAGTCACCGACCAGTTAATTATATGATCTCTAAAACTTGGGTGCAGAATGAATCACTTTATCGTAAGTTTTCTTTTTTTTAAAGCCCATAAAAACTGACTCTTATGCCGCACCCATTACTACGATGTCAAGTATGTCGCAGCGGTGGGCTTTTGAATAGATTGTGACTCCTTAACCTACGAAACTCAACAGTATTCTGTCGCTGGCTCAAATTCCGCTCCACTTCAGACCACGTGGCACATTGCAGATTTTGACGAGGTTGTGCTGGTGGCTGTAGCATTGCTCTGCGACAAGAAGCATTTTCTCTATGGTGGTAAAGTGCCTCCATTACTGACCGGCAGCAAAAGAAAAGATCTGTCGACACCTTTGGAGTGATATGAGCTTATTTTCATTCAGAGGAGTTAGAGCTCATATTTTTTGAGACTGATACTGGTCGTACAGCTGATTCTGTGTGCCCGTATACTCAATTATTTTCGACATACATACTTTTACTCATCATTCGATGCAAGTGGTGTGACCAATATGAAGTTCAAATATTTGGGCAATGGAAATAATTAATCAATATGTGATTGATCACTTACGTAACTATTTTATCAATTTAAACACATGAACTTCCCTCAAAATATGCTTTCATAGATACTAGCTGGTGAGTATTTGGTAAATATTTGCACTCTATGGTAGCCGATTAATGGATGCATGGAATCGTGTGCATTACGAATTCATCGTAATTAGATGAAAGCATAATACTTAACATTGATTGTGAATACGTTTGCATAAAACATCCCTCGTGGCAGTAGAAACATGATCACCATGACGTCATGGATATTATTCACCAGTTAGAAAACCAGAAATAAGTATATTTAAAATATAGTTCTCAATTAATTTTTTTGGTTCGCTTGTTTCTACCTACTAATTTAGCCGAATTGTCTGGAATTTTCGAATATCAAGACGACGATCGATTGAGTTGAACTTCCTTATGAAAAATCTTGGGTCAAACTTGCGTTATATTTCGTGATTCATTCATAATTGATTCACAATATTTGGAAAGTACATAAATGTTATTGATAGCTAGGATATTCTTTGATCTCAGCGTTAGCTCATTTCATTTTAATAAGCTAGACTTCTTCAACATATAAAAATGTTTAATGATTAAACATTTTGATTTTATAGAGAAGCCTAGAATACGATTTTTACTTGTCCAATTGTACTTTTGTGAAATCCCGGTTTCCTTCGAGGATAGACAAGCTCTACCAGTTCAGTTCAGATAGAAACTTCTCTATCTCAACCATTTGCTTTCTTGCTTCAATATACGATTTTTCCCATTTCAATGCTGGTCCTCGAATTCCAAATTTTTCAGTTTCGCCATTAATTTTTGTACATCCAGACAATCGCCTTGGTTAAATCCAAGAAGATCCCCATAGCTAGCTTTTAACCATCAAATTCACTATTTTTGTGATGAAACGATATTTGGTTTGAATCGACTTATCTTTCAGATATCCATGCTGATTGATTTTGAATATCGCATTATCTTTCAGATATTCCGTTAATTATTTGCTGTATGGCTTGACTGTATAAGATACACAGAGCATTCGTTTGTAAAATGTCGATTTGTTTAGGCTCCCTCATTGAAAGTCTCTTGTGAAACCTCACCCGGCAACACTGCATAAATTTTTTTCCAATTACCTGGGTCACAATATCTTCAGGGTCAAAATGATCTGAACAAATGAACATTGCTTTCTTTGGGCAAATACTAAACCATCCCAACAGCGAAGCCCAAATTCTTCTTTTTTCATCGTCATCTGGGAACCTTAATTCAAGAAAACCTCATTTTATCTTATAATAATCTCGTTGAAAACTTCCTCATTAAAACTTTCTACGCTACTGAACATATAAATAACTAAATACTTCAGTTCCAATAATACACTTATCTATGGAACGATAAATTTGGATTAAAATTCCTGTCTTTACTACAACTTTCACACTTACGAACCATTTTTAGTGCGATGAAAAGTAATAAACAATAAAAAAAATGAAAAACGTAATACTGACTCTCACAAATTTTCTTCAATTTGCGTATTTATTTTCGATACAGAGGTGGCAACGTGTGTCTTCTAGAACATGTGATCTTCAAATTATCAAGCAGAGGATGGAGCAGCGTTGTCTTGAGTTTTACCTAAATTTCTTTCCATCTGCGGTCTCTGACATAAAATAGCAGAATCGACTTAAGTTTTTCTTTTACTTCTTGCTAATATATCTGATAAGACAGTTTGAATTCAAAATATAAAATTTTATACAATGTTTTGAATGCAAATTGGAGAAAATATTTTTATTCACAATAAAAGGGGAATAGAGAAACCTCCTATTTGCTCAGTTTGGCAACATGAATATTTGTTATGACTTTAGTGGACCAGCTCAATACGTTACAATTGACCAGCTCTAAGTTTCAGATGCGACACTTTTCAATGTGAATAAAGGAGTCTATTCTTGTATAGTCTAAGGCTGTATGGTTTCTCCAGAATTTTTGAAAAACTCGCTAAGGTACTTATGGGTTTGTAGTTTCCATATTCATTACATAACAAACAGGGGGATCCCTGTTTGTATTTTGGTTTAATCACATCTATCTTCATGCTTGCAGGAAAAACTCCAAATTTTACTGAATTATTGATGATGTAATGCAATGGTTCAATGTCTGAATGATATTAGGATATTATTTGATATGTCATCGTAACCACTGGAATGTTTCTTCTTCAGTTCTTTCATATTTTTTTGTTTTGTTTTTCGTGTTATTGGTTTAAGTAACATATGTACTTTTATCTTAGTCATTAGGGATGTAATCGATATTTTTATCTGATGACTATGATGTTAATATTTTTGCTGTATTTGTGAAAAATGTGTTCATCTCATTAGCTGTTGTTACTGGATCTTCTGATTCTTTCATTTGTGGAGACGTTTCATTGGAAATTCCTTCAACGAATATGTGAAATTGAATGTGTCAATTCAACTTTCAAACACAGCATTTCATGTCAATTTTGGTGTTATTATCGTGTGATTGTGATATTTAAATGACGAATATTTCTTGCATTAATATACTTCCCAAAACGATGTTGCCCCAAATAAAATCCCTGCAAAATGTGTACAAAACCTTATTTAATTAACTAGTAACAGGATGTATTCCTTGAATAAGGTAGGTTTTAGGTTAATTATTTCAGCAGTAACGACGTACGAAATTCTGTACTCAATTGCACTCAATTCAGCTGTAATTCCTGGACATGAATGCATTCCATGCTACATTCTCTCTCTTCCTCGTTCCATATCAACTACGCCTTGGAAAATACTCTAATATAAAGGAATGTTGTTGACAATAAACTCTAATTAATGTGGTCATGAATGGAGTTTGGAGCAAATGATCATTAATGAAGAATTCATACAAAGAAAAATTTCTCTTTGTTTCCACAATTGATTTTCATGTTGTGAATCGAAGAATGCTTTCATTGTGGTGTCCAATATTCCGATATTCCATTTTACTGTTCAACATTTTACGAAACGTATCTGTGTTCATTTTTCCATTACCCTTAAGTTATTCGTCAGATCTCTACGAAAATTTGTGCATATTTGACGGTTGTTATATTTTACGTATCGTTGGAGTTTATAACTATAATATTGAGACACAGGAGAGAGTACTTATAAAACAGAAGACGTCATTCGATGACGTTATGTTTTCATTCGATGACTTTATGTATTTGTTAGGCCCGAAGACCGAAAACGCTCAGTGGCCGGAAAAAACGGCCACATCGCGTTCTGGCTGCCTTCGAACGCACAGAACGCGTTTTGGCTGTTTTTAAACGCTCGCAACGCGTTCTGGTAATTGTTAAACAGCCGGAACGCGTTTTGTCAATTGTTCAACGCTCACAACGCGTTCTTAATGTTCGACTTGTATTATTTACCGCTTTCTACCTGCGTAGGATAAAATTTATATTGTCCCTCATAAAACAAAGTTGAAAATTGAAATACAATTTAATTATTGACAACTACAATTGGATACCAAAGATGGGTTCGGTTTTTCTTGCCGAATCATTTCAACAATATTAAATTTCTTATAATTGTTTTTCAGTTCTAGGAAGAAAGTTACACTAATAAACTTATATTGTCGAGCATATAATATATAAATGCATGAATTAAAAAGCGAAAAGTTCTTTATTGAACAAATGAATTTCAATTTATTCTCTACAAATCCAACTTATTGTGGAGAACAAAACAAACTTGAATTTATAACTCTTTTAATTACTTTATTAGAAACAATTCAATTATTGAAAACTACAATTAAATACAAACGACGGGTTTTTCCGAACTTTTGTGTACTTTACATAGGTACGTTACTTATTTTTACAATAACTGTTTGAATGAAATTTCGAATTACATAGTACATTTAAATTGTATCCGTAAAGTATGGAACAAATTCATTTTTAGCTAATCAGATCATTTTAAGAAATAATCCTGAAACACATCGATTTTTATTTTAATTTACCTTATTTTAAAATAATAATCTAATATACAGCGTGAATTATTTTCGAGTAATGACATCACCGTCATTTTTTTTAAATTGAACTATTTTGTCTCCATTTCCGGATTACTCTAGCTGAGCTGATTCCAAAAATGTATCACATGTTGATTCCAATAGGTACAGGGTCGACAAATATACAATAGTTTTGTACGTGCTCAGTGCTCAGTGCTCATAAAGAAATGCTAGACCATAAGTACCAAACATGTTCGGAAACAACTTATTTTTATTATTCTAAAAATGTAAAAAACTACAGGGTCTTACATTTGAACCAATTGCCGTTAGACAAACGCGTTCCGGCTGTTTAACAATTACCAGAACGCGTTGCGAGCGTTTAAAAACAACCAAAACGCGTTCTGTGCGTTCGAAGACAGCCAGAACGCGATGTGGCAGTTTTTTCCGGCCACTGAGCGTTTTCGGTCTTCGGGCCTAACATATTCATTTGATTACTTTATGTATTCATTCGATGATTAAGAACATATAACTTGAAATTTTGGAAAGCGTTTTATACGTTAGACTGTATAAGAAAAGACCCTTTATTTACATTGAAAAGTGTCTCATCTGTCGATTGTAACGTATTGAGCTGGTCCATTCAGGTCATAAATAATTTTCATGTTGCCGAACTGAGCAAATAGTAGGTTTCTCTTTCCCCTATAATTGTGAATAAAAACTTTTTCGCCAATCTGCATTCAAAACATTCTCTAAAATTTTGAATTGAAACTGTCTTATCGGATATATTAGCAAGAAGTAAAAGAAAATATTCAGTTGATTCTGCTATTTTATGTCAGAGACCGCAGATGGAAAGAAATTCAGGTGAAAGTCAAGACAACGGTGCTTCATTCTCTGCTTGACAATTTGAAGGTTACATGTTCTAGAAGACACACGTTGCCACCTCTGTATCGAAAATAAATACGCAAATTGAAGAAAATTTGTGAGAGGAAGTATTAGGTTTTTCATGTTTTTAATTGTTTATTACTTTTCATCGCACTAAAAATGGTTCGTAAGTGTGACAGTCATAGTAAAGACAGGAATTTTAATCCGAATTTATCGTTCTATAGATAAGTGTTTTGTTAGAACCGATGTATTTAGTTATTCACATGTTCAGTAGCGTAGAAAGTTTTAATAGGGAAGTTTTCAATAAGATTATTACAAGATAAAATGAGGTTTTCTTGAATTAAGGTTCCCAGATGACGATGAAAGAAGAATAATTTGGGTTTCGCTGTTGGGATGGTCGAGTATTTGCCCAAAGAAAGCAATTTTCATTTGTTCAGATCATTTTGACCCTGAAGATATTGTGACCCGAGTAAATGGGAAAAGATTTTATGCGGTGTTGCCGGGTGAGGCTTCACAAGAGACTTTCAATGAGGTTAAGACTTTCAATGAGGGAGTCTATCTTATATAGTTTAAGATTTATACTGATTATAGATACACTGTACACTGATACACGGATGATAAGGCATGGTAGTTCTATTTTGTTACCAGTGGCGGATTTACAAATTTGCCGCTAGTAGGCCATTCAATTTTTGCCGCCCCTACTGACTTTTGAAATTCAATACGTTAGTTTAATCCCGTTATTAGTATGATTGTGAACTTAATGATATTTCTGTCAGTTACTAGATTATTTTCGCAACCCTCTATGTACTGAAGAGTTTATTGTTGACCTAACAAGTTTATTTGACAGGCAAAACAAAAAACCCCCGACTTTAAAGCATAAAACCTCTGTAACATTAAAACGGCTCAATGGATTTTCATCAAACATGTCTAAGAACACTCGCCTGTAAAACACCTGTAATACAAAAAAAAAAACTAAATTGAAATCGGTTCATTCGTTCGGGTGTTATGATGCCACAGACAGATACGTCAAACTTATAACACCCCTCTTTTTGCGTCGGGGGTTAAAAATAGCAGCATGTACTAATCATAGGGTGGGAAAAGGCATGACTTAACTACACTATATCATCCAAACCTCACTTCCACATTTATAAAATATTAGTAAGATCATAATGATTTGAACCATCTAAGAATAGTGAAAAGTTCGCCCGCAAAATCCAGTATTTGACACGACCATCAACAACGTCTGCCTTCACGCGTCTGCCGCGTTCCGGTTGCTCACTCGGGTATCGCCCCACAACCGCCGAATTGCAAAAAAATAAATATGTGGTCCTCCACCAATTACTTTAAAGAATATCCATGAAAAATTTCAAAGAGATTGAACCACGGAATCACGTAGTTCCATACAAACGTTGACCCCCTCAAGGGTACAATTTTGATAAATATTTTATGCTAAATGTTAAACCGGACTTCAGACTACAAGATTCAAGGAGATTCATGTGAAAGTGCCCAGCAGTTTTTGCGTGATGTTCATTCAAACAAACTGACAGACAGACCGACAAACAAACAAGAAATTTAAAAAAATCTAATTCTACTCAGTTACTCATCTCAAGCCATCCTAGCGAATTTTTTTTCGAATATCTTTAATGTACAGACTATTTTAGGTTTATGATATTATTATAGTATAGATTGTGTACACGTATAATTATAAAAAAAAAGACGGGTTGCACTCCGGGAGTGTCGGCAGAAGTGAAAACTTGAATATTAACGTTGTGCATTTTTGATATTTTGCAATGGTTAGAGAATAATTTTGTATGAATTGCTTTCATTATCAGTATAAAAGTGATATTATTTATGTGGTGGAATACAATATTCATTTATTGCGCTATCGTACACAAAAATGACAATAGGTTTGTACGGGTGGCAGTTCCCAGTTGTACTGGGGTCACAGAGAACCAGGTTCTATAACTCTTGGAATCGTCGCAAGTTGTTCTATGACACGAACGGGTGAGAACATGGACATTGAACTCTAAATACCATATAGGTATTCATATAGAGTTCAATAATCATGGATCATATCATGGATAGTGTTAAAAATATATTGAATAAGTTATTGTGTTATTAATACGGTGGAAATACTTTAGAAATTACAAATATTAAACTTGAACAATTTTTTTTGTCATAAATAAATAAACATATCCATATAAATAACTGTAAATATAATTTATATGTAATGAAATATTTAAAGAAATGATTTAATTTAATTATAATTTGAAATTTCAATACATGTAGTAGTGGTCATCAGTGGAGAAATTATTTTTGTTAGTTCATATCTGGAGAAATTGTGAATTTTTCTGTTATTTTATTGTAATTTTGGTGGAAACTGTGTAGAGAAAATTTTATATAATAGAATTAGGTAATTGTATATGGAACTGGTAGCATTTGGGAAATAAATAAAAATATTTTCTAACAATTTTCATAGCTTTGTAATTATTTTTTAGATAAGAATTGTTTTAATTTGTTCTTGAAAGAGGTCATTCCTCCGTTTCCTTCCTAAATTTTCAATACATTTTGAGTGGTTAAAAAATAAAGATACTACAATCACGAAATAACAAAAATAAATATATAGCATATAAATACGAAATATCGTATATATAAATAATATAAAATAATTATCTTACATACTTTGATCAACAACTATGCAATTGTTTTATTCATCTATTACCAAATGATCCTTCCTCTTCTTTGAGATAACAAAATTTTTTTTTTTTGAGAAGCTATTATAAAGAATTGATTAAAAATTTATACTCCCACAACATCAAATATACTCAAAAACAGCTATGTGAATATCCTAGTCACCAAATATATAACTTAATTGCCAATTAGAACTACTGAAAATTTGAATCACCGATGATTTGAATTTACCGCTTTTTCTGTTGTACCTTGTACCTATCTCTAGACCAGGAACCGTAAGAACAGTAACGAACAGTTCCGAAATCAAGTGTTCCGACCACACGAACGACAAGGAACTCCTGTTCCGTCCCAGACGAACGGATGGGAACCACAAATTACCAAAAATTACAGTTCCGAACTGCCACGCGAACAAACCTAATTTATATTACATTAACATACACAAACATTCGCACAAGCGCCCTGCACCGCCTAAACGAAACAGCATCACGTGACCCTGGCGCGAGTTTGGATGTTTTTACCCATACAAGAGAGTGCTCAGCGCCGCTAAAGAAGTTTTCACTTCAAAAATTTGCCGCCCCTCTAAATCTGCCGCCCTAGGCACCGCCTATTTGCCCTATTGGTAAATCCGCCACTGTTTGTTACACACAACAAAGATGATAAAATGTTAAAATAACAAAATCGAGAAGTCGAAACATTCCATAGGAGACAAAATTTCGTAGGGTCATCTAGTGAAGGTAATTTATCATTGGACGATTCGGAAAGCACCCTGTACAACGTCAAATATAGATAAATACGATATCCACTCACCCCAGAAAAATACGTGTGCCATTAAGGACCAGGTGTTTGTGGCATATGGCCCTTTTCAGATCGGTGGGGTTCTATGTAATAGTTTAATAAATGGCCTTGTGTACCTAAAGGTACAGAATAACCTACGGATAAGTTTTCCAACAGCTGACAATCGAAGTAGTCGATGACGTGAAATTCGATTGGGGTTTCTATTGTTATTGTTTTCTCCTCCTTTACGGTTTGATCAGTTTCATTACTATAGCGAATGGATATTCGAAAACTTTTCATGTTATTTACTTGAACTTTGTCAATTCTCGACGATGGAATATTTCAGAAAAGTTTTGAGTTGTTAAAAAATAACCAAGAACACACAATCAACAAACGGAAAACTTGAATTGTTATTAACCGAATTTACAGTTTTCCTTCAGGTTTTTTCGACTTCAGACCTCCTTCTCTGAACATCCAAAGAACCTTTCCAATTACTATATAACCAAATATAATACATATGATACTACATACAGAGTCTTTGACCACTGCGTTAAGTTTTCACATTAGGCAAATACCCCTCAGTAGTCCAGTTTAGTTTGAATGAATATTACCTTGCACAGCATACACTATTGAATCTGAATTGATTGAAAACATTATATTCCCTCTAAGAAATGATTCATTCACTCATGTTTTATCAGATGATTATATCGATTTCGTTCCTTTCAACTTCAAATAACTCAAAAATGGTGCAATTGAGGAAAAGAGATTATGAATGATTTTATCTGCAAAAATGATTCTAGGAAGTTCAAGATACGAACCTTTAGTTCAAGTGATATTTGTTTTTCATGCAATTTAACCAAACTGTATAGTAGTAGTGAGAAACCCACAAGAAATGGAATGAATCTATTGATGCCAAAATATACATAACTGTTATCAAAAACCTTCTACAAGAGATTATTTCAATTGATATTGTCGTTTGAATATTACAGGTGAAAATGAAATTTTTTTATGAAATTTCAACACCCTATATCTTTTGAACCGGGCTAAATTTGGAAGAAAATGTTTCTTTTGACGTCAAGAATCTATAGTTAAACTTAACGCAGTGGTAAAACACTCACCCTGTATAAGCAGAATTGAAACCAAAAAGGTTCTCTGAAGAAAACAAACAATTATTACTGACTTTGAGATTCAATACGTTAGTTTAATCCCGTTATTAGTATGATTGTGGAACTTAATGATATTTCTGTCAGTTACTAGATTATTTTTTGCAACCCTCAGTGTACTGAAGAGTTTATTGTTGACCTAACAAGTTTATTTGACAGGCAAAAACAAAACTCCCGACTTTAAAGCATAAAACTCCTTTTGTAACATTAAACGGCTCAATCGATTTTCATCAAACATGTCTAAGAACACTGCCTGTAAAAACCTGTAATACAAAAATAAAAACTTAAATTGAAATCGGTGTCTATTCGTTCGGGTGTTATGATGCCACAGACAGATACGTCAAACTTAAACACCCTCTTTTTGTCGTCGGAGGTTAAAAAAAAATAGCAGCATGTACTAATCATAGGTAAGGGAAAAGGCATGACTTAACTACACTATATTCAGAGCTGTGCTAAGCACCGAAAATTTATGTAATGTTGTTTGATTGAAATGAGAACTCTTTTTTAGCTTCATCGACATATCTAAAATTATGATTTCGAGACTGGGAAAACTCAAAAGCCATTTTATTTGTTTTGTGAAACGCATGCATTCAATTTACATTCTGGTACTAGTTAATCTTATTCGTCGATCTGAATCTGAATGGCTGTCTCCTAATCAATGCATAAAGTTGAATTAATAATCAAGGACCAATTATTTTATAAGCGAGAACACATTACTGAAAAAATGTTGAAGTTAGCACTGACGTGAGATCAGAGCTTTACGCTTGTTCTAAAGTCTTTCTCAGACTTAAGAAGAGTGCGATTCAAAATCAGCCAGCACAAATGAGTGTGAAAGAATCAATAAACATATATCTTAAATGGAAGTTGAGTGACCTTACAGTTCAGCAAATTCTTCGATCTGGCATTCTTTTTCACATTTCTATACCATATATAAGTTGTTTAGTTAAGTTATGTCATCAATTATAACCGAATTTCAGATTCATAATTGCTGAGCTATCGGACAGGTCTGAATACCTACACTATATGAACACAGACAAAATAATGAGTGATCAGAAAACATTGTTTTTTGTTACATATTTTTATTGCACTTAACAGTTTAAAAACAATACAAACAATTTCTATTGAAATATAACATGTTAACAATCAGTTAATGGTGACAGCAAATGAGATCGAATAAGTTTTACATTATTTTCTTGCGAGATTTTAAATTTGCAAAATCGTCAATTATATCGTCGTATGAAATCTTTTTCATAAGTTCTGACTCTATGCTCAAAAGAGATAAAGCATTAAGCTTTTCTTGACTTAAAGTAGATCGTAGATAGTTTTTAACCCGTTTCAAGCAAGAAAAGCTTCTCTCAGCTTAACAATTTATCACACAGAGCCACGCGAAGTGCTATATCCAAGTTTGATACAGATGCCACTGTTTTCACAGTACCAAAGATAATACTATTAATGCAAAGTTTGATTAAAATCGGTCTAGTAGTTTTGGTGTGATTGAGCAACAATCCAAACAACTAAACATCCAAACCCACTTCCACATTTATAAAATATTAGTAAGATTATAATGATTTGAACCATCTAAGAATAGTGAAAAGTTCGCCCGCAAAATTCAGTATTTGACACGACCATCAACGTCTGCCTTCACGCGTCTGCCGCGTTCCGGTTGCTCACTCGGGTATCGCCCCACAACCGCCGAATTGCAAAAAAATAAATATGTGGTCCTCCACCAATTACTTTTAAGAATATCCATGAAAAATTTCAAAGAGATTGAACCACGGAATCACGTAGTTCCATACAAACGTTGACCCCCTTTTTGACCTCTTTAAGGGTACAATTTTGATAAATATTTTATGCTAAATGTCGAAGCGGACTTCAGACTACACGATTCAAGGAGATTCATGTGAAAGTGCCCAGCAGTTTTTGCGTGATGTTCATTCAAACAAACTGACAGACAGACCGACAGACAAACAAGAAATTTAAAAAAATCTAATTCTACTCAGTTACTCATCTCAAGCCATCCTAGCGAATTTTTTTTCGAATATCTTTAATGTACAGACTATTTTAGGTTTATGATTTTATTATAGTATAGATTGTGTACACGTATAATTATAAAAAAAAATTGCTAAATTTACCGCCCCTCTAAATCTGCCGCCCTAGGCACCGGCCTACTTGCCCACTGTTTGTTACACACAACAAAGATGATAAGATGTTAAAATAACAAAATCGAGAAGTCGAAACATTCCATAGGAGACAAAATTTCGTGGGGTCATCTAGTGAAGGTAATTTATCATTGGACGATTCGGAAAGCACCCTGTACAACGTCAAATATAGATAAATACGATATCCACTCACCCCAGAAAAATACGTGTGCCATTAAGGACCAGGTGTTTGTGGCATATGGCCCTTTTCAGATCGGTGGGGTTCTATGTAATAGTTTAATAAATGGCCTTGTGTACCTAAAGGTAGAAACTCGAATAACCTACGGATAAGTTTTCCAACAGCTGACAATCGAAGTAGTCGATGACGTGAAATTCGATTGGGGTTTCTATTGTTATTGTTTTCTCCTCCTTTACGGTTTGATCAATTTCATTACTATAGCGAATGGATATTCGAAAACTTTTCATGTTATTTACTTGAACTTTGTCAATTCTCGACGATGGAATATTTCAGAAAAGTTTTGAGTTGTTAAAAAATAACCAAGAACACACAATCAACAAACGGAAAACTTGAATTGTTATTAACCGAATTTACAGTTTTCCTTCAGGTTTTTTCGACTTCAGACCTTCTCTGAACACCCAAAGAACCTTTCCAATTATAACCAAATATAATACATATGATACTACATACAGAGTCTTTGACCACTGCGTTAAGTTTTCACATTAGGCAAATACCCCTCAGTAGTCCAGTTTAGTTTGAATGAAAATTACCTTGCACAGCATACACTATTGAATCTGAATTGATTGAAAACATTATTTTCCCTCTAAGAAATGATTCATTCACTCATGTTTTATCAGATGATTATATCGATTTCATTCCTTTCAACTTCAAATAACTCAAAAATGGTGCAATTGAGGAAAAGAGATTATGAATGATTTTATCTGCAAAAATGATTCTAGGAAGTTCAAGATACGGACCTTTAGTTCAAGTGATATTTGTTTTTCATGCAATTTAACCAAACTGTATAGTAGTAGTGAGAAACCCACAAGAAATGGAATGAATCTATTGATGCCAAAATATGCATGACTGTTATCAAAAACCTTCTACAAGAGATCATTCCAATTGATATTGTCGTTTGAATATTACAGGTGAAAATGAAATTTTTTTATGAAATTTCAACACCCTATATCTTTTGAACCGGGCTAAATTTGGAAGAAAATGTTTCTTTTGACGTCAAGAATCTATAGTTAAACTTAACGCAGTGGTAAAACACTCACCCTGTATAAGCAGAATTGAAACCAAAAAAGGTTCTCTGAAGAAAACAAACAATTATAGAGCGCTGACTTGAGTACAGATGACTACAGCTCTCTTTGGAACGATTTTAAAGCTATTATTCAAGCTTTGACAAATCAAATCTCCGAACTGTTTGTAAGTCAGATCCGTGTTGACAATTCAAATTAACAAGCATACCGATGTCCTAGTTTTTCTCGTGTTGAAAAGTACTAATTTGACAATATCACCATGTATTTTTAGACGAAATACACTCCCACTCTTGAAAGCAATTAGTGAAGAAGTCGAAAAAAGTCCACAACATTTTTTTCGGATGTTTTGGATATTTGTTATCTCATAAGATAATGTGATTTTTTAAAAAATTATCTGCGAAGTTGCAAGTATAATTCGATTGGATGATTCTATAATCAAATTAAAACCGCACTGCCATGTTCAAAGCCCATTCTAAATATAGACTAATGCAGCATCAACTTTGAAGAGAATACATATATTGCTACCGTCTGCTCCATTGATGTCAATTATTAGGTTCAATGGATAATTTGCTCTAATGAAAAACTGGTTGTTGCCTCAGAAAACTGCAGGTTGTCGATTCATCCTTTGGCCAGCTCTATTATCTTCTACTACTAATCTCAACTTGGAATCAATTGACGTAATTGAAGATATTCTTTATGCTTCCTCGTTGAACAATCACGTCAGACAATTAGTGACGTGGATCAGTAAGGACATGCTCCATATTCAGCTACGTTAAAAAGTTATAACCATTTTAAGTTTTCACATTGGGCAAATACTCCTCTGTAGTCCAGTTTAGTTTTCAGATTTTATAAATCTTCGTTTCAACTATGGAGGTAGGATCTTCTATCTTTTTAAATTATGGAGTACTTGTTACTACCACCAAGATCTGCACCGAAGGCGGCTCCAGACGGCCTCACGGCCAGCCTTTCTGCGCTCACCTCCGCGACCCTGCTACTCGTCAGGGCTTCATTACCGTCCCGCTTAGTTTTATTTTTATCTCATATTTTCCTGCGTCTAATATTTCATATTAATTTTTTGTTCATTTGTATCAATATCAATCATGACAGTAGCATTTGCTTTGTTTGCTTGAAGTATCTTAACGGAATTATCTGATTTGAGATCTTTCAGAGCTCTCTGATCTGCTTTGTTTATATTGGAAACAGGCTTTTTGTTGTTTTTGTCTGATAGAGTTCTGATTTTCTATCTATATTCTTCAGTTTCTCAGCATTATGATTTTTAGTGCTGTTTCTTCTGCCGTTGGAGAGCATTTCCATTATTGCGTTCACGCTAAGTGTAGTTTTTCACTTGGTGTATCTTCAAGCTTTTTCCTATTCTTTTATCCATTGGGACATTCATGAACATCGTTCTTGATCCCACAAGTGCACCATCAATTGAGTTGCCTGAAGTTTGGAGGCCAATTAATAATAGGTTGAAACCAGGAGCTGCTTTCATTGATTTATCTTTGGCATACGACACTGCGTGGAAAGATGGATTAATTTTCAAACTCTATACCCATCTAAAATGTGGGGAAATGGTACGATTATTAGAAAATATGTTATATTGACAATAGGAGTAGCAATTTCAAAACATTGAAAAACGGTCTTCCTCAAGGATCAGTTCTAGCTAGTGATTTTCCCACGATATCATCTCAGAAATTTGTTTACGCCGACGACATTGCTATATTGCTTACGAACATTCTGATTTCCATAGTCTGGAAAACATACTGTCATCTGATTTGGACATCTTAAAGAATTATTCTATTGAGTGGTAGTTATGACCAAATCCCAACAAAACAGAGGTATCTTGTGTCCATCTGAATAATCATGAAAAATATAGGAAATTAGCTGTAACTTTCAATGATTCTCCTATCGAAAATAATTTCTATCCAAAATACTTAGGAGTTAAATTAGATTAATCTGTGGTGTTTCGTCCCTGGCGCACACATTTCGGACTCATCAGTATGGCTTGTGTGCGCCATGCCATAGACGCAGGGGATATTCGAGAGTGGGAGTCGCCGGGAGTTGAAACCGGCACCGGTTTCATACGGAGCGCTAAGCTTTTTGGCTACCAAAGCGCTGTTTTTTATTGCTATGTGGGGCTTTATGGAGTGCCGCCACATGAGATCCCTACAAATCTCTCAATTACAAAGCTCATTTAGATGATCTGAGCCAAAACTGAAAACTAGGAATAATATTCTTCAGAAATTAGCTGGATCATCTTGGGGTGCTCATGCTTCCACTCTTCGTATAAAGAATTATGGAAGACTGGGTGGAACTCTTACGAAATGTTAAATAAGTATCTCGTTTCTGATTTCTGGTTTTGATCTTCCATGAAAAATTTGGACAGTTCTTAATCGTTTGAGAACAGGTCATGGTCGTACCAATAGCATGCTTTTCAGATGAAACTCAGTTCCAAGGGCAAGTTGTGAATGTGGAGAAGCGGAAGAAACAATACCTCATCTCATCAGTAGTTGTCCCATATATAAATTTCAAGATGGTTTCAGGGTTATTCATAATCTTTCCGACTCTTTCTTGGAATGGGTTATAAATTTCAAACGAATATGATACGTATTTTTGTTATTTAGTCCTTTTTTCTGCTTCTGTCTTTTTATCTCCAGATTAGATGTGGGCAACTTGAAGAAGTCTCTGTCTCCATCAATAGAACACTCTTGAAGAAAGAAGTCCCTAAAATATATTTCAGCTCATTTTTGTACTTTCACACTTAGGCAGGGAGCCAGGGTTTTGTTACTGGGGTTTTTTCCCCAGGCTTTTATGTGATACGTCGAATTGTATGACACCCCGTCACTAACCACTGATCTATATGCTTTGTTTGCTAATTAAATATTGTAAGCCAAAAGTTCAAAAGAATATAATATATATATCCTATGCGGATTCCATCATCAACAATTTTTCATCAGCTAAGTTCAGGTTCAGAACTACTCTATACAGGGTCTTTCACGAGGAACCTCACCCATATTTATACGGGAAACTACTGAACGTATTTTCATGAAATTCATCACTTATAAGTATTTCACGATGCTGATGAAATCTAAAATATTTTCAAGGCATGAGCACCTCCGGTTTTTCCGGAAATGACGTCAACTTCCGTTTTTCATATTAGAACACCATTTTTTTATTGCAGAAATAGATTCCTTAGAAAATTTCAAGTTATTTTGATGTAACATTTTTCAGTTTTGGCTGGAAAATTTTCTCTGAGAGGGAAAATTCGAAAAAACAATCGAAAATAGAGCTCCGCTGAAACAAGAATAACTTCGAGGTTTTTGGATGGAAAATTTTCATTTTTGGGATTTTTCAAGAGGTAAGATTTATGTATCCACTTCAAAAATCGAAATCGCGATTCATGATACAGGGGGTGAAAAAATCGCTTTCAAAGTTAGGGATGACAAAATCGTGAAAAATCAATTTTTTCAAATTAGAACCCAATTTTTTTATGGCAGATATTGAATCTACGTTAAAAAATAATGTGAGTGTATGCATCACATCCTTGCCCTAAAGTGGATATTTTCTGAGTTATTTACAAAAACTTTTTTCGTCTTGAATTATCTATTGCTATTGCTATTTCTTTTCCCTTTACGCCAAAAAGATGAAATTTTAAGGGAACTGTTACTTAAACCATGTTTAAGATTTTACTACCCTAATATGCAAGAGAAAAAAGTTACAGGTTGTTTCTAAATAGATGACGAATTTGGATTCGAATTTGTCTCGGAAACCTCTTGATTTCAACTAATCAGCCATCGGTTTTCTCTCCAGTAATAAATAAATAATTCCTTAGGAACCATATGCAAAAACTTACCATGTTTTACATTCTTTTTTTTTTAATGAAAGATATCATTAGTTACATCTGCCAAATTCCTCTTTATTCAGTAGCATTTTGTGTTTACTATTAATTTGGTGATAATTCGTATTAAGTTATGAAATCGATCACTATGCCTAATTTTACCAATGAAGATTATTTAAATCTCATTCTACTTCATGGAGAATGTAATAAAGTGGTAGATAGAACGATTCGACTGTTCATTGAGAGGTTTCCTGACCGACCCAGACCAACGAGAGATACCATTAACAGAACCATGACAAACTTGAGAAATGTCGGATCTTTCGTTAAGAAAACTATACACAGAGAAAAAACTGTAGTAGAAGATGAGAACAACGAAATTACAGTTCTTGCATATTTTCGTGTGAATCCTCAAAATTCTCTCAAAGATGCCGAGATTGCTCTGGGATTATCTCAATCGAGTGTTTGGAGAATATTAAAAAAACATAAAATGCACCCAAATAAATTCAATAGGGTACAGCATTTGAAGGAAACTGATTTCGTCAGGAGAACAGAGTTTTGCGAAGCTATGATAAGTCGATTTCAAGAGAATGAAAACTTTTTGGTCTGTATAATTTGGACAGATGAATCTAAATTTACAAAGAATGGTTCTTTCAATAGGCATTACAGTCATTATTGGGATGAAGAGAACAACCACCACTTCAGACAATGGAACTTTCAAGAGACCTGGAGTTTCAATGTTTTTTGCGCCATCAAAAATAATGCAATTCTCGATGTTCACATTTATGACGGGACTTTAACTGGTAAGATAGAACACTACACATGTTTGCATTATTTAAAGAATGTTCTCCCTTAGGAGATAGATATTCTGACATATTGACTCAAATAATTGAGCCGCTAGTACAGAACCATAATGACTTATGGTATCAACAAGATGGCGAGCCTTCACACAATTCACTCAATGTGTCAAATATCCTATACAGGCTATTTGACTATTTGTCTACTCAACTCCCCTGACTGATAAAGAGGACTGCATAGAACCAGTCAGAAATGCGTTCAGGTTTGGTTAGATTTTTAGATTCATAGTTTTGAAACTCAATTTGGTTTTTAAACACTTTTGCAGATCTCTCCCTCCCGATGAAATAAGAAGAGCAACGCACGAAGCATTCCTGAGACGTATAAAATAAATGTCTAGAAATTAACGGTCAACACTTTGAGCATCTTCTCTAGTTATAACTGCGAGAGTTTGCAATGGTTCTCCTAATAGTAACTTGAAGTCGGTTTCAAGAAGGGGTGAAGAATCTACAGCATGGTTCATATAACAGTTCCTGAAAATTTCATCTTTTTGGCGTGCAGGGAAAAGAAACAGCTGAAAATTCAAGACGAAAAACAGTTTTTTGTGAATAACTCAGAAAATATCCACTTTAGGGCAAGGGTGTGATGCATACACTCACATTATTTTTAACGTATATTCAATATCTACCATAAAAAATGGGGTTCTAATTTGAAAAAATAGATTTTTCACAATTTTGTCATCCCTAACTTCGAAAGCGATTTTTTCACCCCCTGTATCATTAATCGCGATTTCGATTTTTAAAGTTGATACATCATTCTTACATCTTGAAAAATCCCAAAAATGAAAATTTTCCATTCAAAAACCTCGAAGTTATTCGTTTTTCAGCGGAGCTCTGTTTTCGATTTTATTTTCGAATTTTCCCGCTCAGAGAGAATTTTCCAACCAAAACTGAAAAATTTTACACCAAAATATCTTGAAATTTTTTAAGGAATCTGTTTTTGCAATAAAAAAATGGTGTTGTAATTTGAAAAACGGAAGTTGACGTCATTTCCGGAAAAAACCGGAGGTGCTCATGCCTTGAAAATATTTTAGATTTCATCAGCATTGTGAAATACTTATAAGTGTTGAATTTCATGAAAATACGTTCAGTAGTTTCCCATATAAATATGGGTGAGGTTCCTCGTGAAAGACTCTGTATCGATATCTCACCCTGACACATTGACCTTGAAGGTATTGAATGCAGATCTGTGTTATGTCTAAACTTCTGTAACTGGATTTTATGATGCTGAAATACGCGCTACATTCCACAACTAACTGTGTACATTATCTCTTGTAACTTTCTCAACTTCGAATCAATTGAAGTAATTGAAGAGATTCTTGATGTTTCCTGATTAAACAATCACGTCGGTCTATCACTGAAGCAGCTCGATATAAGCATGCAACATAACTAGCGGTTTGATCCCATTCTGTCTGAATCAATCTGCTTTGTTTGTATCGGAACTCCATATCGAAAACTTTGCATAAGGGGCACTAGGTAACACCGTTCACTGACCATTTGCATGCCAACAACAATTAAAGGTAGCTACTGCATTCGAACCCCGAGCTAGACATCTTGATCAACACCTTTTATGTTCGGTCACGTTACAAAGAATTAAAACACGGATACCCATAAAATTACAATGAGAAATGAAAGAAAAAAAATACGATTTGAATGATGGATATTCCTATCGCAGTAGGCATACAGACACACAGGGGCAGGTCGATATTCCTTCGAAATGAGAAAGGGTTGATAAGGCACGTCTGTGACAAGGACAACAACGAAGACGGTTTACTCTCACCTTTTCACTCTTCCCGCTTGAAATTTAATGACGACGTTATTTCAGACGTTTTCCACGACGATCACACTCGATGGCACTCCAGTGGCACATTGCAAACTTCACACACATGCACTTAGACACGGGCGGGGAGCACTCGACTCGTGGAAAAGTAAACGATCGTGCTTCACGAATACCGGAAAGTGAAAACGCTCGCTTGTAAGATACACGACAAAACGCCAGCGAATGCGGAACAGGACTGCTGGGGCGATTGCACAGCGGAGAAGCATAGACTAGCGCCATTGACATGACGGACAGGGAAGTCGCACAAGACTTGATTATTAGCGCTGCGTTTGTGGGTACAGCAAGTACTTTTTACGGTGATTAATTGAACGGAATATGTCAGCCTATATTTGATTGAATTATGAACGAAGGCGAGAAACTGCTAATTGGAAGCACTGTGTTTCTATGAGCTTCTACATACTCCATTCCAAACGAATCCGAACTTTGAAAAAAAAATAACGAAAGACTAATATACATTTTAGAACAAATCATTTTTAATCAATGCATGGAAACTAGTATTGGGTAGTACGTTACTCTATACAGGGTGAGTTTTTGACCTCTGCGTTAATTTCAACCATAGATTCTTGATATAAAAGAAGGATAATGGGTGAAACCGCAGGAGTGCAGAAAATATGAGAATTGGATGTAAGGTACTTGCCGACACGTGTTTCTGCTTATTGGCTTCTTTAGGGCAAGGCAACCAAGAAACCAGGTTAGGGATGGATTCCATCGTGGCGATGCTCGGTTTAGCCTCCAAAACCGGAGGTATCTAGGGTTGAAGCCACAAATTGGATGCTCCCCCCTGTTGAGGTCACCTATTGTCGTTTCTTTCATACTTATTCTTTTCCATCCCTATCCTGGTTTCTTGGTTGTCTTGCCCTGAAGAAGCCAATAAGCAAAAACACGTGTCGGCAAGTACCATCCATCCAATTCTCATATTTTCTGCACTCCTGCGGTTTCACCCATTATCCTTCTTTTATATCTAATTTCAGCGCATTATATCCTTTTCTGTAATAGATTCTTGATGTCAAAAAAAAACATTTTTTCCTATAGCATTTTTCCAAATTTGGCCCCGTTCAAAAGATATAGGGTGTTGAAATTTCATAAAAAAATTGCATTTTCACCTGTAATATTCAAACGACAATATCAATTGAAATGATCTCTCACTACTATTCTATAGATTGGTTAAATTGCATGAAAAACAAATATCGCTTGAACTAAAGCACCGTATCTTGTAATTCCTGGAATCATTAGTCACTTTTGAAAATAAAATCATTCTTCATCTTTTCTCCTAAGTTGCACCATTCTTGAGATATTTGAAGTTGAAAGGAATTAAATCAATATAATTTTGTCCAAAGTTTCTGATTTTCCCAAATCCAACTCTGTGCTGAAATGATTCAATAATCAGATTTGTTCAATGTTGCCATATTTTATGTCTTTATTAAATATTTCTACAAAAGGTTGGGGAAATCTCTCCAGTCTATGGTTCCACCACTTAACACTTTAGATGAAATTAACTACTGAACAACTTTTGTCTTACATTCACTTCAAAAATCGAAATTGCCGTTTGCTGTATTCATTATTAATGATGTCCAGCACCTTGTTTAATATTTAATCCAGAGTAATATTCCATAATGAATAGAGAAAAAGACTTCCATCACTCAAATAGGTACTTCGGTATTCTCATGACCGTTGAAATAGGTAATGTATTTTCTGTCAGGACCTGTTAAATTGAAGACTTGTCTTTATGAAGAGCTGTTTCTTTATAGCTTCAGACTTTCAGGGTTCATCAAATTATATTTATTCTAACATAAGAATGCTTCAAATTAAGCTCATATGAGTTTTAGAAACTTCGAACCCAGTCTCCTAGATTTATTTTGTACCTTTATAGAAGTTTTTTCACATCTTTATTTCATACACCGATTCAACCTGGTCCACAAACTTAGGAGATAATAAAATTTAACTTAGTTTTGATATTTCTGAATGGTTGTTATGATACATGGTTAATTAAAATTCAATCAATATTGAAACTGGAAGCTATAGGCTCATAAACAAGAAAGATTAGAATAGAAATGTATTTTCTGACCATAATCATTTCATACTGAATTGAATAATTTCAAATTATCGAAATCATTATTATTATTTTATTATAATATTTTCCACATTTTTTTAAGGTACAAATAACTGTTGACAGTTTCAAACAGAATCAAAACAACAAGAAACCACAGAACACTATTTTATTGGGAACTACCCACCACAGAGACGTTATAATAACATTTCAATGTGATAATAATACACTCTAGTTATTCTGAGAAAAATTATAACTAAAGATTACTAATGGTTACAGATATTATCTTCCATTTACAAAAACTTTGCAATTATTAACTTTTTTCTCTCCTGGGGTTCGGTAATAAATTAATATTCTATGGTAAGTTATTAAAATTTGACATAATCTATGAATAACCATTGTTCAATATTTCTGTTTTTGTTTACATAATTAAAACAGATATTCTGATTATAAAAACCAAAAATTTACGCATGTTCAGTAATTAATTATAGTCTGAACAGAATAGATTCATATTAATGATTAACAAAAAATTTTTAGTAAAGAACACCTAGTTGATTTTTCAGAATCAAATTTAGGTGATCAAACTCAATTTCTTCAAGCAAGTATAATTGCACACCTAAATCTGGAAATACTTGTAATCTATCCAGGTAAATTTTTATTGGGATTCAGTACAGAAAATAATCATCAAGCAAAGTAACATAACTTTAAAATGATTATTCGTAGTGACATCATTCATTGTTGTTAAGGATTTCGAAAAAGATTTTCATGTCTTTAACAGTATGATATCAAGAGACCTCATAGACCTGTTCACTGGTCTCTGTCAAGGAGAAGAAACTTCAGAAATATCAGTGTTTGGAAAATCATAGATGATTTTTTCTGGCTTTGAGTGAAAAAAAGCAAAGTGACAACCTCTAGCCTAGGAAGTTTTCATAGAAATGATGGTTTTCATGATTTGGAAATTTTAAGAAGAAAATTACAAATGTATGATGATAACATCCGATAACTTTGAGGTTTTTCTGAGATTTCTCACTAGAAAGGAATGGTTTATAATCTTGAAGTAGAAAGAAATTATAGTAGAACAGCAAAAATCTGTTTATGGTGTTGAATTTTTTTTACCAGAAAATTAGTATTTTGTATCATCCTTCTGGGTATGGACCTCATCGGATGAAACATGAGTGAGTGAATCATTTCTTAAAGAGAAAATAATGTTATTAAACAATTCAGATTAATTAGCGGATGCTGTGGAAGGTATTTTTCATTCAAACTAAACTAGACTACAGAGGGGTATTTGCCCAATGTGAAAACTAAAAATGCTTATAAGTTTTCAACGCAGCTGAATTTGGAAAAACCGTAAAGGAGAAAGTGTTTCTTTTGATCTCAAGAACAAATGGTTAAAATTAACGCAGTGGTCAAAGACTCACCCTGTATAAGATAGACAAAGCATTCCCTTGTGAAATGTCGATTTGTTTTGACTCCCTCATTGAAAGTCTCTTGTGAAACCTCACTTGGCAACACCGCATAAAATCTTTTTCCATTTACTCGGGTCACAATATCTTCAAGGTCAAAATGATATGAACAAATGAAAATTGCTTTCTTTGGGCAAATACTTAACCATCCCAACAGCGAAGCCCAAATTCTTCTTTTTTCATCGTCATCTGGGAGCCTTAATTCAAGGAAACCTCATTTTATCTTATAATAATCTCATTGAAAACTTCTCTATTAAATCTTTCTACGCTACTGAGCATATAATTAACTAAATACTTCGGTTCTAACTATACACTTGTCTATGGAACGATAAATTCGGATTAATATTCCTGTCTTTACTATGTCTTTCACACTTACCAACCATTTTTAGTGCGATGAAAAGTAAAACAACAATAAAAAAAATGAAAAACGTAATACTGACTCTCACAAATTTTCTTCAATTTGCGTATTTATTTTCGATACAGAGGTGGCAACGTGTGTCTCTTAGAACATGTTACCTTCAAATTGTCAAGCAGAGAATGCAGCTACGTTGTCTTGACTTTCACCTGAATTTTTTTCCATTTGTGGTCTCTGACATAAAATAGCAGAATCAACTAAAGTTTTTTTTTACTTCTTGCTAATATATCCGATAAGATAGTTTCAATTCAAAATATTAAATTTTATACAATGTTTTGAATGCAAATTGGAGAAAAAGTTTTTATTCACAATTATAGGGGAATAGAGAAACCTACTATTTGCTCAGTTTGGCAACATGAAAATTTTTTATGACTTGAGTGGACCAGCTCAATACGTTACAATCGACCAGCTCTAAGTTTTAGTGCGACATTCTTCAATGTAAATAAAGGGGTCTATTCTTATATAGTCCAAGTCCAGAGTAGTGAAAAAGAGTTAAATAAAAGAGCGATAATGCTCTTGGCCTAACTTCAGTACTTTCCTACATATGTAATTATAATTTTCGGATCAACTGTAACATTGAATTAGATTCTTGTCTTAAAGAGATCTAGGTATGAATGAAATATATCCATGACAGTTCGAAATTTTCAGAATAACTATTGGTTCAGCAATATTTCATATCGAAGGTATTATATTATGGGAGCATCCAATTTCGATACCATCGAGGCCATCTGAATGCATAGATTCTGACAGAAGCCATCTGTAATGCTACGATAAATAGGTAAATAGATTGAAAATTAATTTATTAATCCCCTAAACAATATGGGATAAAGGTGATGATACAGCAAGATTATTAATTATTATTCAACACTGCGAGGGAGATCTGTTTTTGATTACTCGAATATTCACTTCCTACTTCAGTACTTGCACATGGAGATTTCGATATAAATTCTCATATGCTATGATGAGCAAGCTCTAATTATTAAACATTATTGTCATTTTTGGGCAAAATACGTCGAATTGTTCTGCAGTTATGAGCATCTGAAATATGATTTCCTCAATAGCTGCTAGAATAACAATCGGATAAAGTTGATACTTAGCAGCTATTTGAATGAGGTTAAAACAAATAGACCTGAACGTTGGTATACATATCTAACATACTAAGGTGACCCATCTAATAAAATATCAAACTTTATGGAAACCCAAAATATTAAACTTGTATTCAAGACAGAGAATAAATTAAAATCCTTCATAAATAAAGCGAAATCTATTCTAAACGAATTCTACACTTCTGCGGTTTAGAAAATTGCGATGTCGTTTATATAGTTCAGACTGGCAGAAGTTTCCACCGGAGATTTGAAGAACACTTGAGAAGTTATAGACTGCCAGGTATACCGGTATGAAGTGAACGTCAAGATACAAATGTGTCGATAGGGAACATTTGTTGTGAAGGAGTCTTTATTTTTTTTTTTTTTTTCTGCTATGACTGTGAAACATATTTAGTATAAACATTGAGTATAAATCTACACAGATCATTCGACAGTAAGTCAATATATCTAAATAATAAAATATTCTGAGTGGTGATGTCGAATAAATCCGGCCCTGGCAAAGATCAGCTCACTCAGAGAGACCAAGTCGCTGCAACCATAAATACAATGAAATAAAGGTTACCGTGCTAACACGCTTGAGACCGCCACTTTACCGGTAGAATTTCTGGCTTCATTTCCTTTGTTATTTATTATATTATTGGATGGTAATTGACAGACGACTTGACTTTGTGGATGACTTTATTGACTCTCGTTATTGACTGACTGGTACAACAAGATCATAGACTAGAGCTCATTACAAGCTGTGACGTCATATGCGCAATTACATACATTAGGTATTCAATAGACATTGCATATCGTAACATCCCCCTTATCCTATCAATATAAAATAATCCCAAGGTAAGTAAGTTCAGTGATTTACAATCTTAAAACTATGGTTAAATTTTTTAAAACAATATTTTGAATTGACAGAATTTTAAACTTACATGCTGAATTATTTACAATTTTATACATTGAAATTTCGATTCCATTGAACTGAATTAATGACCAATTATATTTCCAAACCTATCAGGTTTCTTCAAAATTCTACCAAATTTAGACCTTTTATTCGATTCATCTTCTCCCTCTATCATAGAGAAAGATCTATTTTCATCATATTCATTATTGATATTATCTTCAATTATTCCCTTTTGAGTTGCATTACTTGGCTCAAAGGGGTGGAAAGACTGCATTGGCTCATTTTGGACGGAATTTAGATCTCTATCGGATTTTTCCCGAAATTTGGAATCTACATATTCTCGAATATGAACTCTATTGCGACGAAAAAATTGACCATTATTTGTTTTCACAATATATGATCTATTAACTAACGACTTATGTACGACTGCCTGAAGCCATGTATCGGACTTCGACCTTCTGAAGAATACTCTTCGACCAATTTTTAATTCAGGTAAAGGTTTTTTGCGACTACGATAAAATTTTTTCATCTTTGATTGATTGTTTTCCATACATTCATTATATTCTTTAAATCTGACAACTTTTGGCTTTAAATTATTTTCACTTACAGGAGAGTACAACGAAGTTGCTTTGAAATAAGAAGTTGGGCAGGAGATGGCAAATTCTCCTTGGATGTATTTTCATTAGACTGACAGTAAAATTTTTTTTTGATTAAACTAAAATTTTCACAAGTGGGTAATCCAATTATAGTTTTACAATCTATATCGACTAATATAAATGACAAATTCAATTTTGAATTCTGGTATTCACCAATTATTTTGAATTCTCCTATTACTGGAATTCTGTTACCTCCTAATCCACTTACTTGAATATCTATTTTGTTAATTTTACTATTTCTTGACTTTAAGGTATCGAATGTATTCTTAGACATAACATTGATATCAGCTCCTGTATCTATAACACAATTGACATTTTGACCATTAAATATTATATCAATGCACCAATTTTTATCATTCGATTTAAAATAATTATTATTTAGACTAGACAAAGTTCCTACAAAATACTCATTTTGACAGTTTTCTAAGCTTTCTGCTCTTTTGACAACTTTTTCGAAAAATTTACCTTATTTTTAACTTTATTCACTTCATTAGACTTTTAGAAAAACAAAATTTTGCAAAGTGATTGTAAAGATTACATGACCTGCATTTTGCTCCTTTGGCTGGACACTGTTGACGATGAACTTGACCACATCTTCCACAAGGTTTCTGTTGAGACTGACTACGAGATCGGAATTTTCTTTCCTTTGACTTGAAGTTCTGACTACTCCTTTGACGTGTGGATACCCTTAGTGCACTTGCTGAACAATTGGACTCCAATATGAAATTATTTTCTTGAGACATTATTATCGATTTAGCAATTTTAATTGATTCTTCCAAATCAACATCTTCTTGAAGTAGACGTTTCCTTATGTTGGAATATTTTTGAGCCATATTTGAAATGAAAATATCCTTAATAAGTGAATCACGTAATGATCCAAATTCACATTCGTTCGATAAATTAGTGAGACATGTGAGAAACGTGTCGATAGTTTCAGATGTTGTTTGTTTTCTTGAAAAAAAATTATGTCTGTTGACGGTTAGATTTCTTTTCGGAACGAAATAATCGGTTAATAATTTTATTACTTCATCGTGTTTGACTGATTTTATATCTTTATTGAAGGAATTGAAAACTTCCAGGCCATCTGCTCCAATATTGTGCAGTAAAATTGCAACTTTTCTCGCTTCGGTTTCCGAATCTAAATTCATTGCCATAATATAGATTTCGTACCTTTGTAACCATTTTTCCCATGTTGTTTTCATGTTCTTGTTTCTGTCCACTTCTAAAAAAGGAATTGTCGACGACATACTTCTGCTATGTTCACCTAACCTCGACATCGGCTTTTTTTCATCTCCTTTCATCACGAAGGTTGAAGACGACTTTTACTAAATTTATACCTAGTTTTAGAGAAAGAATAGAAAGTATTCGAAATTCTCTCTTATTTTTGGGTTTTTACACCTGACACCATGTTATTTGTTATATTATTGGATGGTAATTGACAGATGACTTGACTTTGTGGATGACTTTATTGACTGACTCGTACAACAAGATCATAGACTAGCGCACATTACAAGCTGTGACGTCATATGCGCAGTTACATACATTAGGTATTCAATAGACATTGCATATCGGAACATCCTTGAACTGTGTTTCCCCTCTAGATAGATTTATATCATGGGTATACATCAAGTCGCTGAACAGACAACATCGAAAATTTTTCATCGTGTTAAAAATGTCGAATGTTGTACTAGAAAGTGATGCATTAATTGTTTGTTCTCCTTCGATGAAAAGTGCTGCAGAGTCCATCGAAGGCTTGTCGATGCATATGGTGAACATACTCTATCTGAAGCAACATTCAAATGATGGTTTCAACGGTTCAGATATAATGATTTTGATGTGAGAAATGAAGAACGTGGAAGATCACCAAAAAAGTTTGAAGACCCCGAATTGCAAACGATATTGGCTGGAGATGACACTTCCAGTCAGAAGCAAATGGCAGAAATGTTAGATATTGCTAAAAAAATAAAATTCTGAACGTTTAAAAGCTATGGGAAATATCCAAGAGTGTAGAAAACAGCAGCCACATGAATTGAATAAAAGACAGATGGAAAACCGGAAAAACACTTATGAAATTTTGCTTTAAAGACACGAAAGAAAATCAGTTTTGCATCGTATTGTTACTGGCGATGAAAGATGGATTTATTTTAAGAAGTCTAAACGGAAAAAATCATGGGTTGATCCGGGACAACCATCAACATCGATTGCAAAACCAGATCGATTCGGCAAGAAGACAATGCTGTGTAGGACCAGACAGCTGTGGTGTACCACGAGCTCCTAAAACTTGGTCAAACCGTTAATACTGATCGCTACCGACAACAAATGATCAATTTGAACCATGCATTGATCGAAAAACGACCAGAATGGACCAGAAGACACGTCAAGGTAATTTTGCTCATGACAATGCCCCTGCACGCAAAACTGGTTCAGGATACAATCAAAACACTTGGCTGGGAACTGCTAACACCACACCCCCCCATTTACCAGACTTGGCTCCTTCCGACTACCTTTTGTTTTCATCGATGGGACACGAATTGGCTGAGCAGCTCTTTGATTCCTACGAGGAGGTCGAAATTTAAGTGTCTGGTTGGTTTGTTTTAAAATACGAACAATTTTATCAGCGTGGTATCCCCAAATTGCCAGAATGGTGGTCAAAATGTGTAAAAAATAATGGCCAATATTTTGAATCATATGTCTTTCACTTTCCCATTAATAATTGGTGTTTTCTTGTCACAAAAAAACGTTCATTTCATACTGGCATACCTTATAAACAAACAAGACAAACCTCGAAATACTTTACATACAATCAAAAAGAAATTTAATCTACTAGAATACATTATGACATTAAGAAAGAACATCAACACAGAAAGTTCAGTTTTAATTATCTAGTGGACGTTTACAATTATAAATAATAAATCTTGTTTTTCTAAAAGGCACTTGCCATAATTACTTGAAGAATTATCTCATTTTGACATAGACAGTTTATAACTCGCTCTGAAGATAATACTGTCTATCGAAACAATTGTGAGCAAAAGCTTCAAAAAATGGTGTGAATTGTTAAATATATTCAAATATATTCCCCTTTGCTTCTCTTGGTCGAAACTTCAATCGTCTTCTTGTTTACCAGATTTTTTTTGTGAGGTGTATGTTCAGCGTCAGTTCGCCACATGTTCTAAACTGTAATTAACATCTAGGAGCTTCTCAGCGTTGTTTTCTAGCCGAAATATAAATGATTCAGGCTAATAGGTAATATGGCAAACAAGAACTAAGCGTATAAATCCGCTTAAAACTTTACGAGGCCCCATATAGTTCGTTTGTGAGTTAGTTTAAGGCATACTGTTTTCAAGAAGTTGTTATCCTCTCCTTTATGACTAACCAGATGCTGGTGGGGAATTTCATTCTGTACCCTCTTTGTCCCTTTCCTTCGCATTCTCCGATAGAAAGGAATCCCATGAATTCGTCATAACTAGGAGTGTATCTTGGAAATTTGTTTGATACGAACTTGAATATTTTAAGAGGTTCGGATAACGTAAGATGCCATATCGAGTGATATCTAAAGGGGATAAAGATATGTCGTATTCTAATATTGGAAAACTCAATCTTCGTTTCAAATATTCAAGAGGGTTGAATTTTCTCGGCTTTTTGTCGTCTTTTACATGGAAAATAGGATAAATTCGACAGAGATTATGCGGATGTTTTCAGCCCTTGCGTCAGTGAACGCTCAAACGACAGTCAAACGAATTTATTGAAGAAAGATGCGGAAGAGCATAAGTTGAGGTCAGGAGTTTTTCGGCGCTTGTTCTGAGGCATTTTTCCAAACCATCAATCATAATGATAAAACCGCCACAATTAATCAACCATCCTCTAGGAGGAATTCATTCTGATTAACTCTTACAAATTGAAATAATGAATCTACTATGGCCTGTAAAATGTTTAAACTTCTAGGTAATAACTTCAGTAAAATAAAGTTATGAAAACTTTATTATTTATGAAAATTTTCAGCCTAAAAATGTGCCATTCGTTCTGTTTCTGAGATCCTCTCACTAGATTAAGAATTTAGGACACCAGGTACAATATTATATACATTTTGCCTAATACTCACCATATACACAGGCTATAAATCTTGTTGCAAAAAATATGCCATTCAGCTTCCTCTATTTCTCACTGCCAAAAAATTTCATCATCCCCAATTTTGTCCACCTTGTACAGAAGAACGAGAGAACAAAAATTCTATCAATTAGATCCAATTCAAGTAATTGTTATCAAGCCGTCCAGAACAAACAAAGAGGAGTTTTTCAATGCTAATTCTCTGAATTCGTTAGATTATCTAGAAATTCAAGGGACTTGCTCCTTCGCCAATTCGGAAAGATCCCTAATAGATGGAGGAGAGATGTGCCGCAATTTCCAGTCTGGATAATTATCTCATTAGAGCTCCAGCGAGCTGAATAGCCTACTTAAACTAATGAAAAGAATGGAGAATGCCCAGAAAATGGGATTTATCGGTTTCTGATTGGTGAAATTTTATATAACAAAGACTGAAAAATCTGTGGTTTCTTAATTTTCTACATATTTCATATAGTTTTGAAACAATTCCTTTACGAATGATAGAATTGTTCCTCCATGAAGAATATAGAAATATTTTCATTGATTCTTGAATAAAATATCCGTCGTTGAAGGACTTCATTGTTCCAACCTTTGAGCACAAAATCACTGATCAAATAATTATCCTGACTTCACGTCAGAGCTCTTAGACTGTGGGAAATGATATTCTATCGGATCATTGACATGTTCATGGTGGCAAGCTAACTTGACACCATTCTTGTTTGCAGGAAATGATCGTCTTTGATTTTCATAATCTAATAAAATTCAGAAATTCATTGACTTACCTCCAGAGAAATGCATTATTCAGCTTAGATCAAATATTTATCTTCAAGCCGTTTGATATTTCGAGCAAGTCCGAGGATATATCATAAAATCAGATCATATTCCCGAAATAACAATGAATATTTAAGAGGATCGTGTCTTCCTCTTGACTGTAAAATTTATTTTCCCTCGGAAAACTTTTCGAGCCCATTCAAGTCATCTTGGGAAATCCCACGTATTTCCACGTTTCCCCAATAGATTTGAGATTCAGACATGTGATTTTCACTGTAGACGTCTATGCATGGAACCTCTCGTGCGATATTGGTCACGAAAAAAATAACGATTTCTGTGGAATCGATAGGTTTAGTTTCATTGAACCCATTTTTTAGGGCTCACAGTTGAAAGCAGGATGATAATATAGCCTTGCTCAACTATGATTCTTGATATTGATAATACTTATATGAAATAACGTCAAACGCTCGGACTCCGAATACACAGGGTGATCCATGTGGTACGTGTTAAAAACGAAGCATGTTTTGTTAGGCGTTTGTTCTAGTTTAAAGCTATAGCTATTATTACAACTAGGGAAATATGAATAGTATATTCTTGAGTGAAGCTCCTAATGCCGTTTTTTGGATGTATAAGGTAAAAGAATCATTTTGATTTCCTCTGTTGATAAGATTTTTACATTCATAATTTTGAAGGTTATTTTAAAAATGGAAATCTTTGGCTCCTGCAGAACACAAGAGTTGGTGAATATGCTATCTTCAGATATCGAAGATCGTGGGTCGATAATCATAATCGAAGTCTCAAAGACTAAGAATGATATAAACAGAATATTCAGTATAATTTTTATGTGCTGCTCGTTTGGTGAGGGAGTATTCGGAGTTGCGTCCGCAAGGCGTTCTTAGGTTCTTCGTAGCTGATAGCAATAAGAAGTATCCTCTTCAGCCTGTCGGCAAAAATACCTTCGGAAAAACTCAGAGTAAGGTTGCTGAATAGTTGGGTTTACATAATCCGAAAATGTATACAGGTCATTGTGGAAGAAGAATATCCTTGAGATTGGTTGCCGATGCGGGAGCCTCAATGACAAGACTCAAGAGACGATAATAATAATATATATTTAAGCCATCAAAATATAGATAAATACATGGCAAGTCAGAATAAAATCAGTTTCATAACATAATTTAAAACATACATGAAAGTGTACAACAGATAGAAAAATTCAAACATTTTCAAATTTGAAACAAAGAAATTCGTCAACAGTATAAAATGTATTTTCAAGAAGAATCTTCCGAATTTTTCGCTTGAATAGTCTTTCAGGGTCATCCTTGATAGCATTGGGCAGCTTGTTGTATATATAGTTTAATACACAAATAATTTATGCCTATTTGGGTCTTCTTCAATCTCTAATGCTCTATTGTGAAATGGTCTCTTTTCTAGTCAGGTAAGTATGGTGGCCCCCGTTAGTCATAAAATGTGACTTATTATTGTGAACGTACTTTAAACATGAGAAAATAAACACCGAAGTAACCGTGAGCATTCCACATATAGCTCTAATCGCTTCCTTCTGTTTTAGCAATGTCGACTGGAGGCCAGAACTGTATCCCCACAGAAGAATTCCGTAACTTGCTACCGAGTAAAAGTTACTGAAGTAGGCAAGCTTACATATATCAGCAGTTGTTATAGCTTTCATTCGACGAATTGCGAAAATGGCAGTTGATAATTTTTTCAGAATGTTTACATATGGCCCCCAGTTTAGTCATTCATCAAATGTCAAACCCAGTAGGCAAATTGTATTGAAACTCTGTGGTCTCGTTTGAAATCTCAATCGTTGATTTTTATGAGTATTCAGCCTCAAACCGTTTGCATTGAACCACACTTTGGCCTGCTCCATTGATGCACCTGTTAGGGTCTCTAATTGTTCTTCTGAAGGTGCAGCATTCAAAAAACTGGTATCATCAGCGTAAAGAATTGTTCCGTCACAACGAATGTTTTCAGGTAAGTCATTCACATATATTAAAAAAGTAATGGCCCCAAAATGGATCCATGTGGTACCCCAAGTTTGATTTGTCTTCTCTTCGACAACCCGTTCTTCCATTCCACTACTTGTTCTCTTTCACTTTGATAGGATCCAAAAACATCCAATGCTGTCCCTCTTACACCATGATATTCAAGCTTAGCAAGTAATATATCCGATATCACACAATCAAATGCCTTACTAAGATCGCAAACCTGTACTTCACAACATGCTCCAGCGTCGAAAGCTTCAGCGATACCTTCCATCAAACTGGTCAGCGCAGTCGTAGTCGATCTCCCCGGCCTGAACCCATGCTGGCAACAGTTAAGGCTACCTTCCAGAAAATCTAGAAGCCAATCTTTCAGGACCCCCTCAAATAATTTAGAAAAAGTAGGCAATATGGAAATCGGCCTATAGTTGTTGCAGGAATTAATGTCATCCGTCTTATGGATAGGCAATACCTTGGCGACCTTCAGTTCCTGTGGGAACTCACCCTCCTGCAAACACTTATTTAAAATACAACTCAAAGGACTAGCAACATGATTTATTATTTCCTTGAGTAAAGTGGTACTCATTCCATATATATCCGTGGTTGGTTTGCTTTTCAGGTTTCTAGTTATATTCACTAGTTCCTCCTCAGTGGTGGGACGCAAGAACATAGAAGTCGGTCGAGAGCTCCCCGCGATCTTCAATTTGCCTAACATATTCATCGACTGATCCAAAGATGGCGAGCATTGAGTTGTCAGCTCCATACCAATTGTAGAGAAAAAATCATTCAAGTCGTCTGCATCCAGCGTACTCTCATAATTACTGTCTCTTTTGACTCTTCCTGACTCAGAGTTAATGATATTCCAAATTGCCCTTGTTTTATTATTAGCCGTCATAATTGATTTTTCATTCCTTTTTCGGGCATTCTCAGTGTAGCTCTGTCTCAGGTGCTTCTTCAAGATGGAAAGCAGTTCAGCAGTCTCTTTGCTTTTCTTTACCCAATGGATTGTTTGAGTGGCCTGTATTGCCTTTTTAAGACCAGTGATATGTGTATTTTCTTTAATTTTTTTGTTTGTGTCGGATCAATCTCACGTAACCTCCTAGGAAACGCTCTCTCGAAACAGCTCAGAACAGCAACGTGAAACCTCCCGAATGAGTCCTCCGCCCTTCCGGACGTAACGAGACTCCAGTCAACATTTGCCAAAATTCCTCTGAATTTGTTGATATTTTCTTCATTTATGTTTCGTCGCTCAACTAATTCTTTTTCCTTTTTGCAGCTTAATGATTTATGCCCTATTATGATCTGATAAGAAAGCATCAAATGTATATTTCAGGTAAGTATTAGGTATTAGATTTGTAATCATATTATCTACACAAGTTTTAGATCTGCTGGTTATTCGACTCGCTTCTTCAAAAAATTGGACCAAGGCCAAAGGAGAGGAACAACTCCACCAATTCACCTTTGTCACCACTGTCCTTCAGGAAATCTACGTTGAAATCTCCCCCAATGCAAATGTACGCGTGGGGACCCCTCATGATCTCAGCAAGGCTTTTTCGAAGTTGAGAAACAAAGACAGCGAAACTACCCGAGGGGGGTCTATACACCGACATCACAACCAGTCTCTCTTCAGGTATCCTTAGCGCCACCATCTCGACGTGACCCTCTACAGAAAGTGACTTAACATCAGCTATTTTGAGAAATATTACACCACGCCTAAGAACTATCGCTGCACCCCCATAAATACCCTTTCTCTACAGAAGGCATCAGCAACACTGTACTGTCCCAAGTTCATGACCTTCAAATGTTCAACACTAGACCAGAGCTCGGTTATGCAACTGGCGTCAATATTATTCTGCCTCAAAAATTCTGAGTATATGTCAATTTTATTGTTTATTGACTGAAGATTTGTGTTTGAGCAAATAAAATATCTTTTGTCCAAGTTTTGTTCATTATTACCTTCAGCTATTTTAGTTATTGAATTTCGATAGAAAAAATCGAAACCGTTTTATTGTGACATTGCTTGGCCAATTTTCACTCTTATACAATTCATCTTTTAAATTCATATCAGCTCCAACCCTAAAAGAACGACTAGTAGCATTTTCTCTCTGAGGCAGTGACTCCACTATGAAGGTCTTATTTGGAAATTTATCTTTGAGATGGTTCATAACGGACACCTCTGTGGTACTTTCATTTGTCTTCCAACATGTATCCACGCACGACTCTCTGCACCCTTGAAAGAAGAAAAGCTTTCGGTCCCTCGAATAATTGAGGGTTCACCATATCCTCGAGAAGTTCTCGGTTTTGTCATCGTGGAACCTCGAGAGTCATCCCGAAGTATGCTCGAACCGCCACTGGAACCGACCGACCCGGCGGATTTTGTATTTCCTGTTACTCGGGAGGAATTAGTTGCAGCGGCAACACTGCCCCTGATATGTTTATCGAACGTTTTGTTTACATTAACCGACTTCTCATTCTGCAAATTGATGATGGTTTTTGATGATCAATAATGACCTGTAGGGTACTCACAGCTCTTGTCTCCGATTCCAGCTTTACCTTCGTTACTTCAAGTTCATTCTGTAGTTTCATAAACTTAAGTTTGTAATCAAGATCAAGGTTAGTTGGGTCCACTTCACTCGTACAGTTTCGAAAATTAACTTGAAAACCGGAATTTATGTACTTTCTGACTGTTTCACTTAGCAAATTACAATCACCAACTTGTTTATTATATATTATTTCAATTAACTTATTTTTGGTAAGTTTATTTAACTCGAGAAGAAGTCCTCCTGCGATACCATGTTGCCGATTTGATTTGATTGTTGGTTGGAAAAGTTCGTATGTTGCAGAAGGTTATCTGGCTGACAGTATGCTGCACAAAAATAAGATAGCGAAGATGCTAGCAGGTGTGGAGGGAGAGCCATCTGCAGCATCAGCATCTTTGAAGACCGTTTTAAGAGAATCGTCCGAGACTGCTGCTGCACGCAATGTTCTCAAGAAAACTGTAGTCTCGTCGACGAATAATTATGAACAAGATATTTCTTCTTCCTTTGTATCTGGTGGAAATACTTTTAGTGGAAATTTCAACAATTGCAGTTTCCATTTTATTATTAAATACTAGTGGAAAAGCCCGTGTCACCACGGGCGCAAATAAGGAAGTGCGCGATAGTTATTAGCAAATGCCCCTATAAGCAGCCGTTCATGTCATTTTGTGTCTAGCTTTCATTGAGTGTAGACGTGTTTAAAAAAATGCCAAAAACACTTTCCGACGCCCAACTGAAACGCCAAAACACCCTTCTGAAAAAAAAAAGAAGAGCAGAGGCAATTGGAGCAACTGCAGAAAGAAAACGTGGAACGCGCGAAAAAGAAAAGGGAGCTTCTGGAAAATCAGATGAAAACTCCTGTTTTTCGTGCACGAAACCTGGAGGTGTACGAATATAGCACAGGGCTACAACAGCCAAATTACAATTGTTTGGTTTGCCTAGAGATGCAATGTAAATGCATTAAATCTTAGGCTGTTATACTGGCGTATATTGTTTTGGAAATTCTTCGATTCTTCATCTGTTCCTGTGTAAAGTTCTCTGAGTAAAGCTGGTACTTCTTTCAATTGCATCTGCTCCCTCATTACAATTTTGCCTTTCTGGCAGCACTGGCTGAATCCATCTCGCCGTTTTTCACCCCTAAAATGCAGAGCATTGCAAAATTGACTCGATTCGCTCATTTCGCCGACAGAAAACGCGGGAATTTCGTCTTCAACCGGAGCCCTTCTCGCTACAAATACTGATCGCATTGCGTAATTATTGTTATGAACGCGGTGTCGGTTTCTTTCAGTTCGGGTTGTTCGGGTAGCGTTTCGAGAACCCACTGGTCTTCCTCGTCGTCGTGTCTCCATTGTAAATTAAAATTTTACACTGGACCTAACTCAAAATTGAAAAATCAGACGTGACCCGTTTTCAATTCTTACCCAAAAGTGGAGAATAACCATCCAAATTTGGGATTTCAATATCTTTTTCAATTATAATATTCTAAATTAACGTACTCGATAGGTTTTGAAATTAAAATAAGCTTAAAATCAAGCTCGTCAAAACACGTCTTTCCTCTTTGAAAGTCAAAGCTGAAATTATAGATGTTTATTATAATTATTAAACGTTATCAAGTTTGACAATTACTTTTAAAATGAAACTTTTTCAAAATCGCAGTTTCCATCTTATATTTTCAAGCACGTTATATAAAATATAAATTGTTATAAAATTATTCAAATGCTCCTTTTCTGACCAACTCAGGTAGTTATTTGAATAAAATTACCTTAAGTGAAAGTTGAACTGTTAGGGCGAGTTAAAAAAGGTTCAAGAGTACTACCTGAGTTGGTCAGAAAGTGAGCATTTGAATAATACAGCGAAAACATGCCGAACACCCTTAATTTTTAAGTTGTTTTGTGTTTTTTAGAGAAATTATAGATGTTTGGCACTTGTTATTATTATTGTGCATCAGTTTAGATGCCTACCGTTAATTTAAAAAAAATTTGATGCAAATCGGTTGATTGGTTTAGGCGCTAGACCTTACTATGCATCATATTATTATAAAAGATAGAAATAAAATATGATTTGAAGTTTCACATTTCCCTTGGGAAATATGAGTGTGTTATGACACATGGTAGCTAAGGCGATATAGCTCAATATTGGTTCGATCAGAAAAAAACGTCTTTTTCTATTTGAAGACTCGGCAAGAAATAGACGTATAATGTTCCATGAAGAAATGCAATCAAGGGTATCTGATTTAGGTGAAGGTATCTGATCCTCATAATGGTCGAGCAAAAAAAAATTTTCCACGCTCGTATATCAATAATAGGACAATTATATCAATATCAATATCAATTATATCAATAATAGGACAATTTGAATGTGCAGCAGCTGAAGGTGCTATTGACGGAGACAGTGTTGTAGTGTTATCGGTGTACAGGCCAAGTGGTAATGATGCTATTATGGATGTTTTTCTACAACAATTGGAGAGGGCCTTAAGTGTAGTTTTTGTGGAAAACAAAACTGTGATAGTTGCAGGTGACTTTAATATTGATTTATTAGATAAAAGCAGTAAGCATAGAATTGAATTTTTGACACTGATGAGGTCATTTCAACTTGAACCTTCTATAAATGAACCAACTAGAATAACTCAGAATACAAAAACTTGTATAGACAATATATTCACTAATATACATCTGCTGAAAGCAGAAGTTCTAACAACAAATATTTCGGATCATACAGGACAGAAAATTTCAATTAAATTAAGAACATGCAATAAAAAAGAATCAGTGTTTGGGAGACAATTCAATGATACTGCGAAAGAACAATTTAAAATGTCATTGGGTGATCAGGACTGGGAACGAGTTTTTGCTGTTGATGATAGTGATGTAGATGGTCAATGGAAGATTTTTATGCAAACATTTATGCTCATTTTTGAGGAATGTTTTCCTTTAAAACGTATCATAGACAAACGAAGATCACAAAAATATTATGACACACAAGAAGTAAAAGATAGTAAAAAAAAATTAGATATACTTTTAACATTAAAAACCAGGGATAGGGCTTTCAAAGATCAATATAATGAAGAAAAACAAAGATACCAAAGGTTGTTATGTAAAGCGAGGGGTAATTGTTATAATGAAAAAATCATGCAGTCTGAAAATAAAAACCAAACGATGTGGTCAATTTGTAGGGAGATAAGGGGTGATAATGGTAATAAGTATAGAGATAGTCGTGAAAACTTTTTTGGTAGTGATGCAATAGCAAGGGTGAATGAATATAACATGTTTCTTGTAGAGAAGATACCTAGATTACTGGGTGATCTGGTTGGTGCACCGTCATCCCACAATATTCCAACCAACAGTAAAACATTTCATTTAGAACCAACTACGCCAGAAGAAATAGGAGAAATAATAAACAAAATTAAGAATAAATTCACAAGTGGAGAGGATGGTGTACCCTCCGGTTTGGTTAGAGTCTGTGGTGACGAGATCAAACATATTCTCTCTTTTATCATTAATAACTCTTTCAAGTATGGTGTATTTCCAGATCAGTTGAAAATGTCACTCATTAGACCTATTTTTAAAAGGGGGGAAGTATCGGCTATGGAAAACTATAGACCGATCAGTTTGTTGTCGTCCTTTTCTAAAATACTTGAACAAGCTATGAGCACAAGATTATTGAACTTTATTGAAGAATGTAACATAATGAGTAATTCTCAGCATGCCTACCTGAAGGGAAAGTCCACTCAATCTGCAATATACCAGTTTACTGAAGAAATCCTTAAATTACTTGAAAAAATGAACTAGCTCTAAGATTATTTTTGGATCAATCAAGTGCCTATGATTGTTTGGTTAGGGAGCTTCTATTGAGAAAATTAGAGTGTATGGGTATTAGAGAGAAATCAGGAAAGTGGTTTCAATCATATCTGACAAAACGACAACAGAGAGTTAGTATTTTGAAAGAAGGAAAAGAAATAAAATCAGAAGTATTAGAATCGAAATTTGGAATCCCCCAGGGTAGCGTGTTAGGGCCGATTCTGTTTATTGTTTTCATAAATGACTTGTACTCTGCAATACCTAGATTGATAACTGGTTTCTCGGATGATGCAAATGTTTTAATTAGTGCCAGTGACTCAGAACAACTAGAAATTAATGCACAAGATTCTTTTGAACAAATAAAATCTTGGTTTACCAATAATAAACTTATCTTAAATAAAAAAAAAACAACTGCAGTAATGTTCAGTACAAATAAAGTAAGAAATGAGAAAGAATACATTAGGTTGGACAATAGCGATATAAAACTAGAAGAGTCAACAAAATTTTTAGGAATTTATATTGATCAGTTTCTGAAATGGACTAGTCACATAGAAAGTCTCTCAATGAAATTAAGTTCAATAGGGTATGGTATTAGATCTCTTAGAAACTATCTAAGTCAACCGTGTCTAAAAGTTGTGTATTTTGCAAATTTTGAATCTCTATTGAGATATGGCATTATATTCTGGGGAATAAGTATGAGAGTGAGATATTTGTTATACAAAAAGAATTGTAAGACTGATGTTTGGGTTGAAATTTTTGGAGTCATGCAGGGAACATTCAGAAGAAATAAAATTTTAACCGTTTATGGTATTTATCTATTTGAGTGTTTGGTATTTCTCTTTAAAAACAAAAATATAATGTTACAACATACCACAGTTCATAATTACCCTACAAGAACCCTTGTTATACACTATCCAAGGCACAGATTGAGTTTGAGTGAAAAACATCCGTCTTACAACTGTATCAGAATTTATAATAAATTGCCAAATAGAATTAAAATGATAACAAGTCTTGTGTTGTTCAAAAGAAAAATTAAGGAAATATTAATTGAGTTGGAACTATAACTGAGTATTCTGAAAGTGAATTTGAGATGGAATTATAGAAGTTATCAAATATTTTGTTCTTTGACACTGTTTCATTTTATGTTGTAACATACTCTGAAATAAAGACATTTATTATTATTATTATTATTATTATTATTATATTGAAAAAGAACCTGAAACAATTTCAAAAATGTTCTTGTATTTCTAAGACAAGAGTCTCTACAAAATTCTTAAGTTCTAATTTTTTTACGAGCAATTCCCACGAAGTTATGGCTTGTTGACAGCCAAAAAATCTTGACTATTTTCATATTTCTTGATTTTATCCCGAAATGTGTATCTAATAGAATTATTATTTCGGTAATAACCATGTAAATGAATAACACAATAATATATTACTCTAGATCTCGTAATAGTTTTTCTCTGTAGTCTCATTTGTTCTCGGTTTATTTAATGTATGGTTAAGTGTTGAATTAAGCCGTTCAGACAGTACTTATTAAAGAATATCATTTTAATCGAATATCTGCTAAATGGGAATAATAAAAATCGTTCTTTAACACAATACCGGCAATGTTTATCTTTCTGCAAGTGCTTAATTCCCTCGAGCCAGCATACGCTGAAATAGAGCTGCAAATTTCGTTTGTACCAAATGGGTTCACCATTTCTACAAGTCCAATCGAAATATATGGAGCCATTACAAGAAACGTGACTTTTGTGGGAATTGCCGATTTTACGGCCCTCGTATTACGAGTGGCTGGGTCTATTTTCAGGAGTCGTTCGATTTTTATGATTTTCGAATTATCTGAGTTCCTGGAATGCAGCTGCTTGTCCGGACGATGGAAAATGTTATGAAGAAGTCTCTTGTTACTTTAGTTTGTGTTGTTTCTGAAAGTCATATTATTATACGGTCATTATCCTTAGTTCATGGTTATATTAACTTGAGGGATAGATCTGCGTTGACCATGATTTCTAAGTATAAATCAATATCATTTTCTTGAATAGTCGAAGTTTTCATGATTTCAATATTTCGTTATCTGACCAAATCCGTCGAATATTTATGAGCATTTGAAATTTGGGCTCCTCAATAAATTTAATAATTTTCTTGGGAGTTGTGTGGGAGGTTAAAACGAAAATTTTTTCTCGCAATATCTACCTCTATGTCCTTTATTCAGAAAATACAGATGTTTCGGTGCCAGGTACGATTTCTGTCAAGCTGATATCAAACTATCGGAAAAGTGGTGAGGCAATTCCATTGCCTCGAAACTCAGATGAAAATTTATTGGATAGAAAGACTCGAAAGAGACACTGAGTGATAAATTACAGTCATCCACAATTGTGTGCGGTCAGCAAAAGGTCAAAAGACTAGATAATATAAAGAACGATGTTTTCAAGTAGGGTTAGAGAGTATTGAAGTATCCAGATAATATATGAAGGATGACTAGTTTACCATTCGAATTCACATAAATTTTACCTTCAGCATGATTTATGTTATCTGATGGATTTATGTTTGCGTGGAAATTCCCTCTTTTATCTGGCTAGTTTTTTTTTGTAATCGAGTTCCGTAGTTTCAGCCTCTATTAAGTTTTCGAACTGTTCCTTTCTGCTTCGTAACTTTCTCACTCTAATGTAGTAATAACTTCTGAGGCATTGCAGCTCATCAATCATCAAAATCGGTCGTAGTTCATTCCAAGACGAATTTCGTGATGGTCAGTTGTGCGCCAACTGATATTGCAAGATCGTCATGTGACCTATCGTAAGATAACATTTTTAAACACTCAAAACATCGATTTGATGAGTCATCCGCCGTATAGTCCTGACTCGGCACCGAATGATTTCTTTTTATTCGTAGGTAAAAAATATTATGAGAGGTCAACGTTTTGAAGTAGCGATTGAAGCATGTTTTGGAGATACCTCAGTCAGAGTTGCAAAAGAGCTTCCACAATTGGTTCAATAGCATGCAGAAGTGTATAAATCTTAAAGGGGAATACTTTGAAAAATAATAAAATGATTTTCAAAGATTTGTTTTTATTCTCTAATCCCGGAATATAAAAGGCAACCCTCGTACTTGAAGAGGTTGTCGATGGATATGATTTTCGTCCTCTTTAATATCATTACTGAACCAAATATTTATGTATAAATATATATGTATAAACAAAAATCAATCATTATCACCATTTCTTGAGTGATTTTGACACATTTAAGAACATACTTAATCGTAATATAGGTTATTAATCAAATCAAAACTTTCAGGCATTAAACATTCTCATATAATAGGTTGCCTAATATTTCCCTTCCACTTTTTTGCTCTTTATTCAATGCTTTATGAAAAGTGTTACAGTGATCGGATTTAGTTCAAATATACGCCGTTTGGTTCGATAATCTGTTTCCATCTAGACGGCAACTTCATAATACCTCCCTCGTAGAAGTCCCCCTCCTTATTGGCAAAGAACTCAGACAGCCACTTTTCACAAGCTCAACTTTACACCACCAAGGGCGTTCGCCATGGACAGGAACAGGTGATAATCACTTGGCGCTCTGTCCGGGCTATATGGTGGATCCCATCCGAGCTCCCGTAGCTTCTGACGAGTCATCAACGAAGTGTATGGTTTGGCGTTGTCCTGGTGGAACACTACTCCTTTCCTGTTGGCCAATTCAGGACGCTTCTGGTCGATCGCCTACTTCAAGCGGTCCAGTTGTTCGCAATAGATGGTAGAATTAAGTGTCTGGCCATATGAGAGCAGCTCATAGTGGATGATTCGCTTGAAATCCCACCAAACACACAGCCAAACCTTTCTGGCCCTCAATTCCGGCTTGGCCACTGTTTGGGACGATTCACCTGCCTTCGACCACGACCGTTTTCGCTTGATATTGTCGTAAGTGATCCCAGTCACCATCCGCTTCAAGAATGGGTCGAGTTCGTTTCGTTTCAACAGCATATCGCAGGCGTTGATTTCGTCCAGAAGGTTTTTTTGCGTCAAATCATGCGGCACCAAAACATCAAGCTTTTTTTGTATCCAGCTTTCTGCAAATGGTTTAAAATGGTTTGGTGACAAACTCCCATTTCTTGGGCGATGTCACGAGATGGCACATGCCGGTCTAACTCGATGTATTCCATAATTTGATCGGTATTTGTCGTCACAGGTCTTCCCTCGGCTGGCCTATCCATTGTGTCGTTTTCACCGGCTCTGAATTGTCGAAACTATTCCTCCGTGGTTCGAACTGATAGAGAACCATCCCTCAAAATACCATTAATCTCACGGAACGTTTCTCTAGCGGATTTGCCTTTAACGAAGTTTTCACGTCTATAACTCTTGAACGCAATATCCAAGGTAATCATGCATAGCGTCGTTTTGTAGGTTATGTCAAGACCATTCAAATTATGTATAGTATTGCCAGTTACAAGTTTTGTAGCGCTTTGTACATAGTCGCGAAATTCAATAGACAAAAAGGCGAAGGGAGATATTTGACAACCTATTATTTGTATAAAACCTGTTCAATTGCTAGATCTTGACTGACTACCTCGTTCACACTGTATTTAGAGAACCTTGTGGAAGTCATTATATTCAAAGGAGGTTTCTTATGCTTGAAGCTGCAATATATTACCAGCATCACAAACAAGAGAGAAAAAGTTATTATTTCTAAGCTTAAGCAACTGGTAGAGTAGATAAAGACATTTGTTCATTCGCTGTGGTTGTTGCTTTAGTAAATTTCTGACCTAACGTCAGTGCTTCTTAAGTTTGAAACGAGTAGTTTCGAGGTATAAAAGTTTATAACTACGGTACATTCGATGAACGAAAACGAAATCGAATTCTTTTTCAATTTCGTGCAATAAACAGACTTTGAACCGTGTGGCATCCTTTGAGAAACATTTTTCCATGCAGGACTAGAATGTGCTAACGCAGCGAGCTTTCATTCCAGACACAAAGAGACTTCAGGAGCCATTAAATCTTTTGGAAGATCCTTTGAAATAAAGACAGAATGGGGTACAGTCCTTTCCTCCAGAATGCGTAAAGTATATCACAAACGCGAACAACCGAAGTTTTAATTCCTCCATTGCCAACCTGTAACTTTCTGGAAATGCTTAAATAATTGTTAAACTCCTATTCAGTTCCTGCTGCTAACTCATTATGCTGTTTCTCTGGCTCAGCACTAAGGCCTGAATATACTCAGATTTCCTTGATAATTACGGTGCCAGAGGTAGGGGAGGTATTCGTTGTAATTATATGGAGTGTAATTACAGGATTTTTCGGCAGTAATGGATCGAAATAGCGATTTGTGTCCTGGGAATGGATGTTGGAAACGGCACAGGAGAGAATTCATAGTGGGAAAGGAGTTCATTTGAATTTCGAGGAAGGAAACGTTCGTTTTGAAGAAATAGGGTTCATCGACCTAGGAATCACTGTGTTATGCGGTGCAGATCAAATAGTGTACAACTGTCTCCAAAAAAATTATTCCCACGTGAAAACGAAATACTCTTTAGAAGATTTTTCGATTTCATCTGAGAAATCCTATTTTGCTTCCAAACGAGTTTCTTATAAAATTGTATGGCTTGAGAGCTAATATTTGAGTGCTCCCAACAATGGACGAACCTGCCGTCAAGAACTCCTACATGACAGATTTTGTCCGAGCTCGGCAAGTTTATCGTCAAGATTTAAATTCATCTAAGTAGCTGAAATGGTGAGCATCTTTCATTTGTCAGGATTGCACTTGATTATTTCATTTGTGAATGAAAATGAATTCGATTTCATTTTACAGTCCGCTAACCTCAATTCACAAATATTCAATATTGAATTTTAAGTTCTTGTCTGTGCATCGACAGAACATACTTTCAATTTGAAGACATTTTTTCATCAACAAGAATTTGGAATGGCCATGGGTTCACCTCTGTCTCTTATTTAAGCTGATTTATATGTGAAGATTTTCGAAGACAAAGCTTTCGACCAATATATACTGAAACCCAAATTATGGAGGAGATATGTAGATAATAATTTTATTTGTTCCTCATTTGTAAAAGTCAGTTTCCAAAAACACAATAAGTTTATTCTATCAAGTTACTAACTTGTAAAACTGATTGTTAACTTTTCACAAGTTAGTAGTATTATTTACATTGGAAAATTTTGTTTTATCGTCATATATGTTGAATATCATAGTACAATTGTTATTTCCAGTAACACAGATTTTTGATGATGAAAGAGTTGATACTGTGATGATGATCAACTATCTGTTGACTCAGAAACTACTGAATTCGAGGACTGCAGAACATTTGTACTCTCCTCACTACCAAATAATTTGATAGACATTTCGATTATTTTGTTGATCGAATTATCGACAAAACTCATAGTAATTTCGGTGCTCTTTCACCCTCCTGCACGCTTTGTTGCTAAAATATCTCCACCCGAATCAACAACCATAGTGGCTCCAGTTCTGCGAAAAGAGTGACCGGTGTATAACTCTGTGTCTTTTAAACCTAAATATTTCGCTATTTGCTTTGGGACACCACCAATAGTGTGCTGGCCAGCATTAAGGGAAATGCAGTTTCCATGTTGGTATGTCAAAAAACTCTTAGGCTTTCTGTTCCAGGAGGCCAAAGATTAACATATTTTCTGTATAACATGCAGGGCTTGAAGCTGCAGCCATCATCGGTTATGGTGAATCTTCTTGTTGTTAAATTCTGCCCACAAATAATCAGGGCTGAATCTAGCTGATAGTTGATTCAAGTAGACCAACAATACATCTTCAGTTACCTCAATCATACTATTCTTGTTATGGCACTTTTTGAAGTCATCGTATTCTCGCTCGTACCTTGAAGCTGATTTTACAGGTAATAAACTTGAAGCTACACTGCTGGCTGCCTCAATAATTTCTTTTGGTATATTCATTTTCGCTTTCGCCAAAACAAATGTAAAGAAAAATAAACAGACATGTTCATGGCTTACGATATATGCGACAAATTATTGAGATTTTTTGGAATTTATTTAGCCTTTTTACAAGTGAGAAACAAATGAAATATAAAACAATACATGCAAGGTATCGGGTTTTACTGGCTCAAGGAGGTAACTGACTCGCCTGCAGCTCGTCAGTTATTTCCTCCATTCGCCAGTAAAAACCCTCTTACCTTGCTAGTAATGTTATATACTAAAGTCATTTGGCAACATGGAATAAACACTATAGATGGATTCCTAAAACATCTTAAGAATCCAGAAGAATTTATTGAGTTCAGGAAAATCCTGTAGTGACTTTAATTTTTCGGTCAACCAATGATTCTCCAAGGAAGATAATCAGTTCCTCACGGTACAGGAAAAATGATGCCCATTCGGTACAAAATTTCAGTAAATCTTTAAGAGTCATACCCTGATGCCATGACAAAACGCCACTTGCAATAAACGAATCAATTCTGAATCCCAACCCTCATAAGTTCATATCACCAAGCTCACCCTTATCTCTTTTCCATTCTGAAGACTGATACCCAAATTCTCGCATTTCTATCAACGTTTCCGAAAGATAACCCTCCAACACTGAGGGCCCTCCGAAAATGGAATGAAGCACATTGGTAAAAACAGCCGAAATGACATGCACAGACCATTTGATTGTATGATATCTGGACTGGCTTGGATCGTGTTGAAACGTTTCACCCAAAAACGGTCTGATAAAGGCAGATTTTTGTTACGGCAGTTTAGTTTGAAAACGGCAGAATGTTGAGAAGCCGTTGAAGTGCGTGCTGGCACGTAATACAAGGGGATTGCTGGGGTCCAATGGGACGTGCATCCTAAATTGGCCTCTGGTTTACAAGAGATTGCTGCTGTAACACGTTTGATTATGACGAAAGTAATGGGCGATTCAAGTTCCAGTGAAGGATCACAATCCTTTGTGAAACCTACATCTTCAGCTTTGAAGTTCACAGAAAATTTTCATCTGGAATGAAGTCATGTACAACATGGATCTATATCATAAGGAATAATACGAGTGTCGCCTATTATATATCGGGATGAGAGAACAGAAACAAATATTAATAATTGAAAATCACTTTATTGTTTTTGAAAATATTCCTAATTAAGATCCATACATTTTTGCATGCGTTTGAACCAATTGTCGAAGCAGTTTATATAAAAATAAGAGATCATGGTTATTGCCAAATGATAAACTCCTGGTATATAACAGAAGAGTTTCTGGCAGTGTGACTTTTTTGGAAATTATCCCTAATGCCCTTTTAACCCCAATTTCACCATGAGAACAACAGACGTCTGTTGAAACGGTAGTTTTAAAACCTCTGTTACGCCACTGAAAAAAATTCCATGCTCGGTAGAGAGATAACCTCTATGTCTTAACAGCAGGCTTTATGTTCTTTCGTGAACTGCATATTGAAGACTATTTTGTCGACTTTCTTTAACTCAAAAATATTGTGAGAAGAGCAAATTAAGATTCGGTAAGCTGTTATTACAATATTTTCAACTGTCCCAAGGATGAAAATAGTAATTTTGGCACTTTGACATCGATGCTTGTGTTGAGTTTTGGTTCTTCATCAAAATAATCCCACAGCAGGGTTTCTTCTCCGTTTCATCATCTGACATATTGTAATTTTATAACAATTCAATTGTTATTTGTCTGGAAAATTGAGATGAAGTCTTGTTTGTCCTGGCTTGAGTTTTCTAACCTATTTTACTCGTTGTGATAGAATAGAATGGTAATTTATTTTCTATATCATCGACAAATATTCACATCAAAGAAAAAAACAGGTCAATAATAACTTACAAAATATCAAAAGAAAATATATATCAAAAATACAATCATTAAATTAAAGCAACTAGACCTGTGTCATAGATCGACAATACATTTCAAATTCTTTAATAGTGTAGGGCTCGATTTTCAAAATAATCTTATAAATTTCTCGCTTAAAGGTTTTTGCATCCAATAAAGTCTGCACATGTCTTGGTAGCATGTTGAAAATTTTTATGGCCTTATACGTACAACTTTTCTCGAATAAACTCAAATTATGCACTGGATAAAAGTAACGAAATGTTTGCCTTGTATTATTCCGATTTTGATGCTGGGTGAAGTAAGACTTGTGCTCATGTAAAAATAAAAGGATTTTGTATAAATACAATCCGTAAACAGTTAAAATATTATTCTGTCTAAACTCAACAGGACTGTCTCCATCCCAATTTGAAAATAACTCTTATTGCCCACTTCTGAATGATAAAAACACGTTGTACAGACGAAGATTCTTCCCAGAAAACTAATCCATAACTCACAAGTGATTGAAAATTAGAAAAAAACACCGACTTGAGAATTTCCTGATCCACATTATCCCTCAGTATCCTTAACATAAAAACTACAGAACTTAACTTCCCTATAACATAGTCAATATGCACTTTCCACTTCATGAAACAATCTGTAAACAACCCTAGAAATTTTACTGTTCTTGAAAATTTCTTAATCTAATCACCATAACTAAAATCAGAACATTGTAGGGATGGCCTTTCTGTGGTGAAAAGCATGACTTCGGTTTTGTCAGTATTCAATATCAACGCGTTCTCGATACACCATTCATTCACCTTCTTTATAAGCATGCACAAGTCAGACTGCAGGCTGCTCATTTGATCAGAAATGATAATTAAATTCTTATCATCAGCATAGTCCAATGGTACTACCTTTGTATGATAGGGACTGGATCATTGATGTAAATAATGAAAAGAAGGGGGTCCAAAATGCTGCCCTGTATTATACCTAGTTTGATTATTTTCTCATCAGACATATATTGCACATCATTTATCTGTATAAGAACTCTCCGCTTCCTGTCTTGAAGGTAACTTTTGAAAAGATCAAGTTGACAACCTCTAATACCAAGCTTTTCAAGCTTCATCAGTAATAGTTCATGTACTACACAGTCAAACGCCTTGGACAGATCCAGGAAAAGTCCAATGGGGATATCGCCCTGGTCTAATGCATTCAGAACTGTCTGTGTAAGCTCGTAGATTGCCGTTTCCGTATTTCGACCTGGTAAGAAGCCCTGTTGAATTGGGTTCAAAAGTTGGAATTTGCTGAGATAGTCCAACAGTCGACAGGCAAGTATCTTTTCGAAAATTTTGGAAAGGATGTAAGCAGACTGATTGGCATATAGTTATTGAAGTTCTCAGAATCATCTTTTTGGCGCTCTTGTTCACCCGAACAGAGTGCCTATCATTTTGCCCGAATGTCTCTAATTTTGGAATATCGAGCCGAAAATGGTCTCAATCAATTGGGTTCAACTCCCTGATGAAGGATTCGTGGCGAAAGTTGAGTCTGTCCGGCCGGCCGGCCGTATCCTCTCTAGAATCCAAAAGAAATCAGCTAGAGTTTTCATATTTTCAGAATAGGTCAATTGTCCAAATATCTCGGTCAAGTTCGTTATTGGGCCAAATCCGTCGGATGGTTCAGTAGTTATGAGTATCTGAAATTTTGTTTCCTCAATAACTACTAGAATATCACTCCGATCAAATTGATACTTGAAATATTGTTGAGGAAGGCTGCAACAAAACAGCTCGCAAAATTTCGCAGAAATCGTCACGCTAGAAAATTTTTAAAAAATTCTCAAAAAAAATTTTTAATCCTCACTATCTCATAAGATATTTTTCGGATTTCAATAAAAACTTGTGAATATATTGAGGTGAACGATATCTTACTTATCCCCAAATTTCATTGTCGTAGCTCTTTTCCATCTAAAGAAATAATCATTTTTTTAATTAACTCAAGATAAAAAAAAAAAATGACATACGTACCGATGATTTTCTTTGAACGATGGCCATCACAGATCGATATTCGATTCACATATGCCGTCCTCATTAATTAATATCAGTTGGCGTTATATTAATCAAAATTTTTCATAACGGGAAAACATAGAGATAGAAATAATATACGATTTCAAAATTCAGAAAAGCATTGACGTAAGTTTTTAGGAAAAGGGAATTAAAGCTTCGAACAAAACTTGGGGAAAATTATGAGTAGTGATTTTTAATTTGAGATATAGGTTTGTTCATTTATTAGGCGTTCATATTTGCATCACATTGTCCCATAGTACGGAAAAAGACTATTATACACGTGATCAGAGTGCTTATAGAATAAGTAAGATATCGATCACCTCAATATATTCACGAATTTTTATTGAAATCCGAAAAATATCTTATGAGATAGTGAGGATTAAAAAATTTTTTTGGGAATTTTTTAAAAATTTTCTAGCGTGACGATTTCTGCGAAATTTTGCGAGCTGTTTTGTTGCAGCCTTCCCCAACAATATTTCAAGTATCAACTTGATCGGATGGATATTCTAGTAGTTATTGAGGAAACAAAATTTCAGATGCTCATAACTACTGAACCATCCGACGGATTTGGCCCAATAACGAACTTGACCGAGATATTTGGACAATTTACCTATTCTGAAAATATGAAAACTCTAGCTGATTCCTTTTGGATGCTAGAGAGGATACGGACGGCCGGCCGGACAGACTCAACTTTCGCCACGGATTCTTAAAATTTTAAATTTACTATTTTCTCGTTATAGAATTTGTGTTTGTGACGAATGATTGCTTCATCAAAAAAAAAGCCGTTCAATTTTTTTGTATAGATTCGAAAACTTTGGTTATACACTAGAAACAGTATGAACTCTATCAAGCAATTATTTTATTGACATTATTTCTGTATTTTCACAAAAGTTAAACTTGTCTTTATTTTGTGTGGGAAATTCTACCAGTGGGAAGATGGTCTCACAATGGGATCTGAAAATTTTAAAAAATTCATTCCACATCTTGTTGGCATCCAAATTTGAAGAAGTCGTGATGTAATTCCACATTTTCCGAAACAGATATTAATTGAAAATTACTATTGACTCGTTATTGACTTTTCTACATCTAACCTTTTCATGCTGCTGTAGTTGCAATGAGACAGGCAAAGTAAACTTTTGTGAGAAGTGGACAGGCAAATGAGATTTCAATACTCGAGACTCACCCCTTTCAATATTGGTTATCTAGACAGGAAGCAGAGTGTTCAGTAACTCTAGTTGGCTCGATTATAGTTGCAATTGCACCATAGCTCTCCACCAAATTCATAAAATCTTCTTTTGGTTTGGAATTCGTCAACATTAAAGTCACCCGCCAGTATGAAATGTAAGTTTTCAACAAGGCATTTGCCTAAAATAGATTCAATACCATCAAGAAAAATTTCAACACTAACTTGTGGTGGTGTGTTAGGTCTATATATACAAAATACCAGAAATTTAGAGTTGAAAGTGTTGACCTGGAAACAAGTGAACTCAATTATACGATCTACAATAAAGATTTCGAAATCTGGACGTACTTTGCATGAAATATTATCCATACAAAAAATAGCACACCGTCCATGTTCGTTAGTGTTTCTTCAATGACAAGAAATTAGATTATAACCTTGGAATTTGTATAATTTCAGTTGTTGTTGACTTTCCAATGCTCAGTTATTGCAATGATGTCAGGATCCTGCTCTTCCACAAGTTGTTGTAAAGCTGAGAATGATGTGTCTAAAGACTGTACATTTTGATGTATCAAAGTGACTGTTTCATTATAACTCTTATTAGAATTTGAAGAGGATCTGCACTGGTTGTATTTCATCCCGATGACCCCTGTATCTTCCGATTGAAAAAATTCTTGAAATTAAATTCCCTTATAACTGCACCTTCTGGCCAGACATCTCCATTTGTTAAGTTACTGTGAATATTTTCAGGTACACCAACACTGAAAGCGGAATTGAGATCTTTAGTGTTTAATTTCTTCACATCTATGAATTTCGTACCAACTATTTGTGAGAGAAAATCTTTCACTTCTTGTGCTGTAACGGAGTGTCCCTCTATTCTCCCAACATAGAGCCATTTGCGTCTTATATTAATATAGATCCAAGTCACGGAGAGAGCTTGTTCTAATCACGAACGATAAATATACCCAGAAAGAAAAGATCATTCTAGCTCTGTACCAGAGCACCTCATAGCCCCTGAGAAGAACTTATTACACTTTAAAAGGAGCAAAAGCAAGTAACCTTTAGAAAGCATATCTTGGACTTAAATGAGGGTTGTACGAAGACCACCTACCTGCTGTTATCCAATTGATAGTGCATCTGTTAACTACCCCAAGCCTCAGATTTCAATTATCACCTACAAGAGGAGGCAATGTGAAAGTTTTCTTGCCTTCATGAATCTTAAATTTGGAAATCGACCCATCTATAGTGGCCAAGATTGAGATAAGTGTATCTCTCGTTATTGTTAGTAAACTGTCTGGAGAGATTGGGGTCCGTCATGCTCATTCTCTGAATTGGTGGTCACATAACAGATTAAGAAATAAAAATAACAATGGATGAAAAATTTGAAACAATAGATTTGCTCTGAAAAAGCGAACACAAGATTTTCATAACGAAGCAATCAGGTCGATGAGGTTCGACGTGGCTACTTTCATACGCAAATTCTGACAGAGGTCATTTGAATGAGTTATGACGTAATAACATGACGTTGCATATGCATCCACTGCATATCGAAGCAGGCCATGATCTACGGACCAATTAGAATTACAAGTTGAATTTATCGGGCATAAATAACGGCGATATCATGAACCGTTTTGAATGTCCCATCGAAGGAACAATTTTTGTATGATGTCAACCGTACATGCCTGGGTCATATTCATATTCGATTTAAATGCAAATAGACTTGAAATATTTTTCGCATGCGGTTGTAGAAGTCATTTTGATGATGGAATTTCGGGTTTGGTGGTTTTATTTTTTTATGATCAATATTGATTTGCAGATGATTGGTTGACGTTTGATGGAATCCACACTGAAAGATTGTGAACCTTATGCTGAATGAAAAACAGCTTCGGACCGTAAGGATCTTAGACTATATCAGATAGGCAAAGCATTCCTTTGTAAAATGTCGATTTTTTTTTTGACTCCCTCATTGGAAGTCTCTTGTGAAACCTTACCCGGCAACACCGCATCTTTTTCCATGTATTCGGCTCACAATATCTTCAGGGTCAAAATGATCTGAACAAATGAAAATTGCTTTCTTTGGTTTGAAGTGTATTCAATGCATGACCTCAATGCGGCTTTTGAAATATTTTATGATATATTTATTAACCATTTCAATGCGAATTTTCCCCTGAAAAGGCATTTCATCGGTAAAGATCGGAAAGGTTGGGTGAATCGGGAGGTCCGAAGTTCAAGTTCACAGCTGAGAAGCCTTAATTCGTTGAAGTTTAGATTTCCTGAACTGAAGCAGCGTTATCTAAGCGCAAAGAGAGATCATAATAAACTTATCGAACGAACAAAACGAGAATTATATCGGAACAGAGTAGAAAATAGTTTGGATAAAAATAAAACAACTTGGAATATTATCTCTCTGAATTGACTGAGAATAGAAAGAATATGAGAAATCTATCGGTATAAAAGAATGATATTAGTGTAATGGATCCTTTTTAATTTCCAATTTATTCAATGATTATTTCAAGAATATTTCTCATGATATTCTGAATAAAATACCCTAGAATGATGGAGTGGATATGTCTGTCATACCACCTGTAGGATGCACATTTTCCTGTGCCCATTTACTGAAGAAGAACTTTACAATTTGTTATTTAACAAACTCAAAATTAAACATTCATCGGGTGCGGATGATGTGCCAAGTTTCCTAGTTAGGAGGGTTTTGTGCTGCATTATTAAGCCCATAACATTTTTGATCAATCTTTCATTTTGTTCGGGAACATTTCCTTCTACCGTAAAAACAGCTAAAGTGACACCTTTATACAAAAAAGGTGATGTTATGAATATGTCCAATTATAGGCCAGTTACTATTCCGATGAGTTCATCTAAAGTTTTTGAGTATGCATTTTTAGAAAGATTAAATAGTTTTTACACATAAACAAAATTCTGAATTTGGACCAACATGGTTTCATAGAACAAAAATCAACTATCACAGCTATAAATTCATTTTATCATAGAATGATAAAACAGATCGAGGCAGGGGAGTGTCCTGTTGGGATTTTTGTGATCTAAGCAGGGCGTCCGATTGTGTGCATCACAATAAGTTATTGGCGAAATTATCGAGATATTGATTCATAGACTATGTTTTTATTTTACCCCGTAAATAAAAATCTAAGGGAATAAGATCGGGAGATCCTGGGGACCAAAATAGTGAAGAACGGCGTCCGATCCACCGATTACGAAACATTGCATTCAATTCTTCAGACACCTCGCGTGCGAACTATGTGCCGGAGCCCCATCCAATTGATAATATGCGGTAGTCGACATACTCAACGGCAGTTCATCCAAAAACTCAGAAACAAAATTTTACAGGATTTCCAAAAATTTTTCTGTATTTAAATTTTCTTCATAAATGTAGTGCCGCACTTTATTGTTCATCAAAAGAGCAAACACATTAAAACTAAATTTGTTCTGACGGTTTCTTTGTCTTTTTCTATGAGGATTTTCACTTCTCCAAATGTGGCAATTGTTTCTTTTAAATAGTCCTTCATTATTGAATCTTGCTTCGTCTGTCCAAATGATCTTTTCCAAAAACTTTTCATCATTTTCAAGTTTTTCTAATATTCCTCTACAAAAATTCAACCTTTTTATATAGTCACCTGGTTCTAATGCATGAACTTTCCCATATTTGTAGTCATGCATATTGTGTTTTTTCAAAATTCAATGCACTGAATTTCTGTCTAAATCGATTTCATGAGCTGAACTTCGAATTGATGCATTTTCATTCGCTTCGAAATAAGTCAAAACACTAATTTCATTTTCCTCATCATCAACTACCCTTCTTTTGTATTCTTTAGGGGCTCTTACACATCCAAAACTTTGAAAGTTTAAAACATATTTTCTAAAGATCTTCTCCGTCATGGAAGGTAAATGGGGATACTTCTCGTTAAAGGCCTGGCAGGTTCTACTAATAATTCTGTCACATTCACCATGTAAATAAAATAGATCCAGAATTTCGTAATTAGAATAACGGTTCATTTTGTTAAATCTAGAAATGAAGATAACGAATAACAATAACACCTGACACTTGTGAATTATTAACAGATAATTTATCTTATATGGGTATAGAGTCCCCCAGAAAGTTTTTGGGCTTTGAAAAAAGATCATTCTAGCTCTGTACCAGAGCACCAGATTTCATAGCCCTGAGAAGAATCTAATTACACTTTAAAAGAGCTCTGCAGAAAAGCAAGTAACCTTCAGAAAGCATATCTTTGACTTAAATGAGGGTTGTACGAAGACCACCTACCTGCTGTTATCCAATTGATAGTGCATCTGTTAACAACCCCAAGCCCCAGATTTGAATTATCACCTACAAGAAGAGGCAATGTGAAAGTTTCCTTGCCTTCATGAATCTTAAATTTGGAAATCGACCCATCTATAGTGGCCAAGATTGAGATAAGTGTATCTCTCGTTATTGTTAGTAAACTGTCTGGAGAGATTGGGGTCCGTCATGCTCATTCTCTGAATTGGAGGTCACATAACAGATTAAGAAATAAAAATAACAATGGATGAAAAAATTGAAACAATAGATTTGCTCTGATCAAAAGCGAACACAACATTTTCATAACGAAACAATCAGGTCGATGAGGTTCGACGTGGCTACTTTCATACGCAAATTCTGACAGAGGTCATTTGAATGAGTTATGACGTAATAACATGACGTTGCATATGCATCCACTGCATATCGAAGCAGGCCATGATCTACGGACCAATTAGAATTACAAGTTGAATTTATCGGGCATAAATAACGGCGATATCATGAACCGTTTTGTATGTCCCATCGAAGGAACAATTTTTGTATGATGTCAACCGTACATGCCTGGGCCATATTCATATTCGATTTAAATGCAAATAGACTTGAAATATTTTTCGCATGCGGTTGTAGAAGTCATTTTGATGATGGAATTTCGGGTTTGGTGGTTTTATTTTTTATGATCAATATTGATTTGCAGATGATTGGTTGACGTTTGATGGAATCCACACTGAAAGATTGTGAACCTTATGCTGAATGAAAAACAGCTTCGGACCGTAAGGATCTTATTAGATAGGCAAAGCATTCCTTTGTAAAATGTCGATTTTTTTTTGACTCCCTCATTGAAAGTCTCTTGTGAAACCTCACCCGGCAACACCGCATAAATTCTTTTTCCATTTATTCGGCTCACAATATCTTCAGGGTCAAAATGATCTGAACAAATGAAAATTGCTTTCTTTGGTTTGAAGTGTATTCAATGCATGACCTCAATGCGGCTTTTGAAATATTTTATGATATATTTATTAATCATTTCAATGCGAGTTTTCCCCTGAAAAAGTATTTCATCGGTAAAGATCGGAAAGGTTGGGTGAATCGGGAGGTCCGAAGTTCAAGTTAACAGCTGAGAAGCCTTAATTCGTTGAAGTTTAGATTTCCTGAACTGAAGCAGCGTTATCTAAGCGCAAAGAGAGATCATAATAAACTTATCGAACGAACAAAACGAGAATTATATCGGAACAGAGTAGAAAATAGTTTGGATAAAAATAAAACAACTTGGAATATTATCTCTGAATTGACTGAGAATAGAAAGAATATGAGAAATCTATCGGTATAAAAGAATGATATTAGTGTAATGGATCCTTTTTTAATTTCCAATTTATTCAATGATTATTTCAAGAATATTTCTCATGATATTCTGAATAAAATACCCTAGAATGATGGAGTGGATATGTCTGTCATACCACCTGTAGGATGCACATTTTCCCTGTGCCCATTTACTGAAGTAGAACTTTACAATTTGTTATTTAACAAACTCAAAATTAAACATTCATCGGGTGCGGATGATGTGCCAAGTTTCCTAGTTAGGAGGGTTTTGTGCTGCATTATTAAGCCCATAACATTTTTGATCAATCTTTCATTTTGTTCGGGAACATTTCCTTCTACCTTAAAAACAGCTAAAGTGACACCTTTATACAAAAAGGTGATGTTATGAATATGTCCAATTATAGGCCAGTTACTGTCCCGATGAGTTTATCTGAAGTTTTTGAATATGCATTTTTAGATAGATTAAATAGTTTTTTACACATAAACAAAATTCTGAATTTGGACCAATATGGTTTCATAGAACAGAAATCAACTATCACAGCCATAAATTCAGAGTGTCCTGTTGGGATTTTTTGTGATCTCAGCAGGGCGTTCGATTGTGTGGATCACAATAAGTTATTGGCGAAATTATCGAGATATGGGATATGGGAAAAACTGAACGTCGAATAAATTCCAGATTTGGAAATATAAGCATAGGTGTTCCGCAAGGCTCTATATTGGGTCCTATTTTGTTTGTTCTTTATCTGAATGACATTGCCTGTATTTCCGCAGATTCAATGACTATTTACGCAGACGATGCCTCCTTTTTGGTATCTGATAAATTAGATGGTAGTTTGGAACGCAAATGTGACGAGGTGTTTGATGCTGAAGACAGATGGTTCACTAGCTATTCTTTATTTCTGAACACCGATAAGACAACTCTTGTGAGGTCCCATAACTATCAAAGGAAGTGCTCTAAAATTAAGGTCTGTGCAGGGGAGGATTTGCTTAAGCAGAGTGGTCATGTAAGGTTTCTGGGTATTCTTGTGGATGAATGTCTGAGTTTCAGGGACCACTGTGAGTATGTTTCGGGAAAACTAAATAGTGTGGTTTATATGTTCAGAAACTTGCGCACTATTTTGGACGAAAAGCTACTAGTGTCGCTCTATTATGCCCACGCAGAGACGCGATTGAGGTATGGCGTCGTTTTCTGGGGGTCTCATCTCTTGCATATAAGGTGTTTATATCACAGAAAAGATTGATTAGATGTATGGCTCGTGTTCGCAGTACATATTCTTGTAAGAATCTTTTCAAAAAGTTTGAGATACTAACACTTTCAAGTCTTTTTGTGTTGAAAATATGTGTTTATGTTTTTAAAAATAGACAAAATTTCAATTTGGTCAGCAAAATAATTTGTATGTTCCTTTCAATAAGTATAAGATAGGATGTAAGTCACCTGATTCTTTGGGGCCACAATTCTTCAACAAATTGCCGAAAAATGTAATCGAATCACCAAGTTTGAAGGTATTCAAAAATAGATTGAAAAGCATATTAATTGAAAAATGTTTGTATTCGGTTGACACATTTTTGCAGGTTATTTAATCGAACTTTTTTGAATTGTTTTATTCTGACTATTCCTATACAAAATTGTTTTTGTCAGAAAGAAAATAAAGATGATTTGGGCAAATACCATCTCAACAGCGAAGCCCAAATTCTTGTTTTTTCATTGTCATCTGGGAACCCTAATTCAAGAAAACCTCATTTTATATTATAATAATCTCATTGAAAACTTTCTACGCTACTGAACATTTACTACAACTTTCACACTTACGAACCATTTTTAGTGCGATGAAAAGTAATAAACAATATAAAATATGAAAAACCTAATACTAACTCTTACAAATTTTCTTCATTTTGGGTATTTATTTTGGATACAGAGGTGGCAACGTGTGTCTTCTAGAACATGTGATCTTCAAATTGTCAAGTAGAGGATGGAGCAGCGTTGTCTTGACTTTCACCTGAATTTCTCTCCATCTGTGGTCTCTGACATAAGATAGCAGAATCAACTAAAGTTTTTCTTTTACTTCTTGCTAATATATCTGATAAGACAGTTTCAATTCAAAATATAAAATTTTATATAATAATTTAAATGCAAAATGGAGAAGAAGTTTTTATTCAAAATTATAGGGGAATAAAGAAACCTACTATTTGCTCAGTTGGACAACATGAAAATTTGTTATGACCTGAGTGGACCAGCTCGATACGTTACAATCGACAGCTCTAAGTTTCAAATGCGATACTTTTCAATGTAAATAAAGGAGTCTATTCTTATATAGTCTAAGGTAAGGATATTCAATTGGAGAATTAATTTCTTCAAAAATTGTTCAATAGAATAGTGAAATACGATAAAATAACGAGTGCCGATTTCAACGATTTTAAGACAATAGTTTTCGAATTTATTTTAGAAACATCCTGAATTGGCACTTATTTCAATGATTGTGGCTCATTTCATATCTTCAAATATGAAAATTTAGCCTTAATCACATGTGATGAAAACGTCCGAACAGCTTTTAAACAATTAGAAGAGCACCTGGATGGCCATGGGCAGCGGCATCGAAAATGGCGACTCAACTTCAAAGAGGCTAAATGTGTTCAAGTTATATTCACTAAAAGAAAAATTATATATGCTCCCCTGTCAAAATATTCGAAAAGGAAATACCGCTGTAAGTTTTAAATCAATAATTATTCAAATTATTTTTAATTCTATATGAATACGTGAAGAGACTGAAAAACTAAAACTTTGTATGTTTCGAAGATACTCCAATCGAATATACAGGGTGAGTCTTTGACCACTGCATTAAATTTAACCATAGGTTGTTGAAATCAAAAGAATTACTTTTTTCCCATGCCGTTTTTTCATCTGCGTTAAAAAGTTATAAGCATTTTAAGTTTTCACATTGGGCAAATACCCCTCTGTAGTCCAGTTTATTTTGAATGAAAATTACCTTCTTCGGCATCCACTATTGAATCTGAATTGTTTAAAAAAACTATTTTCCCTCTAGGAAATGATTCACTCACTCATGTTTCATCAGATGTATATATAGATTTAATTCCTTTCAACTTCAAATATCTCAAAAATGGTGTAATTTAAGAAAAAAGATGATGAACGATTTTATCTGTAAAAAGACTAATGATTCTAGAAAGTACAAGATACCGACATTTAGTTCAAGTGATATTTGTTTTTCATGCAATTTAACCAATCTGTACAGTAGTAGTGAGAAACCCACAAGAAGTGAAATAAATCTATTGATTCCAAAATAAGCATGACTGTTATCAAAACCCTTCTACAAGAGATCATTTCATTTGATATTTTCGTTTGAATATAACAGGTGAAAATGCAATTTTTATATAAAATTTCTTTATCCTTTGAACGGGTCCAAATTTGAAAAAATGTTATAGGAAAAAAATGTTTGTTTTGACGTCAACAATTTATGGTTTAAATTAACGCAGTGTTCAAGGAGTCACCCCGTATTTACAACAATTGTAGTCATTTTTAGATTATTATTGAAAATATGTAGATGGAAATGTTCAGAATTGCTTTCTGAATCATGTCGTCAATTTCAGATTTTAACAATGATCTAGTTGTTGTTGATACTATAAAAACAAAATTTTCATATAATTGAAAACAAATTCTTACCTCATGGAGTGACAACACGAGATTCATATCTCTTTAAACGTTCTTCTAGATAGCTCCATTTTACCTGCAAATGAAAACAATGAACTTGAATAAAATAATAATAAAATAATACGTCTTACATTGAGGTTTGTTGAAATGAAATTATTTGATGTCTTCCCTTCAAGATTCGAATATACAGGGTGAGTTTCTGGCTCCTGAGACGTGAAGCGAAAAAAAACATTTATTTGGAATACCAATTTATCCAAATTTCCCGTTTGAGGCACAAGATTTCTTTCTGTGTTATTTTCTATGTCTTGTTTTGAACCCCTAAATTCCAGGGATTTAATAATTCATAGAATAGAAATGTCAAAGTTATGATATTTTTACAAGAATGATTTTTCTTAAAACTATATGAAGCACTCTCAAATACTCCAAGAAACTTCAATATGTATGTTGTTTATTCTTTTCATCTGTATATAGATCAGGGTAATAATACTGGGTAAAATTCCTCTTTGAGGATGAATTCTATAAGATACATTTTTTTGGTGAAAATAGCGCTTCAAAGCATTATGGTTAACTTTAATAAATACCTTCAAGATTCTCATATATTTTATATAAACATAATTCATGTGATTTATTTTTACTCATTAAATTCAGGGAAAAACTACATGAAAAATTCAATTCATTATTAAATTTTTCTATTTATTTCAAACAAACAACTTCTTGAGTCAAAGGTAATGTTTCCAGACATAGAATAGTGTATAAGATGTCACTGGAATGGATGAAATATTGATAAAAATTTGAGATGAAATATTCAGTATCAAGGAATTATAACTGATCAAATAAAATACCAAATAGTTCATATTGATTCATTCTCAAAACAGATTCTGAAACTTCGTTTTCAAATTTGATGTTTTAACTCAAAGACTTCAGGAGACAATTCAAGTATGTTTTACTTGAAATATGTGTCTCATTTGTGTGAAACCTTCTGCAAAATTTTAATCCATTCGGATAATCCACTGTGAAGATATAAGCAAAAATCAATTTTTTCATGAAATCTCAACACCTTGAATCGTTTTAACGGAGTTGATGCTGTGCGCCAACTGATATTGCAAGATCGTCATGCTACTTATCGTGAGATTGAGACAAAAAAATTCGTTCGAGTTGGATCCCACACAATTTGTGAATCGTTCAAAAAGAGACTCGTGTGAGTTGGTTGATAGAAATGCTCCAAAAATACGATCGCGGTGCTTCGATGGACGTCTATGACATCGTGAAAGGGGATGAATCGTGGAATTACTGGTATGAGCCTGAAAGTAAACAGCTGTATGGGTGTTTCAAGATGAGCCAATTCCAATAAAAATTGCTCACGCACGAAGCACTTCCAAGCAAATGGTGGCCTGTTTTTTCGGAAAAACTGGACATGTCACAATTGTACCAATAGAACAACGCAGAACAGTCAATTCAGGGTGTCACACAACCATTTCTTTGCCAGTTGTCTTCCAAGAAATTAGGAAAACCCAGCGCCGAAGCCGGATCAATCTTCACCGCGACAATGCAAGCTTTCACACATCGGCTCAAACAATTGCACATTTGAGCACTCAAAACGTCGATTTGATGAGTCATCCGCCGTATAGTCCTGACACCGAAAGAGTTCTTTTTATTCCCGTACGTAAAAAATACAATGAGAGGTCCATGTTTTTCGACACCTGATGAAAACATGTTTTGGAGATACCTCAATCAGAATTGCAATAGTGCTTCGACAATTGGTCCAAACGTATGCAAAAGTGTATAGATCTTAATGGCGAATATTTTGAAAAACAATAAAGCTATTTTCGATGATTAATATTTAATTTTGTTCTATAGTCACGAAATATAAAAGGCAACCCTCCTACAGTGAGATTAAACATCCTAACAATCTACCAAACAGACTGAAAAATTCAGATTGTTCGAGTTTCAGAATAGAAATCAAAGAATTATTGTTGAAAAGATGCTTATATAGCTAAGATGAATTTTTTGAGTACTGCTATTGCTTGTAACATTTTTTTCTTATCATTTTTGTGGTTGAATTTTCTTTGCTTCTGAAATGACTTGTCCTATACATTCACTATGTCTTAAAGTATTCAATATAATTGATAAATAATAATAATAATTGCTGCCAACAGTAATTTGAAGTTATTTCCTTTCGAAGCCTACGTAATTGGAACTGCAATCAATTTCAACTAACTCAAGTCGAAGCGTTCATTCAATCTAAAGTTTGCATGGATGGCTTGGTTTGTCAACGTCATTTTATATGACACCATGTGGGAAAATTGCAGGTGTATATCGACACATGCAAAAGAAGGGAAAGGCAATATGTTCGGAGAAACACTTCGACGAGATCGCAATATATCAAATAGGCCAATATAGGACAGGTTATTTATAGTTGGACATTCGGTTGACGTCGAGGGTCCTCTCAAAGTTGAGTCTCTCGTCTCCGCCTGTCAGTTCTGAGGTGGAGTGTTCGAGGGAAGGAAGGATAAATGGGCGAGCCTTGCTCTTAAATCCTTCGAGCCATATCCTTTATAATTGGTTTTTTCCATAAGTCCAGGAGTTCTCACTTCGAGGTTCAGTGGAAAATCGAATATGAGTATTGGAGTTATCGAATCAAATAGGGTATTCAGTAGTGGAATTCAATTTTCGTATTGAACACGGGTGAAATTTGTGTTATTTCTCTGATATAGGATGTTACTGAATTGTACGTACAAACGAGAAGTGGAAAAAACTTTATGAGAAAAAACTCATACCTGTTATTTACTTTCTCAATACTCTATGAGTATTTTCAATTCTTTAGACTATCCAATAAACAATAATTTTTATTTTCCATAACTATTAAAGATCTATGTTATCTTCTACGTTCTATTTTGAACCTGCAAATTTCAGTGTTCTAATAATTCTTTGAATACAAATGTTGGTGATGTATTAACTCGAAGATCGTAGTGCGTAGTTCAAGTGTTTAATCAGAAATGTGTGTCCCACTTGCCTCAAACCTACTACAAGATTTGAATTCATTCGGATTATCCACTATGAAGATATAAGCAAATAACAATTGTTTTAATGAGATTGACTCATGTGATTCGCAAATTTCATGACTTTCTGTGAAATGAACCTGGGGTAAAATGGATTATAACTTTCTCTAATCAAAACTATAACTGTAGCGAATATTTTTATCTATACAGGGTGAGTCTTTGACCACTGCGTTTCCATTTTTTTTTTCAAAAAATTGCATTTTCACCTCTAATATTCAAACTACAATATCAATACAGTAACATTTATATCTGCAGTATAAGAACATCTGAACTCTGAGCTCCCGTAGTAATAATTAATAACTTAATATAAACAGGAGCAAAATCCGTCGAAAACTAGTGAACACCATTATTTCGGCTGTGTTTTCATCTGAGATTAATTACGAAAAATGGTTATAACGAGGGAAATTCGAGAAGAAATTCAATCCGCGGTAAATTTGGCGGTAAACAGTGCAATAAGAAATGAATCCCTTATAAAACATATTGTGGACAAGGTCACCGAAGCAATAACGTCAACAATCGACCGGACGGTCAAGCAGATGGAAACAACAATAAATGATATCAAACGAAACTACAATGCACTCAATGAAAGAATGGAAAATGAATTCAAATTCTTGCGTGAGGAACTATCACTTTACAAACAAGATAAAGAATACATGCAGGATAGAATGGACGAAATGGACCAGGCGAACAGATCGTGCAATTTAAGAGTTTTTGGTTTGAAAGAAAAACCCAATGAAGAAACTGCTGAGGTACTGAGAGAAATTTTGAATTCGAGAATGTCTCTCGAACTTTCTGCGGATGATATACTTACTTGTTACCGAATCGGCAAGGGGGATGCCGGGAAGGAGAGAGGTGTTTTCGTAAGACTGTTCAATGAGAGGATCAAGCGGGAAATTTTTGGGAGGAAAAGGTCACTCAGGGCACTGGGATAGTTCTAAGAGAAGATCTAACCTCTAGAAGAGTAATGCAGATGAATACATTGATTGAAAGGTTTGGGATTAGAAATGTATGGACTCGTAGTGGAAATATTTATGCAATCGTAAATAATAAGGTACAAAAAATAAATAATAAAAATTTCATGACCTATTGTGAATGATACAATGTAGGCTAGCTGGATTTAAGTTGTTTCATGTTTCACCATAGAAAGTTGAGCTACATTTGTTTTGGGGGGGTGATGATAAAGTTTCTTTTCCTGGGATAAATTTTAATTGCTTGATGCTTCCCATTTGTTTGGGTTCTTGGTAATGGGGATCGTTGTTTTTGCTTTTTGTTTTTTTTTAATCTTCTTCTTTGAATTAGTAAAATATAGGGTGGCACCTTCAGAGTTATCAAACAATGGAAGATTTCTTGAATGTTTTGGATATGGAAGGGATAAATACAAAAATATGTAATAGTTTTCAAGATTTTCAGGGGGTAGCGAGGGATAATGGAAATGGCATAGGAATTATTCACTTCAATATAAGAAGTATTCAAAAACATTTCGACGAATTGTTGGTTCACGTTAATAGTATAAAAGACTTTGTTGATGTTATTGTTTTATCGGAAACAGGAAAAATAAAAAATCTGAATAATTTCAATATACCTAATTATAATTTATTTTATAATGAATCTCAAATCAACAAGTGCGATGGTGTTGTAATTTACGTTAAAAATACAATTCAGAATGGATTCCAAGTATCTCAAATAAACAAAACAAATTTCATCAGATTAACTTGTTTTTCTACAGCGAGACAAAGACTAGTTATAACAGCATATTATAGATCTCCATCCAGTGACCCGAAGCAGTTTATTGATGATCTGGATGCATACTTGCATGAATTAAATTTAGAGGACATTGAGGTCTTTATGGGAGATATTAATATTGACATTAAAAAGGACTGCATCGGGACAACCGATTATTTAAACTTATTGAACTCATGTGGCTTTCAATCATACATAAACAAACCTACTAGGGTAACAAACACGACAAAATCTACTATCGATCACATTTTTGTCAGATTACAAAATCGTATTGTAAGTAAAACCAATATTGAACCTATAATATTTCAGACTGATATGACTGACCACTTTTCACCTTTTGTTTTTGTGTCAACATCTGAAAATTTTTTGAAAGGCTAAACACGGGATTTAGCGTGAAGAAAAATATTGATTATAACATATTGACTGATTATTTGAGACATGAGTCGTGGAGCGATGTTCTAAATTCGAGAGACCCTATAGAAGCGCACCAAATATTCATAGATAAATTGAACTTATATATAAAAATGTCATCGTCTATTGTGGTCATGAAGGCAAATAAAATGAAAAAAATCAAACCTTGGATAACAAATGGCCTGGTGAAATCTATTAATCACAGGGATCACATGAGGAGACATTTGATTAAACATTATTCTACCGAAGAGGAATTGAAGTACAGAACATATCGAAATAAATTAAATATTTTATTGAGGAAAACAAAGAATCAATTTTATGAAAATAAAATTAAAGAGGCCGGAAGTAATTGTGCTAAAGTTTGGAATGTAATAAACGATATAACGGGTAGCAACAAAAAATCATGTCAGAAAATAGAACACCTTACTTTGCAAGGTGACGACGGCGTAGTCATTACGAATAATAAAGAAAAGGCAGATGCATTCAACAATTATTTCACTAACGTAGGAGCCAAAATGGCGGCAAAAATTCAATCTATAAATCAAAAAATTAAATTTAAACACGAAAATTCTCCTCTATCGACAGTGTTTCTTTCGCCAGTGACCGAAAATGAGTTAATATCATATATATCGGAATTGAAGGGCGGCTGTTCTGCGGGTCCGGATGATCTGACCGTGAAAACAATTAAAACTATTCATTTGTTCATTCTTTCACCAATGAAACATATAATTAATTCATGTTTTGAAACGGGAAGGATTCCAGATCAGTGGAAGATATCTACTGTTACTCCGGTTTTCAAGTCAGGGAGTCGCAACAAACCGAACAACTATAGACCGATTTCGGTTATAAATCATCTGGCAAAAATATTTGAGAAAGGAGTCAAGAAACGATTGATGGAATTCTTTAGCAAAAATAATATTATTAATGAAAGGCAATATGGTTTTGTCCCGAGTTCGAGTGCGGAGGACGCGGTGGCGGACCTTGTGGAGCATACGGTGAGAGCTATGGACGAGTCCCTCAAGTGCGGTACCACTTTTCTGGATCTGGGCAAGCCATTTGATACCGTGTCGCATGAAATTCTGATTAAGAAATTGTATCGCTATGGCGTTCGTGGATTGCCCCTTGAGTTATTATCCGAGTACTTAAATAACCGTATACAAAAAGTTAAGATTGGTGGGCACCTCAGCGATCCGACTATGGTGAAGACTGGCATACTGCAGGAGACAGTCTTGGGCCCATTACTTTTCCTCATTTATATAAATGATTTAACGGAGATATCAGATCTGAGGTGCCATATTGTGTGCTACGCTGATGATGCTGCACTCGTGTTCACGGGGAAAACATGGGAAAGCATTGCGGAAACCGCCGAAGCCGATTTACATAAGATCCATATATGGTGTGGCATGAACAAACTCACTCTGAACATAACGAAGACTAAAGTCGTAACATTTACTCCAACAATCACTAACCAACCCAATAACTTCTCGCTCAAATTGCATTCCGTCCTCTGTGGCGGAACGAGTCCGTGCGCATGTCCCGAAATAGAAAAAGTACCATTTATAAAATATCTGGGTATCATTGTAGACCAACACATGAGATGGTCCGATCACATTGCGCATTTGAACAAACGCCTTAGAAGTCTCACTTATAACTTTTACGTACTTAGAGACATTCTGCCAAGAGAGAAGATGATCATGTTATACAATTGCCTGGCTGAATCTATTCTGTCTTATTCCATTACCACTTGGGGTGGACTTTCAGCACGACCTTGGAAATTTTGCAAAGAACGCAAAACACACTATTGAAAATAATCCTAAAGAAACACAGACGTTTTCCAACTGATGTTCTATATCGGGAAAGTAGAATGTTGAACATCAAACTCCTCTTCTCCTACCAATGTTTGAAGAAAATGTGTCATCACTACTCAAAGTTTCAGAAAAAAAAAGACTAGTGTAACTAGATTAACCCTGGATGATAATTTAGACTCCCATTTTTTTAGAAAATCATTAACACAGAGATCTTTCTCTTTTTATGGCCCAACATTTTTCAATGTCCTTCCAACGTAAATAAAAAATATTAGAGAAAATAAAATATTCAAATCCCGATCGAAAATATATGTTTTAGATTTTCCACAGAAATTTTGCGATATTCTGAAATAAAGAGATCTTCAACTCAAGGAATATAACACCTAGGTTAATAACCATTGTACATTTCCCTCGCTTCCCCTACATCTCATTTCTTTTCTCCATTGTGAACCTGCTTTAAGTTTTTGTAAAAATGTATGCACATTTTTTAAAAAAGTACCATTGGGACGTGCACGAGAAGGACAGGCAGCTGTCTAAGTCTCGTGCGTGCCTAGGGTACTTTCTCTGATATTTTATTGCTTATTGTATATATAAAAGTGTGTACAAAATTAAAATAAAATGATTGATTGAAAAAAAATCAAAATTGAAATGATCTCTTGTAGAAGGTGTTTGATAACAGCCATGCATGTTTTGGCATCAATACATTTATTCCATTTCTTGTGGGTTTCTCACTACTACTGTACAGATTGGTTAAATCGCATAAAAACAAATATCACTTGAACTAAAGGTCCGTATCTTGTACTTCCAAGAATCATAAGTGTTTTTTGAAGAAAAAAAATCATTCCTCATCTTTTTTCCTAAATTGCACCATTTTGAATTTGAAGTTGAAAGGAATTAAATCGATATAATAATCTGATAAAACATGAGTCAGGGAATCATTTCTTAAAGGGAAAAAAGTTTTCAAACAATTCAGATTCAATAGGGTATGCAGTGGAAGGTAATTTTCATTCAAACTAAACTGGACTACAGAGGGGTATTTGCCCAATGTAAAAAGTTAAAATGCTTATAACTTTTTAACGCAGCTGAATATGGAAAAACGATATGAGAAAAAAGTGTTTGTATTTGTAATGTATATTGTTATAATATTCAAGATTCGCGGGTTTTGCCTGCGAATGTCAATGTTTCATGAATGTGTAACATGTGTGACAATCTCTGCGGAGAAAATTTTGTACAGTCAGTCGAGAATACATGTGTCTATGAAGAGCCTCCAAGTTTTATTTCATGTTATATATCAAATTCATATATACCCTTGGTAATATCCTGTTATATATATTCCCCTAATATATTCAGTACCCTCATAATTAGTGGTACTCGAATATATTACAGTATTGATCTCAAGAACCCATGGTTAAACTCAATGCAGTGGTCGAAGACTCACCCTGTGTATAGAGCATTTCTTTTATCTGCATAATTAGTTAGATGTACTGCTCGAAGATGCACGCGAGTTTGAAACTGCAGTCACAATCTGATTATAAAAAATGTTGCTTGAAAATGCATAGAGAGAAAAAACCAAAATAGTTTCAATCGATTTCTAAATGAAAGGGATCCAATTCCAGTTGAATTATATATTTTCATCGGTTATAAGAATATTATTTAATATTCTCACAAACAATCGTATTATGAGAACCCATGTATATGAATTCCATTTAAATATTCAATGCAATTCAAATTTGTAATACCTATGTTGAAATGATTATAAAATCATTATTTCCCCCAGCACCTGAGTATAACTGAATTATGTATACTTTATTAATATTTTTTTCACTTTACCTGAAACAGGTCATAATGACCATTTTTATGTAACTCGTGATATCTACCAATTGAAATATTTACTGCTTAAGTTACGAGTTGCGTGTACGAATTGAGTCACGGGAACGTAAAACCCTATCCGCGCGTTTCAGGGGTGACCAGTAATCGAATTAATAGTGTTTTTCATATTGTACCTGTTTTTGTCCACCACGGAATACTTGTAGCAGGAGGAATTTCTGCTCATAATACTGCAATTGTGAAAAATTTGAATCAGAATTTCAATTATTCGAATAAAATAGTTTTCAAGAGTCGTTCTACACGTTTTAGCCGCCAGAACTTGAAATCTATTATACAATACAATCAAACTAGAGATGAAAACTTCATATACCCCAAGATTACTCTTACAACCAGGTAGAATATAAATGCCTGAAACTCAATTCCCTACCAGACAACATCAAAAGACAATAAAATACTTCAAACAATAAGAATTTATTGAAAATAGAACATATTTGATCAGATGATCATACAGAGAGAGTCCAGAAAGGGTATCAGGGATTTGTAAGTTCAATAAAACAAAAAATATTTGTGAGCAATAAAAAGTTTTGTAACATCCCAGGTTTTTCCAATACAAAAAAAATCGTAGTATCATTGCACCCCATGTTGATACGCCCCTGGCAGTTACCAAACCGTAGAAATAAAATTCCATGGTCAGAATAAAAGAACACGGCTGTCACTGCTAAGGCTGACCTGCGCCTGGTGAGAGATCCAGAAAGAAAGGATGCAAGATGGCGGGGTCATTAGTGGTGAAATTGTGAGGGAAGTAACAGTGACCCTAAAAAGGGGTGTTTAGTGCCTTTGTGTGTGTTCGAAAACGAAGCCATTTTATGTTGAGTGACCCTAGAATATATCTCGCAAGTATAATTGAGACTATTTTAAATGTTATTAGTTGCTTCTCCATTTTATTAACCTTTGTTGAGAAATACCATTGGGAAATGTATTGGTTGAGTGAATTTATTATTTCTCTGTTATGTTTGTAAATTAATACTGTTATTATGCAATATTATTTGGTTTCATGGTGTATTAGGTGGTGTTTGGGCCTTTGTCATTAATACTGTTGTCTTGTGAATGTAATTCCTTTGTTCACATCAGGCTTTGTTTGATTTCCTTTGTCACATAATGCTTTGTTTAACTTCATATAACTATTTCCTTTGTTCACATAATGCTTTGTTTAACTTCATATAACTATTTCCTTTGTTCACATAATGCTTTGTCTAATTTCATATAACTTTATTTCCTTTGTTCATATAATGTTTTGTTTGATTCATATAACTCTATCTCATTTGTTCACATAATGCTTTGTTTGATTCATATAACTCTATTTCCTTTGTTCTCATAATGCTTTGTCTGATTCATATAACTCTATTTCCTTTGTGCACTTAATACTTGTTTGATTCATGTAACTCCTTATAGCATGTGATTCCATCATTTTCGATATTATTGCCTTTGCAGTTCAGGTGTCTACCATAACAATGAATGCCTTATTTTCAGCTTTCTACAATGTGTTACTGGAGTGTAACCGATCAACTTTATTTACTGTACCTTATGGTGCAATAGGAATTGCCCATCGCTCTGTAGTTCTGAGCCTGTGATTAAGCAGGAACGTATGGAGACCGCCACTAGTGGTAGTACTAGTATGGTCAATATGGAATAATGGATGTAACCAGTGTACGTAGCACTCTGGTGTTATATCGAAGGTTAACGTTGTTAAGTTACATCTATGTCATGTTATCATTATGTATGTCTTGTACTGTTGTTCTTGGTCATTTTACTGTGTAATGTACTTGCCTTACTAGTCATGGTTATTGTTGTGTATATTTCGTACTGTGTTAACTTATTCTTCTTACTGTCGTGATGTATCTTGTTGTCTTTATGTATATTTCCTTCGGTTGATTATGTAGATTCTCTGCTTTCATTATTTATATTGCTTATGATCGTTTACCTATACCTGTCTCTGCTATTTATGTCCATAATGCATTCTGGTTCTTATTATTTACTTGTGATTGATATTCTATGAAGATTTGTTGTTTATTTATGCCATGATCTCGTACTGCTATTTATTTATCTATATGCTCGTATTACATGATATTTCATTTAGGGGTCTCGAGATTGTGGACCATTCTTATACTGTTGTATGACATTTCTCAGGTTCCTGTATCGAAGGCCTTGAAGGGCCGGTCCCAGACGCCTTAAGGTAGGGACCGTTACCATCATGTGCTATAAGGCATGAGAGAATATACCTTTTTATATCAACCGCGAAACTTTCTGTCATTTTTTCAGAGCCGCCGCTGGACCTCCATGACCTTCCCCGTGTTCCCAATTCCTTAGCTCATACAATATTATAGTTATGGCTCACATACCCTGGGGCCGTGACCATGACGATGGTCATAATTAGTCATTTACTTATTTGCCATGATTATTATCCTGTTGCATTATTGAAGTATACATTTGCTATGATTATTAATTCTTGCTGTACCATTGAAATTGCTATATTTACCATGTTACTATACTCTTGTATTATGGAAGTTGCTCTGATTATCCTGATTATCGTCTGTGTTGTATTGTTATAGTTTCTTTTCCTAGATTGTTATACTCGCCTTTGCTAGCTGTTAATATTTCATCTTTTAGTTCTAAACAAGTGCCCAAACACCACCTAAAGGGGTTTTATGCCTGAGGCTTTCCCTATATTTTTAGACCCTTAATAAATAGCTGATTGTCTGGGTCTAACCGTTGTGTTTTATTTACCATCTTTGTTTCCCAATTATTTTCACTAATCTCAATTATTACGAACTTGAATTATTACGTAAACATAACGTAGAGTCCTACCCTTGCTAGACGATCACATTAAATGGCCAAGTCTTTGTATCTGGAGTCATTCAGACTCCAGTGCCGTAGTTAGTTTTGAAAATGATATTTGTCATTCTTTTCGAAAGAAAAAAGTGGCAAATGTTACAGTTTATTGTTTATTATCAAAATATGAATTGGAGAATTATTTGGAAATGATGATGTTATCCAAATGATGACCGTTGCGTTGCTGGCACACTGTTGAACGAAAACGAAGATTGGCGACAACACGTTGACACATACCTAATGATTGCTGCCATTTCTGACTTGATGTTTTGCTTCAACTGGGTTAGATTCGTCGGATTATTTTGATAAACCTTAAATTAATGTATCACTATTCAAAATAGTCAAGCTAATGTCGGGCCTTCTGGGAGGACAGTTGATGTTACTGCTTCACGAAATGACTTTATTTGGGAATAATTCATTAACAACTTCCATTGAATCATTTGAGGTATGGCAAATGGCCCCATCTTGCTGAAACCACGTTCTTCAGTTGAAACCTGCAAACTCCTGCATCTCTGGAACCAAAAAATTTCGCAACATATCGCAATAACGGTCACATTAATTGCTCGGCCTCGTTGATTTTCCTGAAAATAAGTACCAGTTACGCCTTTAGCAGGCATAACGGCCCAAACCACGACCTTTGGGCTATGCAGTAGTCGTTCATGCTTTCGTCTCGGATTCTCCACTGTCCAGTACCGACAATTCTGCTTATTAACATGACCATTCAGGTGAAAATTTTCTTCTTCACTAAACAGTATATTGTTAAAGTTGTTGAATCGCTGCAGCATTTCGTTCGCAAAATTCAGTCGATTAGCATAGTTCGCATCCTCCGATTCTTGAACCAATTGAATGTTTATTTTTTTCATTGTTGTATTTATTGTGTTTTATGTTTCTTACAGGTTTTGAAAACGTTGCCAAATTGCATTGTATTATTTTGAAATCAAATCCTGCACATAATCAATGATGCTCACAATCATTGTCCTTTTATTACCAGACTAATATAAGACATCAAGCTTGCATTAATCCTAAGATATAGATGCCAACATTCCACCATGCAATTATCATTAACAAAGACGTTCCCAGAATGAATCAGCTGAATGTCATAGCCCACGAGGGCTGTTCCCCTTTGTATAGTTGGATGAAGAATCCTCCCTGCACTGTTATAAGTTGTATTCTTGAGTAATCCGGCTTTGCAGGCGATTCATGGTATTAACTCAGCTGTTTTCACTCCAGAAAGCAAGAAAGGAAAATTTATGATACCAGGCAAGGGTCGCCTGGAATTTCCAAATATGAGTCCTGCGAGTATGTTGACCTTCTCCTCAGTCCTCAGTCAACATTACCGAAAACGTATACTTGTTTGTTTAAGATGTGGGGAAGCTGGGACAACCGTATCTTAACCAATCGGAATTTATTTGGGTATTTTGTATGAAATTTGTTTGAAGGCTGTGAAAATTTCTTGAGTTCCAAAAGGAAAATTGGGATTATGATATTATTAGAAATTCTCAACCGATCACTTTCGTTTCTACAATGCAAAATAATTCATTTAATTAATGAATGCTATCTAACTCGCTTATATAATAGAGCATAATTTAATGACTGCCAGCACACCCCCACGCATTATACTTCCTACTATGTGAAGTTATTATAAAAGTTCACGCTGAACGACCTCTTACCTTACATCAAAGAAGCCCATGCATATCTCACAAGAACAACTATAAGGCCACAAAAACCACAGTGTTTATATCCACTCTCATCATCATGTATTTTCCTCGGAAATATCCACAAAAAAGCTTCTAACGAAATTCTTTGGGGGTTGTAAAAAAAATGAACGAAGGATGAGAAACAAGTTGACGTCTCCTTCTGATCCACATATCGAGTTTCGTACGCAGGAAGCGATGAAATGGGAATGATTTATAGAGGATTTCCACTTCAACGAAGCATTGTTACCAACTATATACATGGTAGATACATCAGGCTTCGCAAACAACCCCTAAAGCGTCAATCATATTCAGTTAGAATGTACTCGCCAATATTGGCGAAACGAAAAAGCTATTTTCTGTGGGATGAGAGGAATCTTTTGAAATCATTGTAGGTTATGGAAAAGTAACGAGATCTAAAAATCAACCAGCTCTTCTAAAAGCAAACCAATGTATGATTATCGTTAATTCTTTCAGCGTCTAATGGTGGTAAAACATAAAGCAAATAATTTGTCTTTTTTGCTAGGATTTTTATTTGACGCACATACTATTTTGAGCAAATAAGTTTACCGAATATTGACACCAAACTGTCAATGCATTCGCTGATAAATTTATTCTTCAAACTCAATCCAACCTTTTGTCGATTATTTTGATATATATATATTAAATGGAACAATATAAAACCGCACACGGGCTTGGACATGAATTCATTTATGGAAATAGTCACTTTTCTTCTTGAAAATAATTACTGCACGTTTCAGGGAGAATTTTATCAACAAATTTTCGGATGCGCGATGGGCTCAAAGTTGTCCCCTATTCTGGCACAGTATGTTATGGACCATCACTTGGACTCAATCTTACCCAAATTGCCATATATTATTTTATTCGTAAAAAAATTTGTGGACGACATCATGATGATAGTACCAGAAACATTTATTCAACTGACACTTGACTTGCTCAACTCGGCTTGTTTACACTAGAAACAGAAGATCTCCACCACTCAGTACCCTTCCTAGACACTAGAGCATATAGACAGGATAATAAAGTAAAATTAAAATGGTATAGAAAGGACACACATTCAGACAAAATTATTCATTTCCACTCGGACCATGGCATAAATGTAAAAATAAACACAATAAACCAAATGAAAAGGAGGATATCAAAAATATGTCATAAATCATACATAGAAGAAGGATTAAAAAAATTACAACAAATTCTTAAAGAAAATGATTATCCCAACAGTATAATTAAAAAATTACTATATGCTAATGGTACCACTCAAAGCGAACAAACAGAACAACAAAATATGACAACAAATGGAGGCATTTATAAGTGAACATAACATCATATCAAAGAGTCAATTCGGATTTCGTAGAAATATGTCCACTGAAGATGCGATTAAAAAGGTGACAGACTTTGTCTATAACAACGTTGACAAAAAAATTCCTACTCTAGCGGTAGTAATAGATCTCGCAAAAGCTTTCGATACCGTCAGTCATGATAGACTTTTGATGAAATTGGCAGACTATGGTTTCCGAGGAAAAATCTTAGATCTTCTCCATAGTTACATTTCAAAAAGGACACAAATTGTAACCATCAATGGTAAATGCAGTAGAGAAAGGCGACTTACCTTCGGGGTACCACAAGGTACCGTATTGGGTCCTCTTCTGTTCAACTTATATTTGAACAGCCTGTTTGATGTTAACACCAAAGGAGAAATTATAGGCTTCGCTGATGATACTATTGTATTATACCAAGATATATCGTGGCAAAATCTTAGAGACAAGGTGATCTGGGATTTTGGGACATTGATGAAGTGGTTTCTATTGAACAGGTTAACCATAAGTCGGGAGAAAACCAAATACTTAACATTTGCCTCAAGTAAGACGGGAATTCCGAATTTAGGAGATCTGGAAATCGAAACAGAACTGACGATTACCAAAACAACTTCAGTAAGATATCTTGGTATCGTCATTGATGAAAATTTGAGATGGCACGATCATGTGACGTTCCTTTCGAGAAAGCTCCGAGGAATCCTATGCAGATTCAAATATATAACCCAATTTATAAGATCAATTGAATATCTGCGCATTCTTTATCATGCATTGGTTCTACCTCAACTTTCATATGGTATAATAGCATGGGGTGGTGTCTTTGACTGTCACAGAAAGGGTCTTGATATTTTACAGAGGTCTATTCTCAATGTTATGAATAGAAAGGGAATAAGATTCTCATCTGAGATTATCTACAGGATATCTGAAGCTCTAGATATAAGGCAAATTTACGCGCAGAGAATTCTAATGAGCATTCACCAAGGAAAAATTCTCATAACTACGAGAGAACATAGTTACCGAACTAGAAGCAGAGGAGCTAACTATCAGACCCCGAGAGCAGAAAAAAGACTAGGACAAAGATACAATGTATATATTGCTCCAAGACTGTATAAAATTGTCCCTAGACGAATCAAAAAAATAAAGGTTAAAAATAAATTTAAAAGAGAATTGAAGAAATGGCTGCTCGAAGAGGATAGGATGATAATCCACAGAATAGTAAATTCGATTTAATGAAGGACAGAGGGGAAAAACTGAGGAAAAAAAATTGTTAAATGAATAATATTGATCACCGACATAGTCAGTTTTCACCGTCATTGGGACCTATACATTTCACCGACTAGGAAACATTTCACCGATTAAGAGGCATTAAATGCCACCGACTGAGACAGAGGCTAGATAAAATGGAAGTTTTTTGTTATGTATATATATATTTTTTTTCTGGGGATTGAATTGTGAATGTGAAGTCTATAAAAATTTTTTATATTGCCAAAGATTGGGGTAGAAAATTGTATTTTGTTACATAACTGTATACAGATATCACCTTAGGGTAGATAACTCACAGTTGTTTTCTAAGAGTTCATTGGTGTAAATTGTAGATTTATATTAATAAACTCTATTATTATTATTATTATTATTATTAAATAGAACAAGTTATGCATCGTATCCGAATGTTACCAACTTGACAGGGAAATTGAAGAATGTGTTCAGAGAGGATAACATCAAAATTGCAGTCCAAAATCAAAAAACGGTGAGGTCATTGTACACAAAAATCAAAGACCCCATTCCAACATCCTTCCAAAGTAATGTCGTATACAAAATAAATTGTGAGACTTGCGACAAATGTTATGTAGGACATACCTCCCAATGGGTAAAAAGTAGAGTGACACTGCATAGATCGGACATAAGAAAATACCCAGAGAGATGTGCATTGGCTGCTCATGCACATAATCTTGACCATCAAGTGAATTTTGAGGATGTTGAGGTACTCAAATTAGAGAAGAATTATCAAAAAAGATTGATCCATGAGATGATAAACATAAACAAAGAAGAAAAAACCATAAACAAGAAGACAGATACAAACAAATTAAGCTCGATATACAGTTATTTGTTGGAAATGATAAAGATGAAACCTTTTTATGACGGCCCAGTAGATGAATGAAGAAGATCAAGAACACAGAGAAGTGAGAGACTAGTTTTCCAGTAAAACATAACCTTAAAAAATAAATTGACATTGTGTTACCTTAGAGTTTTTAATTGATTGTGAATTTGAGAATGAGAGCATCAACAAAAAGAATTTTTCGAAATTTTATAATAGATTTAGATGACGTGTTTTGTGAGGAATTCCTATGGAATCAAAAATTAACTTTCCATTGTTTTTATTAATTATAACGTTTGTGACAGATGTCATCCATGTAAAACCTCACATTCATTGAGTGATTTGTTTTAAAATTTGTTATTTATAAATTATATATTATTGTTCTTTTGTAGAAGCCCTGAAGAAGCATTAAATTAATGCGAAAGATTGGCATAGAATAAAGAGTATTCGAATCATTTACTCCCAAATCCGAGCCTAAAGACCCTTAAAATTCATTGAAGATATTTATTTTGGCTCTGAAAACAATAGTTATTATATATATAAATATATATTCTTTTGAACTTTTGGCTGACAATATTTAGTTAGCAAACAATAAAGCATATAGATACTTTTTGTAGATAACTTCCTCTCACCTCTCATCTTGGATGGTGGAAGCGAGGTAGTAAACACCCCTCGTAGCCATAGTTCGACGAAACCCTTCGTTTATATTTTGTTTTTTCAGTTGTTTAAAGTTGATTTAAGCCTGCTTATATCTCTTATACAAGTTGCCATTCATTCACAATATCTTTATTTGGTCTTACTTCGTATAAATAAACGATTAAGGCTTGAGTATTGTGGTTGTGAAAAATTTTTCTTGATGAGCTCTGTTTGATTCAATAGATATTATTATAATTGTTATTTTAATATGTGATTTTCAAATTTTCGGTTGCCTACAGCATGAAGAATTTAGCTCTCTTTCTGTGATACTCTTAAGAAAAATCAGAAACACGATTGAACAACAATATTTTTGTATCGATACAAGATATCCTCCGGAATATAAGGTAAAGATCAGAGAGAGAACACTATTCCAACAACCCTTACGTCGTCTGGCAGTTCAAACATTCATATGAAGGTTTATCTGGCAGTTGCTAGATTATATTCCTCGCGATATGCAATACACCCGTCCTTCTCAGGCTTTTTTGTATGGCGAGAAGAGATAAGGACCGTGTTGAAATTGGTCGGAGCGTTCTAAAGGAAAACACATCGGCCAAATAGCATAACATATTCAGGAACGAGCTATGGAAAATCGATGTTTTTTCATAAACGCCGCATCCCTGGATAATCTCCTGTGTCATACTGTTTGCGATACCACTAAACAATTTTTTTGTTGCATAGCTTTATTGCGCTCAGAGTCATCATGAGGGTGAAGGGAAATCGCAGAGGTTGAATATCAGGAAATTGAGTCCTGATGGAGATTCTTGGAAGGCTCATATTTTCAAACGGACGACAATCGTGGGCTAGGATGTAATGATAAATTCTCAACGAGTGAAATGAAAACAAGAATTTTTTCTGCAACTTGGCCTTGTCAGGGCGAGGCAACCTTGAAATAGAACGAGATGAACATATAAAATTCTATGACCGCAACTAGCGAATTGGTGTCTAACAAGGAAGTTTCTAAGTGGTTGTTTATCTCGACTATCCTATTCTATATCTGAATGGTATATCGGGTATGTAGTCAAATATCCGGTTTTTTCAGCTCTTTATTGTCTTAACTAAGCTTTCGGACAATTTTCTTGTCCTTCTTCAGGGCTACTAGAAATAACATCAATGTTTTAAAATTGATGACGAGATATTGTTGATGATGGAGCTTGTGTTGAATGATTGTTTGGGCTATTACCATCATCTATTATATATGAATTACCTTGCGAGTGCGGAAGATCTTACATCGGAGAAACTAAACGCCCTCTGAATGTACGAATAAAAGAACATCAGAAGCTTCTACGAGTACTAGACAGCGACAAATCCAGGTTGGTCCAACATGCTGTAGATGAGAATCATCGTATAAAATGGGACGAAGCATCAATAATATCCAAAGAAGAAAAACTTGCAAGAAGAAAAATCAAAGAAGCAGCATTTATGAAAATAACACCTGATTCCATAAGTGCTCCATCTATAGATCTGCCAGAAGTTTGGACGCCGATAGTTCGATCCAACTTGAAAAGATCATAATATCACAGATGAGTATATAACATCGTTCATTTTTCTTTCATGACTTCTGTCATATTGACTTTTTGAAAAATTGATAATTCTCAAAAGGTTTCTTACTTTTCTCCTTGATAAAGATAGAAGATGTCTATCGAAACGTCGGAAATCATTACATCCACAATAGATGATGGTAATAGCCCAAACAATCATTCAACACAATGTTTTAAAAGTTATCATAAAAGGCACTAAAACTTACATCAATGTGAGACTCAACTATTAGCAAAAATGATGAGACTATAAACATCCATACATCCAAAAAATCAAATTACACTCGAAAAACCAACAGCTAAAATCTACTCTTAAAAAGAAACGACGTGCAATAATGTCATGATTCAATAAGGTTAGAATCACAGAATAGAACAAAACAGAAGACACGGAAAAGAACGACAGATGAGGTACAATGAATCATCAACAAAAAGTGTAAAAACGCTCTTTATCATGAAAGAATCATCTAACATGACACATGTTGATCAATTCAACGATATTGCAATAAATGGAATTGATACCATTAAAACCTGAATTTATATTCAAATTATTATTATGACCCATAATTTCAACAGCCTCCAAAAACTCCCTCTTATATTTATTGCGTTCAGATCTTAAGCACCTAGCACCTGAGGAATTCATATTGTGTCCTGTTTCACTAATGTGTTTAGATAAGCCAGTAGTTTGTTTTGCCATTGTACAATCCCTGAAATGTTCCGTTATTCTAGTTTTCAAAGTTCTATTGGTTTGACCAATGTATGGCTTATTACATTCCATGCAATCTATAGAATAAACTATTCCAGATTTATTAGTTGTTGAAGTTTTGTTCTTTATTTTAGAAAATACACAGTTACCAATAGTGCAAAGCATGCGTGTAGCAAATATCATATCATGATTGTTGGGTACATGTCTTCTCAAAGTTCTTACAATAAGGGGGGTAATGGCAGGATGATAAGACAAGGAAAAAAATTTTTTGGTTAACTGGGTTCAATTCATCATTAGTTGGAAGGGTATTATGTCCATCGTTGGGGTCAGATAACACTATACGACCAGGTGTGTTGAACAAACATTTATTGAGGAGTCTTCTTGGATAAGAATTTTTTAAGAAAAGATGATGTTATCTAAGGAGGCCTGATTGCACGAGATGAGGGCTCACCAACTTTTCTACTCTACTCTTCAAACCCATTATGAGGTTGATTTTATGTTTGAAATCATGTGATGACTTGAAATTGAGGTAAGGACCAGACGCCATTGGTTTCTGATACCAATCAACAACTACTTCATTATTATCACCTCGTATAAGTTGTATGTCCAGGTAACTAATAGTACGATTGATCTCTTGTTCATAAGTGAATCTTATATTTGGGTCCTGAGAATTGAGGGTGTCAACAATATTATTTAGCATATCAGTGTGAAGGATACAAAACAAATCATCTACATATTTTTTAACTATGATATAGTACGGTGCAATTAGTCCAAAAAGCGGCCTAACCTCAACATCCAAAGTAAAAGTTTCCCTTCAACTCCAAATTGTTCCAGACAGTCCACATATTATTTGTTAAAAAGTTACACCGGTTTTAGCGTCGGGTTGGGCGGGGAGAGGGGGGAGAAGTTGGAAAATTACTAGTTTTCATCAGTTCTGTTTAGTATTTCGAAAACTATGCGATTTAGCGCAAAAAGTATGGTATACAAAAATAATCTACATTAAATTGCAAACAAAAATGGTCTTAAGCATAATTTTGTTAAAGTGGACGGTTCCAGAGTTGCGGAGGGTGTAAAATGTAAATTTGTCGTATTTTTAGATTTTTGGAAAAATATAGTTATAACTACTATGTAATAAATAAATTATTCATTATCAACAGGCATCGTAGCGGATGAAAACGTGAACTGCGATAAAGCGTTTGAAGTTGGAACACTAGCCTTGGAAGAGATTCAGAACAAATCATTCAATGAGATACACTTAAAAAGAAAGTTAGCTGTTAAGTCGCTAGCCTCTATCACCAAGTCTATGACAATTAACAACAACACTGTATGTGTGAACTCTAACACTCTCTTACATCGGATGGTGTGCACAGTCAGAAGTGATGAGAGACTTCGAGAAATATTCCAATTTGAATTATGTGCTTATCCTCCATCCCTCTTCGACGAATCTGGCTTGATGAGGAAGGGAAGCAAATCTTCAATGGTGACTGTTTTGGTTCCAGATTTAAATGATTCGCCAATCACCCCAGATTCAGGGAAAGTGTCCTACATCATTGATGGAGGTCACCTCCTTCATCGGGTTGTCTGGCGGCGCCCAGCTACCTTCGGACAGATTTGTGAGCAATACAAAGATTATATAATAACTCATTATGGGCCAGCAACTGTCGTTTTTGATGGATACGAGCAAGCAAACACAAAAGATGAAGAACACTTACGCAGATCTCGCTTTACCACTAACATTTCAGTGAAAGTAGAAGAATCAATCCATGCAAATATTAATCAAAGTGAATTTCTGGCTAACCCTAAGAACAAAATGGGCCTAATTACTCTCCTCAAAGTGCACTTGCAAAGAGGTGGTTGCACAGTTCATCAAGCATCGGGAGACGTTGACTTATTAATAGTTTTAACAGCGATCGATGAAGCAAGGAAAGGTGTTGAAACTTGTGTAATTGGTGATGACACAGACTTACTAGTCTTGTTGTCTGTTCATGCACCCTCAGGAAACAAATTAAAAATGATGATGCAAAAAAAAGGCAATCAGCAGGAAAAATTGTACAGTATTTCTGACATTCAGCGAGGCATTGGGGATATGAAAGGTGTACTCTTAGCAATATACGCCTTCACTGGATTTGACACTGTATCAGCTATCTACAAGAAGGGGAAAATTACACCGTATAAGAAAGTGCAATCCAACAACGCTCTTCGAACAAAACTTCAAGTTTTCAATGACCCTAAAGCTGACTCCAGTGCAGTGCTGACGCCGGAAATCATTTCCTCCTTGCGATGTTTGGAGCAAACAACACTGAAGATCTAGATTGTTTTCGCTACCAGTGCTATTTACAGGCTATTGCAAAGCAGCCTATACATTCATTGTTCAAGTTGGCTGCATTTCCCCCCCCCCACTTCAGCAGCTTCCAGGCAGCATTCATTTAGAACCTACCACCAGGTGCAGCAGTGGCTGAATGAGAAGAAGAATCCGTCCGAGTGGGGGTGGAAGAAGATTGGCGAACACTTGAGACCAATTACAACAGCACGTCCTGCAGCTCCCCAGGAATTACTTTCACTCATAATGTGAAATTATAAAGACGAATGCGTCCGTAACTGCGAGTGCAGAAAGAGTGGTCTAAACTGCTCAAGCATATGCGGTAATTGCTCATGCCTTGGATGTGATAACAGGGACACGAACATCATATACGAAGATCTAGAAGAGGAAGATGCTATGTTTGAAGAGGACTGAATAGTAATGGGTGGGTTTCTCTGTACCACAGGTTTATATGGCCAAGGCCTGTGCAATTTAATTTATATTATTTTTGTATACCACTCATTTTGCCCTAAACAGCCCTCTCTTTTCCCAAACCCGAAAAAAGTAGCGCCCCTTGATAAGGTTTTACTTTGGATGTTGAGGTTTTGGTCTAATTGCACCGTACTAATATGAGTGTAATCTAATGTGTTGAAAGCTCTATCGAGCAAATCATCCACCACTATCTCTGCGATAATGAGAAGAAGAGAATAAGAAGTTTCTGTATCATCAAGATATTGAACCGTGTCACAGGTCAATCAAAACAATGGCAAAACTACACGGATTGATCTTCGAATTGCTTCCACATCCATCGTATTCGCCAGATTTGGTTCCCAGCTGAAAAACTGCTCGCCGGTAAGAATAGTTGCACGAATGAAGAGGTTATCTCTGAAACTGGAGGCCTATTTTAAGGCCGAAGATAAATCGTTCTACAAAAGGGGTATTGAAGCGGCACTTGAATTTACGATGCTCTTGATCGAGATTACCTTGATGACTAAAAACTAATTTTGAAACAAAAAAACCGTTTTCTGTGTTTTTTCAAAAATTATGTGTAGAAGTCGATTGATATGGCACTTTTGAAAATTTTTAAAAATTTTGGAACATATGCTTTGCTTCAAGAAAATGTGGGCCGAAAGTTCGGAAGAATATCATAAATATGGCCAAAATTGATGAATATTTCCTAGATGCAAAATATTCTATTCCTGAAGAGACAGTTTTCAAGAAAAACAATGCTACTCCTACATCTCCTCAGTAATAACTTTCTGATTGGGATGAGTTGGAAGTAATACATCTTAGTACCGATTCCAGAACATTTCCCTTGTACATTAGGATAATTACTCGCTCGGTTTATGCCTTCCATATTCCAGAAGCTGAACAATATATCATTGAGTAGTGTTCCTCTCTTTGTTGGACGATTTTTCTCGCTCCAACTGTATATATTCGCAAAATTGGCAGAATTTCTCTTCATTATGTCCATTATCAGCGAACTAGTAGATCGTAAATTGAATGATTAACTTGTTTGTGCCTGATGTCGATGTGGAACAGTTTATATTTCTCAATAAAGGTAGTCCAATTTGAAATGGCTGTAAATCTAGGCAATTTACGATTCGACGTATCTGGAATACAAAAGCACGTGGGAGTTCCGAGAAAGGCCTAAGGGATTTTTTGTGGCTTTAAGGAGAGAACTTGGTGCATCCAGGAATCAATACCTGACCCAACTAAGATATTTAGACCAATTTTGATGATATGAAAAATATACCTCATCTTCTTCGAAAGAAAGACAATATACAGCTGGCCCGACATCTCAAGTTTCCATCAGGAAGACAAACCCAATTACACACATTTGGTCAAAACGATAGTGAACAAAAATATTTCAACACGATAGCTCTCCTCCGTTTGAATTCCTTGTCGAAAATTTTGTCAGGTGGTTTTTCTTATTTTGAGTTTGAATTCTTCTACATACTCTTTGCTTTAATTTATCTTCCAATTCGATTTGAAATGAAGCACAGTAATTTTATTTGATCAAATTTTCTCATTGCATACTAGAAAGTTCAAACAAAATATGAAATTTCTCATACATTTTCCTAATCTGTATTCTCTTCTGCCATTTCTGCGTGACTTGAGATGGTAAAGATTCAGTCCCCTACTAGTGAAAGTTTGTTTATACGGGGGATCCTAGAGTACGCCAATAAGGGTGGAAAATCTCGAATGTGTTTACAGAAGTGTGAAGAAACTGGCTGAGTTGATGTCAATTGTCTACTATTCTTGTCATAACAAAAGCAGTTCGTGATATTTCGACCCTGAAGTGATGTTTTTCCACTGTTTGCTCTCAATTCCTACGAGAATACTTGAAAATTATACCGCCATGCTTTTGATGATATGGCCTCGAAGCACAAGGTTAGAAATAGTCTGATCGTTTTGCATTGTATATGAAATGAACATGTAGGGAAGCTCCGACTCGGATATGTTTCTTTCAGTAAGCATTTGTCCTTTGAAAAACAAACTTTATATATTTGTGACCAAATGACAAATATCTTATATAAAAATAACAGGAAAACTACGTGAAACCCTGCAATAATAAAAAAATCCTCAATAACACTATATAGAGAATATAAAGGACAAAAACAAAACCTCTGGAAATCTACGAAGAAATTAAAATCCACTTTGAGGAAATGTCCGATTAAAATGTACAATGGAGCGTGGGCTGCCTCAGATGAAATTTCTGGATGTACCATGTTCTCATTGATTAAAGTATTTACAGCAACAGATGTATCCGATGAGATGAGAAGACTAAAAACAAGAATACTCCTGAATACAACCTCATAATGGCAAAATTCTGCAAAACTACTTAGGAGAACTGTTGAACTGCTCACAACAACTCTTCCTGTTAAAATAATCGAAAAGGAAATACCAAAGCATACATTTTAACCAGCGCCTCAACTGGAGATAATACATGAATGCTAAGTAGATAGAATGAAATCTGAAATTCCCAAATATATATTGGTTTATAGACAGAAAGTCCAGAAATACCAAAGCCTGGAGACCTAACTAGCTAAGAATCCATCAATGAGAAATATTTCTTTTGTATATACAACACATTTACTTAATACTTTCGAAAGTAGATTGATCCTCAATAAATTCAATACAGAAAAAAACTTTTTGACATTTTTGTTATCCGATATTACGAAGAATTAGTATTTTCAGGCCAATAATTTGGGAAGTTTTCTATAAGTTTGTTACAAATGTATACTCTTCGAAGCAGAAGTTGATCTATTTATTTTTAATCTCCAACTATTCTATTTTTGATATCTACAAATTTTCTGGTATTATTTGATATCTGTGACGTTGTAATTTATATTTTCATTTCTATTTGTACCACTTGTTGATTTATATGAGGTTCCTTGTTTTTTTGTCATTTTGTTGATGTATAAGTTTATTTTCTGTGTAAAATGGTATCGTTTTTCCAGTGCCATGAGGAAGATTTCAAATAAACTGAAACGTCGGCTTTTTATTGACTATGTTTTTCGCAGGAACAGACCTATGATCCTCTCAACCACCCAAATATAATTCCTACAATACTACACATAAGTGTTTTATTGCTAAAACGAAACAATAATTAAATTGCATAACTTTATGATCGATTTTCTACGAGTTTTCCCAGTTAGCTCGAATTGGATCTTGTTGATTTTAATAAAAAAATTCATTCTCCCACTCAAAGGGATCGTATTCTCACATTATTTTTACGACATGTCCTGAGGGAAGAATGAAACAACCATAAAATCTTTATAGCGCACCTAAATATCTCATTCGAATGCCGAAGTTATGTAGTTTAAAATCCATAAGTGCTTTCCATATACGAATATATCACGTAAAGTTTATTGGAAGGCTGGAACTCATAGAATTTCTGAAATACACATTCTTCATTTTATTCCTCTAACTGTAGCAATTTGTTTACAATTTGTTGCTCGAATTATCTCACACAGATCAATATATTTGTGACGTATTCTCTGACAAAACACACCCCAATGTTTAAATGCCATCTTTGATATTATATGGTATTCCGGAAGCCTTGAATATATGATTGCAGGTTTCTGAAGATGAAAAATTCGCCAAATATGGTGGAAACGTGGGTGTTGAAGCAACTCGTACTCTGATTCTTTGATTGGCCTTCGGAAAAGATCAATTTCATCGCAAAATTATCTTCAGCGACGAAGTTCATTTCTGGCTTAATCAATTGGCAACAACGTTGTTTGAATTCAGAGCCAATTTGAACGCGAAATAGCAGTTGTTTTGGCCGAAATGTGTAGCTGAGTCATCGGATATTGGGTCCAATAAAAGGATCGTTGCAAACGTGAATGTTTTGTCGAGTCCATATTGAAATTCTTTTTAGTAGAAAATTTTCAACAGTTTAATGAATACATACATTCACAGACTCTCAAAAGCTTCATACTCTAGAAAGGTTCGCTGAGCTCTATGATAAATCATCTGAAGAGTTCCGCACTTTTATGCTCATTCAAGTGGAGATCATTGCCTTCATGCATATAGCAGAGCCAAGAGCTTCACTTTAATCTTAATTGACCTTTATAATATAAATGGCCCACTTGAAGTTGGAGGGTTATTGCAAATTCCCAGTGAGTCATGGGAAACATCTATATTGCTGATATCCCTAAAATAAGACGTGCAGACTGGAGTATTCTAACTCAAGCATCCAGACTTATTTCAAGGAGGATGATGGACAATTTAATGAGTGTGTTTATAATTAAAGATTGGTTATTTGAGAGTCACAATACCGCATCAGAGGCTGCCATGAGGTTCTCCATCAGAGCTCGTTTTGAGTCATCAGAGAAAGTTTGTCGAAGTATTGGAAACAAAAGTGGTACACCATGTTCAAAGAGGGTCGAGAAACGCGTTGAACACGGGGCAATGTCAGGACGGCCATCAACATCAAATGATGAGCTAGACTTCAACGAAATCAAGATATTGGTGCTCCGAAATTTACAATCCGAGACCCTTGTGAACTAGTTGGAATATACGAAGGATCAGTGAAAACCATGCTGTTATCCGAACTCAAGAGGTCGATCCGTGGATACCGTTTTGTATTAGAAGCGATACAAACCGCAATGAAGAAGAAACTGCAGGCTGTACAGAAAGAGGACTAAACGTTGGCATATTTATTTATATCTTTTTTTCTTTCGAAATTTTGGCTTACAATTTTTGGTTGACTACTAATAGATCGCTTAGTGTTAGTGGGGTTAGTGACGGGGTGCCATACACTTCGGCGTATGACATGAAAGCCTAAGGAAAAAACCCCAGTAACAAACCCTGGCTCCCTGCATGTGTTGTTGTGTGTACAAAAATGAGCTGAAATATATTTGAGGGACTTCTTTCTTCAAGAGTGGTCTTCTATTGATAAACACAGAGGCTTCTTCAAGTTGCACATATCGAATCTGAAAATAAAAGAAAAAAACAGAAAGAAGAACTGAATACAAAAAATACGTTTAAAATTTGTTTGATATTTATAACCCATTCCAAGAAAGAATCGGAAGACATCGTAAATAGCCTTAAAATTGAAATTCATATATGGGACAATTATTGATGAGATGAGGTATTGTTTCTTCTGCATATCCTTCTGCGCTTGGAACTGAGTTCCATCTGAATAGTATTGGTACGACTATGACATGTTCTCAAACGATTAAGAACTGTCCAAAGTTTTCTTGGAATATTAAAACCTGGAACTTTTTCAGAAGGATCACAAATGAGATTTTCATTGAACATTTCATGAGAGTTCCATTCAATCTTCCATAATTCTTTATCGCTAATGTTCATATTGAATAACGTATTATACCATAATGGTTTACATGACTTCAATCTGGAAATGATATTTTGTGGAATGTATGAAATAATTGGAAATAAATTAGGAAAAGAATGAAATTTGTTCCAAGAATTCAGAGCTGGGAATGTGGGGGGGACAATGTTCGACAAAACTGGCAACCAATAAACCTGTGGTGTCAGTAATTATTCTCATGAATGTATTCAATTTTGCATCGATTTTTTGTGTATGTGTACCATTAACTCAAACAGAGCAACAATATTCAGCTGCAGAAAAGACTAAAGCTAGAGATGCTGTGCGAAGAGTGGAAGCATCAGCACCCCCAGATGATCCAGCTAATTTCTGGAGAATATTATTCCTTGTTTTCAGTTTGAGGCTCAAATAATTTAAATGAGCCCTGTAATTGAAAGAAGAGTTTAATTTAACTCATAAGTATTTTGGATAGAAATTATGTTCGATAGGAGAATCATTGAAAGTTACAGCTAATTTCCTATATTTTTCATGATTATTGAGATGGAAACAATTTATTTATTTATTCCCAACATTACATAAAACTACATTGCAAAATCTTTAACTTTATCAATTCAAGATATTTTTTCCGTTTCACATCCTCTGGTATGTTGCTATATGGCATTGCAGCTTTATAGTAAGGTGAATTTTTTGCTGGATTTGTTCGGATATTACCTAGATGGAAGTTGTTCATTTGTGTGGTCTGGTAGTTGTGAATGTTCAGTATAGACCACATTGAAAATATCTTACTGTTACGTTTTTCCTCAGCGAAATAGAAAAACAATACAAGTCTTCTTCAAACTAATTTATATTCACACTTAACTAACAATAATCAATAATTTATATACACAATTTATCTACAGAATTTCACTAGGAACACCTGTTTATTCGTCGGCAAGTTCTATCCATCAATGAATCCATGAATCGGCTTCAGTCATTTATATCCGGCGCTGTTTTTCTAGAAGTTACCAGAAAGATGCTTCACATTCCAGAATGATCGTAGCGGTCTCTTTTATGTCACATAAATATGCCACCATTAATCGTTTTTTATGTGACAGCTTTATGGCGAGCGGTCCCTTTCATCATGTTCTTAATCCCTTTGTCGGCGCATGAAGCGGAACTCCTCTGTTGTCGCGGCAGTCCTCAAAATGTTTATATTCGGTTTTGTTACATTTCTCCCTCCTTAAAAGAATGTTCGGTCCCCGAACTTTTCCTTCATGATTAAATCTGCAAGCGCTCCCTTTTCTGCAGATCCCTTGTTGATCGAAATAGCAGGATACCGTTTTCTTTACGGGACCGCCTTTCGGGTTGAAACTACAAACCCGTATTCGGACATCGGTATTCTGAAAAACTACCTCCAGCATGTTACGAACTACTCCCCAATTCAGACGATCCAGTCCACAACCCAGCTTGGGAGTTGCAAGCTTGTTCACACCTACTCTAGCCAGCTCGTCTCTAAGGTTCATCAAGGTACTCCACATGGCTTGGTAAGTTGGCTTTCCATAAGATTTTCCCTTGGTTACCATGTAGAAGAGGTAACGAGGTCCATCGGTCAACTTCAGGATTCGGTTTAGGGAAGGTTGTTGTCCCATGAGGTCTGTTACACGACCAAATTTCTTCTTGAGAATGTTCTTCTGTTCGTCTTGACTACCGCCTGTCACACACGATACTGAACAGCATTCTCCTATTACAGTGTCTTTCTTCAGATTTACTGGATACATGTTCGTGTTCAGTATCCTCACGGGTACTTCCTGTCTCTCCCTCACCAACGTCTTCCCGGTTAGTATTCCTGGGGCTGGGCTACCGGTGGCTGGCTCGATGAGTCTAACGTGACCACTGCGAAGATTTTTGTCTAAATACCCGCTCACCAAGGTTTCCGCCAGGCCAGGCACGGTGATATCTTCCGCGAGTAAGACTCTACTCCCAGCGTCTTCCTTTCCTAGTAATGGAATTTCTAGGTTTCCAATTCTCATGATGTCGTTCTTCATATCCATCTCGAAACCCTGTCCCTTAATCACATCCATTCCTAGGATGACTTCCTCCGTGATATCTGCCACCAGTACCTCGTGCTCGAATGACGTACCACCAATTAGTATTCTAGTCTTCTTCCTTCCTTCTCCCCAGTGGCGGTGCGTAATCGTGTCATAGTCGGTAATGTCTTGCCTCTCACTATATCGGGTCTTGCAATAGTACGGGTTGCACCTATGTCGACCAACATTTTAGCCGATTGCCCATTGATCTTACCGTCGACATATATACTGCTGGAGTCCAAGATGGTCTGGATGATAACTTCTGGGGCATTGTTTAGGCGGGTCGGCTTATGCCCCCTTTCACCAACCCGTTTTAGTTTCCCTGTTCCTGTTGTTTTGGCTCAGCAGGCTTCTTACAAGAGCGGCGAATATGCCCTACTTCACCGCAATTCCAAAATCTAGGTCTTTTATTTTGTTGTTGTTGGAGAACTCGGCGTATTATATCCTCTATATTTTCGGTGCTATCCTCGGAATCATCCATGGTACGCCTGATTTTTATCTGACCCCTATGTGAAGCCTGCTTGGCTGCTTCGAACTCTAATGCATGGGCTAGAGCACCGTCCAGGGTCTTAGGTCGGGCCAACCGCAAGGTTTGCTGGGTCTCACTATCTCTCAGTCCGTCTACGAACGTCTGCACTGCAAGCTGTTCTAGGAAAGTGCCCGGTGCAGTCTTACCAACCGTGCGATGTCAGCTTCAAATTCTTGCAGGGTCTCTGAATTTTTCTGGATACGGCTCTTTATCTGGGCGTGATATACTTGCTGTAAATGTCCGTCGCCGTATCTCATCTGTAATTTACTTATCAGCGCCCCGTAATCATTTTGCTGTCTGGTTAGAATAATCTGTAAAATATTTAAGGCCTCGCCTCTCAATGCAACAATCAAGGCCGTCGCTTTTTCCTCATTATTCCATCTATTCGCGTTAACTGCAGCTTAAAATTGTCTCTGGTATGTGCACCAGGCCGTTTTACCATCGAAAGTTGGTGGTTTGACCCTTGCTCGGCCTGCTTCTCCACTACTTTCGTATTTTACTGGAATACTTCTATCTTTATCATCTACCTGTCTGCTCATTTTGTTTAATCGATCCTCCACAATTTTCAACACACTTTCGGTATGCTCTTCCAATTTCCCTTGTATATCCTCTTCTATTTCCTCCTTCAAAATCTCCAAGTTTTCTAACCGGTCTTCAATATTTCCAATCTTATTCTCTAACTTCGAGCAATTATCGCTCATCGTTTTTAGACTATCCTTTATAGATTCTAATTTACCTCTAAAGCTATTTTCTAGAGACTTACTGTTGTCGTCCATTTTATCTTTCATGTCCTTCGAATTTTCTTCCATTTTATTTTCCATGGTATCCATTTTATTTTCCATGGTATTCATTTTATTTTCCATTCTATTTGTCAGTTCTTCAAAAGCTTTCTTGAAAAAGTCCATACTGGCCTGATCCATTTTCTCAGCTTGAGATCTCGTTACCGGCATTCAGGATTTTCCAGACTAATTTCGAAGTAGTTTCCACTCTTCTCGGTAACCCCACACCTGACACCAATTGTTACGTTTTTCCTCAGCGAAATAGAAAAACAATACAAGTCTTCTTCAAACTAATTTATATTCACACTTAACTAACAATAATCAATAATTTATATACACAATTTATCTACAGAATTTCACTAGGAACACCTGTTTATTCGTCGGCAAGTTCTATCCATCAATGAATCCATGAATCGGCTTCAGTCATTTATATCCGGCGCTGTTTTTCTAGAAGTTACCAGAAAGATGCTTCACATTCCAGAATGATCGTAGCGGTCTCTTTTATGTCACATAAATATGCCACCATTAATCGTTTTTTATGTGACAGCTTTATGACGAGCGGTCCCTTTCATCATGTTCTTGCTCCCTTAAATGGTGGCAAACAAAGAAAAAAATACCTACCATAACAAATTTCATGAAAACATAGACAAGAATTCGTTTTTCACTTATCCCATAAATATATAAAATTTTCTTATTCTCCGAAGTGAGTTTTGTGGCATGAATTATTGTTGATCAAAGTCCTCATCATTTGAAATATATGTCTCCTTGTCTTTCTTTAGGAATACCCACAATTCTCATCAGGGGGAACCGCAATTTCTATAAAAATCGTTCTTTTGTGTTTCTTCCACCTTATATTCTTTCACTTTTGCATCGCAAGTCGATGCTCGGCAATTTATTCGGCTATTTATTTTATGTTCCCCCCTTATTGGACGATAAATTCCGCAACTTGCTTGAAAACATACACCTAATTTAGTTCACAACGGTGTTGACCCGTAAAAGATTGCTAGGCACAGAGTTTTATTGGGATTAAGGGGAATGAAGTATTTGTAGATCGACTTTTATAGTTGAAAATGGTTCGACAATAAAACATTGTTGATTCGAAAACAGGAAAGGATACATTTATTCACAACTTTTCTATTTTACACCTTGACATTGGAGATTTAGATTAATGCTTTATCAGAAAATATTCAAAGTGATATATAGATGGAAATTGTTATGAGTTGATAAATAAAGAGGAATATATTGAATTAAATTAACAACTATTCACCATTTATTGAAAAGTGATAGGACTGGCTATTTTTAACCCGTAATAATAAAGGGTCTTTCAACAAGAACTGTTTTATGAAACCAAAATAGGAGTTAAGTCTTTCATCGAAATTTTTAATCATTTTTTGACGAACTGTCGGGTGAATTTCGGCTATTACATCATAGATTTTGAGTCTGAAATTGATTCGATTGGCTCCGTATAGACTGTGTCCCACAAAAAATAATCCAGTGGTGTTAAATCACATCATCTGGTAGGCCATTTAACAGCTGGTGTGGCCACAAATAGAAAACAAAGTTGAAAAATCCTTTATAAACTAAGGGAGCTGAAAAAAATCAACTATGCAGTCGATCGAATGTATTGAATTCCATAAATAATCGATTCTTAGAACTGGTAAAAATAATTTGAAAACGCAAATTCATCGCCCTCTTCTGAGGGGTGTAACTTAGAAAGGAAGGCGACTCCTAAAAAAATTGAGATGAATTACCTCCATAAATTTTCACTAGGAATAATTTCCTGAAGTTCTTTGCATTTATTTACATACACTCTGTTTCTATAAGATTAAGTTAAACTATTCCCATTTAAAATCCAGTTATCTTCCCCAATGCGTTCAAGGTGGTTCTCATCACTACCTTCTTAGGACCTACTCAAGGGCATCTAATCCCTTCAGAATGTTCCTGAAAGGAAATATTCCCCGTCCTTGATGGGACTGAATTGCTCGGACCCTCCGAACTAACTTAAATTAGTTTCAAAACTCAATTGCATTTTGAATTCTGTATATAATATTGACTTCAAAGAACTTTCCGCAACTCACTCTGAAATTCTTCATTAATCTACAATACCCTGTTTACTTTTCTGACTAGCCTGATCTGATTCTTATAAGTTCCCCGGGCTTGAGTGATTTAGAACAGAAAAAGTTCTACGTTCTGTATTTCAGTTGGTAACCTGGATAATAAAACATATAAGGGGGGGGAGTTATTCATTGATTGGATTGTTATCGATAAATATAAAAATCGGATTAGGGGAACAAGGCATTTAACACTGTGTTAATAGTTATTTACACAAGTCAGTTAAATAAATATTTATTCATGAGATAAAGTTTAACTAGGTTAATTTTTTCGAATCATCACGTATCGTATACAAAATTTTATCCCATTTTGATGAAATTTTAAATAATGAATACCGTTTAGAGGAAATATTAGTAGTCCATTGAAATGTTACATTTTAGGTTGCGTTTTTTAGAGGACGCAATTTTATTTTTTTGATGTGTAGGGGGTCAGTGTAAAGCTAAAACCAAGTTTGTGGGGTCGCCACCCTTGTCCCACGGCCGCCATCTTGAAAATAGGGGTTAAAATGGTATAAATAATCTCTTAAAATTTATTTTTAACATTTATTAACATTTTTTGTTGCAAATTAAATTCTCTACAACTTTGCTCCAGTAACTTTTTGTCGTAGAACTATAAATAAAAAAGTTATAAGCGAAAATCTCCGGAAATTTGAGAAAAAATTTCTGACCATTTTTGTACATCGTTTTTTGAGGAACAACTTTTATTCGCATCAGTTTTTCATTAAGTCAATAGCTAAGGTTTTACAGCGCTCCGAAGTGAGTACTATTTTTCAGTACTCAGGTTTTATGTACGGAGATGTCATTGCAAATAACTTGCTGTTTCTTCATGCTTTTTCCGGATGTGACACAACTTCAGCTCCTTACAATATCGGTAAAATGAAATTTGTGAAAACCCTAGAGAAACATTTAGAGTTTGCAAGTGGAGCGGCTTTGTTTATCAACAAGAGAGTTGACCCTGCTTTGCTCACTGTAATTGGTGAACGTTTTTTTATCTCTTTATACGGTGGTAATAAAGATGATAATTCTCTTGACAGCCTAAGATACAAACAATTCGCCAAGGCAGTGACAAAAACTACATTTAACTTATCCTCACTTCCTCCAACACAAAACACAGCTCGCTTTCATACTTTCCGAGTCTACCATCAGGTCCAGTCGTGGCTTGATAATTATAATGATCCTGAAGACTGGGGCTGGAAAAAATGTGGAAAATTATTGATGCCAGTGCAGAACTCTAAACCTCCAGCACCCCCTGAACTTTTAAAATTGATCTTTTGCAAATGCAAAGGAAACTGTGGAGCGATGTGTGGATGCCGAAAAGCAGGAATGAAATGTTCTGCAGTGTGCTTCCATTGTTCTGGAGAGACTTGCAGCAACGTAATGGAACTCTCAGATTCAATAAATGAAAATGACTTTGATGATGAACGGCCAATATTAACATCCCTTCCTTCTCCAGTTCTCCCACTGGTATTTAATTCAGAAAGCCGATCAGATGCTGAGCCGCAGCCTGGTCCATCGAAACGACTGAGGACGGAGTAGTTCTAATTTAGAAAATCACCGAGGAGTATTCCGATTGGGGATACCACGTAAAAAAAAAAACGCGCCTCTAGACTCTACCTCGTGGGTGGTGGGAAAAGAGTCAATAATTAATTATTAATAATATTGCAAAATTTGTAATTAAAAAAGTTATAATAATAAAGTAAAAAAAAAAGAAAAAAAAAAGAATAACTGATGACATGTTATAGGTACACACGTATAATATAGGTATAGTTAAGAGTACTGAAAAATAGTACTCACTTCGGAGCGCTGTAAAACCTTAGCTATTGACTTAATGAAAAAATGATGCGAATAAAGGTTGTTCCTCAAAAAACGATGTACAAAAATGGTCAGACATCATTTTTTCGTAAAATGATAAAAAAAAAAGTTACATCGATAAATATAAATTTTTTCTCAAATTTCCGGAGATTTTCGCTTATAACTTTTTATTTATAGTTCTACGACAGAAAGTTACTGGAGCAAAGTTGTAGAGAATTCAATTTGCAACAAAAAATGTTAAAAAAATTTTTTTATAAAATGAACAGTTTAAGAGATATATCGTAAATACCATTTCAACCCCTATTTTCAAGATGGCGGGCGTGGGACAAGGGTGGCGACCCCACAAACTTGGTTTTAGCTTTACACTGACCCCCTACACAAAAAAAAATTAAATTGCGTCCTATGGTCCTATGGTCCTACTACTGCGAAACTTAAAAAAATGTTATTTCCCTGAAAGAAACAATAGTCATCGGCAGATTTCACCAAGTTACCAAATGTTTTGAGACATCGGCAGATTTCAACATTCCAGGGGATATGCAGCAAAGTAGTCGAAGGTATTCACAGGAGAGGAGTTTGAATACTTTTTAGATGCCGCTACTGATGAGCAATATTTATTGATAAAGGTAGTAATTCTACAAGCGTGCACTTTCATTCTCTTTCCCTCACGTATTCCAATTCGTAAAACATTGCCAAACAGTGTGGGAAAAACCCCTGCTATTCCATTACCGCACGCAAATGCGTGTGGTAATGGATTAGCAAGGGTTTTTCTCGCACGCTTTTTCTAAAGAATAAACTGAATAATGATATATCTCTATGCCACCGACGACGTTACTATGGAAACGGCATGTGAATAAAAATTGATACATTGTCATTATGTTATGAAATTGTGTTTAAATATAAATAATATCAACTTGAATTCAATCAGTACGCTCCGGTAAAATGGATACTTCGGGATCTGATGATGGATATTAGCAGCTTCTTATGAAGCGAGTTTAAATTTGTTACCGGCCAAGTCGAAGATGAAATATGAGAAGCAATATTCAGAATTCATTGATTGGTGTAATTCCAAAAAGGTTCAACCGAGGAAGGAGGAAGTGTGTTCGGCGCGTATTTTTGGAAATGTCCAAAATTTGGAGACCAAACACATTATGGTCCCGATATTCAATGATAAAGAGTGTTTGTAAACTGAAAAAGTATTTGGATATTGGAAAATTCCATAAATTAACTGCCTTCATTAAACGACAGAATATAGGATTTCGTCCAAAAAAGGCCAAAACTTTTAATGAAGAGGAAATAACAAAATTCATGAGTGAGGCATCTGATGAAATTTACTTGATGATGAAGTTGGTGACAATTTTTGGATTAGCTGGTGCCTGCAGACGAGAGGAACTCACTAAACTCACCATCGACGATATAGATGATAAAGGAGACTTGATCATCGTCAATATTAAGGACTCCAAAAATCATTCACCAAGATCGTTTGTTATATCCCAAGACACCAATAATGGATATTTTCTGAACATATACAGAAAATATATGAATTTACGTCCAAAGGAAATACCTCATCGCCGAATTTCCATAAAGTATAATTGGGGAAAATGTAAGATTCAACCTGTCGGAATCAATACAATAGGAAAAATACCGTCCGAAATTGCAGCTTACTTACGCCTACAAAATCCGGAATTATACACAGGACACAGTTTTAGGCGCTCCTCGGCTACTTTCCTAGCCAATTGTGGAGAAGGTATCACAAATATTAAACGTTTAGGAGGATGGAAGTCAACTGCTGTTGCTGAAGGATACTTGGAAGAATCTATTAACCAGAAAAAATGTCCCCTAAAATTCTTAATTTGAATGGTTCTTCCTCTTCAAACTGTAATACAGAATCATTACCTTCCAAAGAGCCTTCGAACAATATGATGGCAAATATTCAACGTTTTGCTTCTTCCTCTTCAAACTGTAATACAGAATCATTATCTTCCAAGGAGCAGCTGACTTCGACCAATATGATGACTTCTGCTATAAATTTGCATAACGCGACCAATTGCACGTTTACAATAAACTGTACAATAACTGAATATTTCTATTGAATATATTAATAATAATGGGAAGAAACAGAATGTACATAGATTCCTTATCAAAATTCATTTTTATGTGCTGTTAGTCTAGTTTTCTTTTCAATTAATAAAGAATTTATGAATATTATTACAGTTTAAATTTATTTCATAGGCTTGTAGTCTCTATGGACCGAACGTCAACGATGAGAGTACAATGGTAACGACTTGTCAGAGACTTTTGTCATTCATGTGTATTTAGAAATCGATCTCGTATAAGCGCGAAAAAATATTGTTCCTAACTCGTGCGGAAAGTGGCGCTTCGCGTAGTTCGGGTAACGGCAGTTTCGTGCGGGAAAATATCACTTTCCGCACTTGTTAGGAAAATAACTATTTTATTATGGGTGTTGCTGGAGGGTGTAGAATCGGCGAGCTGGTGACTATGACCGTAGACGACGTGGATGATCGGGGCAGCGTATTGGTTATTCAGATTCCTGATACGAAAACTTATAAGAAAAGAGTGTTCACTGTGGTCAGTGGTACTAATAAGGTTGCTGCACTCGATATATTCCGCAAGTATAGAAACTTGAGGCCGAGCAAAGTTGATAACAAGCGATTATTTATAAATTATAAAAATGAAAAATCTACACCTAAAAAAATGTACCTAATAGTTACGAAATTCATTTACCACAACACAATCTTCCATTGAAATATGGCTTAATAAATATTCATTCGTCTCTACCCAATAATTCATTTGGAACAAATAAATATTCCTTTCATTCTACTTTCCATATATTAACGATTATACATATAGTTAGTTATAATTCCTCTATTTCAGTTCCAGTAAAATTATCATTGAATTATTGATAATGGATGTATTAAAATCTATTGAACATATGTTTATAGATAAAAAGTCTTACTTCAAATGAATGTATCGCTTGTTTATTGCTAATAAATGTTTTCAATTTATAAGTTATATATAGTCATAAAACAAAAATCTTCATTCATATAAGAATATCATTTATTTATTATTAATAGAGGCACTTAACTAACAGATTACACATATTTAAGCAACAAAAATCCTTGCTCTGGTAAAAGTATTACTTTTCATTATCAATTAGTTTACTTAAGTAACACACTCCATATATTAAACAAGTGAAATCTTTCTTTACTATAAATAAGAGGATTGGCTGTTTTAAATAAAAGAGTTAGGTTTCATAAATAAATCTTTATTGAACATAATTTCTCAAACATAAAAAATAAAAAAATGGTTTACAAAAAATCATACTTGTTTTATAATAATAACACCATTACATTTATAAACTCCATAAAAATCAATCTTGATTCATAGAAATGTACCTACAACCATTACCAGTAACATGAACAGCTGTAGGTACATAAAAACATTTTGAATCTCGTATCTTCTTAATTATTTTTAGGCGAGTGCCCATGCAGGGAACGATTTCCTGAAATAGCTGTCCACTCCAACCGCCTCTTTCAACAGGCTCAGACTTGTAATTCCATGAACTAAAATAAAAACAACGTTAGCATTGTTAAATAAGTCACAAGCCATATTTATTAATAACTATTTATTCACTATGACTCTATGACCAACTTATATTCACTCAGAATTTCAAATATTTTTATTAATAAATTCATTCTACTATGACTATTATTCATTATGAAGTACTGAGCAAGATTTGTCCCTCGTTTTTCATCAGCTACGATGAGAGGGAGTAGGAAAACCAAGATCACAAACCAACGAGGCAAAATCAGACAGCATTTATTGCGAATTTCCGTTGTCCACTGAGCCACGTAGAAAATTTAATTAATTAATTTAAGTCACTAATTCTTTCTAAATCGATCAAAAGATAAGTTAAGACTTGCTGGTGATAGGATGCGACACGAATATTCGCAAATGAGGCAGCTTCCGAGTTGGTATGAGAGTCAGAGAAATAAACACAAGTGAAAACTTTTAACAAGCGGATTCTACTAGCTATTGAATAATAAAAATCAGTTATAAAGATATACAAATGACAACAAAATATTTCTGAAACAAGTGTTTATTCCAGCCTGTAGGTGTGAATACATTTTCGAAAATTCCCGTTACTATTGCGAAATATTTGGGCCTTTCTGATGCTGAACAATATACAGAGCACAGTTTCAGGCGTTCTTCTGCAACCCTACTCGCAAATTCTAGGGCAGATTTGACAGTTTTGAAAAAACACGGTAGATGGCGCTCAAGTTCCATTGCAGCAGGATAAATTGAAGATTCACTACAAAACAAAATAAATATTTCTGAAAAAATACTTGGTAGGGTCAAAAAAACCGGTGTTCCTGATGCAGAAATGGATATTTCAGCAGGGCCTGAGAAGTCCTCAAATACATGTGCTATAATGACTCAGCGTGTTTCCTTTGGAGGAGGTGCAGGTTTCCAGTTCCAATTTCAAAATCTTGATAATTGTAATTTTTACTTCAATGATAGAAATGACTGTTAATGTAAAACTTTTGATAAATTTGAAGAAACATACTTTAAAATGAGTTTTACGTGCATTGTGTGTGGAAAGAATAATTTCCAGAAAGTGAGTGGTGAACATTTTATTCCACTAGTGAATTAAAAAAATTTCAATTCACTCAGTGGATAAACGTCAACTTATCCTTGTTACCATGGGTTGAATATTGTCGTTTTAAACGTCAAAATGGGATAAAAATATTTTTATCACGCTGTCCGGTAAACAGTCACTTTTAACACTATTACTTTCAGTAGATGTGGTACTTTTAATGGCAGTTGTACAAAAAAATAATCCAATCTCGCGAATGCGTCACTCATGTCTGAGGGTAAAGGAAAGCACAAAGTTCTCCGCATTTATCATACCATTTACAATTTTTACTACTATATACTATTTACTATTTTAACAATTATATCATACTAAGCTGACTAGACTTACATTTTATGAATAATGATTTCAATGCAGATATTTGAAAATATATCAGAGATTGATATAATTTTATCAAGTTATATCATCCAGGTCGACCCGTTCCACATCTATTTGTTCCAGTAATGTATAAATTTCCATCAAATTGGCTTTTCCGGACCGCATTCGATTCATTCCATGCTCTCGACCCAGAATATTTCGATTGTTTGTCGTGATCAATCAAATATATCGAAATTTCAATTCAAAAATCTATTTGCCAGACCTCGAACGGAAAATACATTGGATGTGTTCCCGAACGTCCAATTCGTAGGGATCATCGCTTCCCTATCGATCTGAACTGGAAAATAGGAACCAAGTGGGACGGCACGAATTGGGGTGATCGGTGTTTTTCCCCATAAAAATGGAGAAAAATAACGATAGTTGTTACACGTGAAAAACTAATTTTGATAAGGGCCGTTATCTGTTTTCGTGATGTATTTATTTTAGTCATTTAAACGATATTATTGACATAGATGCTCTGTTGATCCTGTTCGCCATCAATTGGATAAATATTTGGACTATGAAATATTTTGTATCATCGAATAATTCCACTGAAAGTATAAAATATGAAAACGAGTTTACAGCTTTGAAAACACTGTTGTGAATTCCTAGTTGAGTGGATTGATTTTTTACGAAGCTACATGAATTGTTGATTTGAGAACATAACTTTTGTATATTCTACACTTTTCAAAACTCGTAGACGTTTCACTTTTCGTAAATAATTTCGTAGAAAAGATGTTGGCCTGAGGCTCTTTGATTATTATTATTAGGCATCTGTGACACATAACTGTCTGTTACCTCGCATTGAATTAAAATAAAAAACATTCAATAAATCAATTGATTTTATTAACATATGGTAAGACTTATGTTTCACAATTACTAGGTCAGCAAATTGAGTAATGAGACTGGCAACGTTGCGTTCGATCTGGCAACACTGGAAGCGCGGGGCTTAGTGGGGCGATAGAAGAACATGTGATCCATCTTCAGTATGAGTTTGACCTCACTAGAGTCATTTGGTTGTCCGTTGCGATTGTTTTTGCGAAACAGTTTTGTCTATTGTGTTTTAAAAATGAATGACAACAATTTCGAGCAATGTACTATCAGGTTTTGCTTCAGACTTGGAGACAGTGCAACGAAAAGTCTTCTTAAACTTCAGCAGGCCTACGGAGATAGTGTTTTGTCACAGGCCCAGGTTTTTCGGTGGTGTAAGGCTTTTTCAGAAGGAAGAGAGCCGATTGAAGATGAATCACGAAGCAAAAGGACTTCGTCTTCAAGAACAGATGAAAATGTCGACAGAATCCGGGATCTTGTGCGTTCAGATCGTCGGTTGACAGTCAAAATGATAGGGGAAGAGTTAAATTTTACTCACACCACCCTTCATCAAATTTTGACCAATGAATTGGGGATGAGAAAAATATGCGCAAAAATGGATCCAAAAAATCAGTAAAAATGGCCAGTAAGAACATTCCTGTGGCACCTCAGCCTTCTTATTTACCCGACTTGAGTTCTTGTGACTTTTTTCTCTTTCCAAACTTAAAAAAATTACCTCTTAGGACTGTAGAAAATATTCAAACGGCTGTAACCGACCAGCTGAAAGTTATTTTGTATTCATGATATTTGTAATTCTGACTCGAATATATGAAGTATTTCAAAGGATAACAGCTTTGTTAAAGAAATATTTTCTAAATAGTTTTCGATTGATTCGAGCGGCGAACGAAACTGAAAGAAACTGTGGGTAGTTATTTGTAATTAGAGATATAGGTTTGTTCATTCATCGTGGCGGTAGTATTAGTATCACTCTGTTCCAGAGTACCGGAAAAGACTTCAGCACTAACGCACAAAATCTCACGTCAGTCCTTTTTAAAATTTTTTCGAGTTATTTCAAGAATTCCGCGAATCGTTTTCAGTTCCAGTTCAATGCCAACTCTACAGCCTTTTTCTCCGAGTATTCCGTCCGGAATTATATTATAAGATCCTCAAATTTCCAGGGATCTTCTTGGGGATTCAAATTGCATTAACGCCTGCATTGAGAGAGTGAAGCGGGGTTTGAAACTGGATCGGTAACAACTGAGTGTTGTAGCCATCTAATTGAATTCCTGTGTTAATTTGGCACATTGTATGTATTCCAGGAAATTGAGCTTCGAAATCGTTCAGAATAACTCGATAAATTGCATGATATCAATTCGCCATTTCATAAATGATTAGAATTTGTTGGGATAATTGTTGCATTAAAAGTTTCTTGGCTCCGAGTGTTGTGAAATATTAATTATTTATTCATTGTGATTAGTTTGTTTCCGCCGAATGAAGAGTTTCAAATCTTTATTATGTTTATCTTAACGCATATCACTTAGATGATACTGAAAAGCTGTTTGAGATAATAATAATTTTGGGAAAAGTATATGGGCTTCTTCCTAGTGTGATATTCTTGGTGTGACATTGAAGGTCATAAAAAATCTGGTATCCAGTAATATCTCGCTGTCTACAGCTTAAATGAGATTTGTACTGATTATAGAAGTTGTGGAGTATAAAATTCTCTACATCTTTTTTTTCATACTATGGACTGAGAAGAGTACGCCATGTACAGGGTGAGTCTTTGACCACGGCGGTAATTTCAAATGATTCGTGAAGCGAAGGACTACACTCTATACCTATATCAGTTTGTCCAATCCTGTTCCGTTTCAAAGTTATAACCGATTTAAGGTTTCGAGTTGGGCTAAGCCACCACTGGATTTCTTTCGAGATAACACAAAAAATTCAGCTTTTGCCTTATTACATTCCATAACATTTTAGACACATTCTTGTTTACTGACCATGTTTCTGTTTAAGGCTCCAAAGCTTAAAATCTATGATGAAATAGTTATTTATTATACAATGGAAAAAAAGATTAGATTTTAGCTCGAGGTTATGTTGTCTCCCGAAGCGAAGCGGAGGCAGACAAAAAACCGAGAGCTCAAATCTAATCTGACCTGAAACACTAGCTAATTTTTTTCAACTTGAAAATGCTAACTCATATACAGTTACTCATTTCGAAGATCGTCGGCTACCTTTTTAGTTGAATCTGGGGGAGACTTGATGACATTAAAGAAACATGGCTGTTGGAAGTCATCAACAGTTGCTGAACGGTATGTTGATGAATCCGTGGCACACAGAACAGAAATTGCTAATAAAGTGTTCAGAACGTGTGGCAGGTCTGAAATAACACCCGATTTGCGACCAGGTATATAAACAGCAGTTGTGTCCATGTCAGAGAATATTATTTCAACACAAGAAAACTTGTCTGTTGTACCGAGTAGTTCAAAGAACATGCCATTCATGGCAACGAACGTACACAACAACACTACTACACGCGGACAACTCAACTCGCTACGTTCCAGCTGCCCCTTCCAGCCTGGCCGAGGATCGCGCATGCGTGAATACCAGACAGTGTAAACCAACCTTTGCCGCATTCTGTATATTTATATATAGATATAAGTGTACTTGATTTAACAAATGATGTATATTACCTCCCGATATATTCGCTGATTTTTATTGTTGGATCTTTTTTGAAATAATGTGGCTTAATTCATTAGCTTTCAGTTGTTCTTTAGCCTGAAGAAGGTGATAAAATTCAGCGAAAAGTCGCTTTAGAGCGAAGACTTTTATTGGTTTAACTTTTATTTAACTTTCATCGAGTTAATCCAAAAAGGCGAAATTGAGGGTGTTTTCTTTATCTCCTTCAAATTTTGTATTTTTGTTATTCAGTTCTTTTTTTTGCTTTTGTCTTTTTATTTCTAGATTCCATGTGGGCAACTTGAAGAAGTCTCTGTCTCCATCAATAGAAGACCACTCTTGAAGAAAAAAGTCCCAAAAATATATTTCAGCTTATTTTTGTACTTTCACACTTAGGCGGGGAGTCAGGGTTTTTTTTACTGGGGTTTTTCTCTAGGCTTTCATGTCATACGCCGAATTGTATGACACCCCATCACTAACCCTGATCTATATGCTTCAATGTTTGCTAACTAAATATTGTAAGCGAAAATCTCAAAAATATATATATTTTGGTTCCTTTATCCATAACTGTACAGTAAATTTATTTTTAGGAAGGAGAACCTTCATTGTTTAGATATTATTTTACTCATCTTCAATATAACTGTACTGTTGACTTGTTCAGAGCGTTAAAGTGATCGAGTATCAAAGCTTCTGTTTGAAATCATCAAATATAGATTAATTGAAAAAAAAAAAACTAGCAGATAACTAGCAGATCTGCGTAATACCTGATTATTGAGTAAGTTTCAAGTCGAGTAATATCAGCTGATTAATTCTTAGTTTAAGTTTAGACGCTCGTATTTTCTGAGTAAAATTTCCTTAATAATAGGATATGTTCACTGAAATGGACGACATCCTTTACCTAATCTTATTTCATACCGGATCCACTATCCATTCCTCCATAAAAAGGAACAATGAAGTAAGAGGTAAGTACTTAACGACTCGGAGATAATAACCGCCTCCATCAGAACTTCTATCATTAAAATTGGATTCCGAGAGAAAATACATAAAGCAATTTCCCAATTCTGCGGATAACAGAAACTAACTTCCATGGCAATCGTATAAAATTTAATTTCATTATCGATTTCCCAGAGAAGGAATTATATCTTTCTTTCGTTCTACATTCAGTTTATTCGAACCGGCCTTCTCATTGGGATTCCATCGCGATGCTTACAAGTCGAATATATCTGTCCAAGACTGAATTATTCTGAGAAAATTATGGTAAAAACACTCTAGAAATGGGGATTTTCCATGCAGAAACTTCCATTCGAGTTTGTTGGAGCTCGTAGTGGGAGGAAAATGAAATTTCGTTTGGAGAGTTATTACCGAGTAAAAAAATTTATTTCCAGTTAACTCGTATTACATTTCGAAGAAATTTCACAGCCTTTGATTGCGTGGACCATAAGATTCTACTGAGAAAACTCGAGTATTATGGGATACGTGGTAGAGATGGTTGGGTGGTAGGGTACACTTTTAAGCAAAACCCGAATAGCACGTGAAATACCACAGGGTTATATCTTGGGTCCCACACTATTCATAGTATATGTAAATGACTTGATAGTAAATTCTGCTGAGGGGGTTATAAAAGTATTCGCTGACAATACATCAATATTAAATCATGCACCTCACGAGCACACATTACAACTAAAGGCTCGCATGGCACTGAAAACGTTGTGGAGTGGATTAGGGCGAATGGCCTTGATATAAATTTGCAAAAAACACTTTCTTTATGCCATGCTACATAAAATTCTCAGACTGTCACATTGGATGAGTATATAAGGTTGTGCATCAACAAATTTGACTCTTGCAAAAAGAAGCTCGAACATTTTAATGACTTCAATTAACTTATGCAGGTTTCGTGCTCTCCAGCTGATACACTATCACGTTTCCATTAATTTCGAATCCGAAACAGGCTAATGTAATATTTTTCTCTGCATTAGAGCCATTTTCTTTCATTTCTAAAGTGCACATTTATATTCGCCAGCGAATATCATTAATGCATTTCACAGGTGAACTGAAAGTATGATATTCCCACAGGATTTCAGGAATATTGCACGTGAATTGAAAATTCCATTTGATTCTATAATAGGTATTATATCTCATAATTTCCATATAGTCAGGTAGAGAACTGAGGGAGCTACGATAAACTGTAATAGGATTGCAGTAATTCCCATCATTTTTCGAAGTTCATGGATGATTAGCGAGAAATTGACAATGAGATTACTGTATTGAACATAAAATTATAATCAATTTTATGAAGCATGGGCACAGAAGTGGAAGGTTTGTAAAATTCTCTGAGCTACCAGAACACTAACAAATTCCACCGGGTTCGAAAAATTTCCTTCGTGTTACGTTTTTGATACAACCTCTTCTTAATTTTTGGCAATCATTAATTATTCGAAACGGTTTGGAACAACGCACGCCTATACAAAGTCAAACATCTCCGTTCACAACCCTATTATATGAATCTGAAGTCTTATCTGTCATGCTATTATTTTACCATAAACTATGGAAAAGCAATAACCTCCTTCCAAAATAAAATCTGGAGTCCCACAAGGAAGTTTTTTAGACCTCTTTTATATATCGTCTATACTTCAGAGATACCAGAAAATAAAAACGCCACTATATCATCATTGCAGATGACGATATACCCATACTTTTATCCCGGATATATATACATATAGATAAAGGAAGATATTTGATTTTAGAATATTTTATTTAATATAAGTTACATTTCATTTATATCAAAAGTACAATGCGCATTGCGTGAATGGCATATTCCTTGAACTATTCGGTACAACAGACGAATTTTCTTGTGTTGAAAAAATATTCTCTGACATGGACACAACTGCTGTTGATTTACCTGGTCGCAAATTGGGTGTTATTTCAGAACTGCCACATGTTCTCAACGCTTTAATAGCAATTTCTGTTCTGTGTGCCACCGATTCATCAAAATACCTTTCAGCGACCGTTGATGACTTCTAACCGCCATGTTTCTTTAGTGTCATCAAGTCTCCCCCAGATTCAACTAAAAGTGTAGCAGACGATCTTTGAAATGAATGACCTGTATATGAGTTAGCATTTTCAAGTTGAAGAATATTAGCTACCGTTTCAGGTACCTTATAAAACTGAATTTTACCCAGAACCTGATTGATACATTTCCAATTGCAATATGCATAAATAAATCAATAAATCTTGAATACGCGGTTTCGTAGATTTTCCGCGATTGAGCTAGCAATAATTTTCGTGACGCTACTTGCGCTGCTTCTATCTACTCTGGTGGAGTCAGAGAAAACTCAGAATCAAGCATTTTTATCTTTATAGTATTCAAAATAACTACTAAACAATTAGTGAGTTCGCAATTTTTGAATCAAATCACAAAAGTAAATTGACAGATATTTGATTACACTGAAGTTTTTCTTAGCAACGCAGGTCTAATCTTACAAGTTTAAAAATCAAATTTCATATCGATAACATTCTGACGTCAGTATATTGTAATAATATGTTCTTTCACTTTTGAATCGTCGTTTTTCCTGTCACAGAAAAAAATATAAATGTATTATACACGGGAAAAAACCCACTCGAAAATATCATCAGAAGCTTCAAGGTCATACCATCCAACTCACAGAAGATCCATTCAACTCACGGAGGTTGATAAAGACCTCACGTAACTGTGTTATCATAACTGTGAATCTGCCAATGTTCAATACTATAACTTAGTCGCTACAAACAACACATTTACTCAAGACTGCTGTAAGTAGATTGTAAATCTCAATAAATTCAATACAAGATAAAACAAATTTTACTCAATTTCGATTAATGAATAACTAATTGAACAATCTATATAATTTCATTGGACTCTCATCGACAAATTAAAATCCAGGCAATTGATGTGTGTCAGACAGCATATACAGGATGAGTCTTAGAACACTTCAATAATTCTAGCAATAAATTCTTGAAGCTATAAGCAATACAAATTGAATCGGGAAGTAAAGAACTCACAACACGTCGAGTAGAAACCTATTATGGATAATTGGTGGAAAACCCCCAATTATTTCAAATCTGGTGAAAAAAATATCCAAAAGAATACAATTCTATGAGAGGAAGTATTGAATGAAGAATAAAAAGTAGCCACCTGAATTTCGGTTACAGAATACCTGCATATCAGTATCCTGGATTGGGGAACCAACCAAATATGCGAATGACAACGTTTTTATGAGGCATTTATCGCTTCCGAAATTGCCGAAAAACTTTATATTAGGGAATTCCACCCTCGCAGGCGACCGAAAGGCACTTTCTCATTCCCTGCATAGAATCCGGGGACTTACACATGACAAGAAAGGCATAATTCCCACGGAACCCCGTAGCGAAATTTAATATAGAGATACCGAGTGAGGTATTTGATTGAAAAGGAAGATTTAACAGCAAAACTGAAACCTGTAGGCCACGTTGGGTAGCCCAGATATTATTTAATACTTCTTACTGCCTGCTTTACGACCTCGGCGTCCCATAAAGCATAGGCAACAGTTTCTGCGCATAGTGTAAGGGTGAAGCAGGTGTTGGATTTCATATATATGTATTTTCTCCCCTTTTGCTTGTACTAGAATTGCGGATGTTCCGTTTCGGTAGATGAAACATGTGGAACACACGCAAATACATTCTTATTTTTACTTGTACATAATCTATTGATTTTACTCTAGAAACGGTTGTTATAAATACACTCATAACGCCCAAAGGTTATTTTAGCGGGCGTTATGGATCATTACGCCCGCTCGTTATGGGAGAAGGAAAAGCTGAAATGAAATGATTTATTTCCCAGAATTTTGGTATTACAAGTGACAACTCAACAAACTACCACAAACAACAACAAGGTCTAATTCAGATTAAATGTGCAGTTTTTGAATTTCTCGGAAATAGTATATAACATTACTAGCAAGGTAAGAGTGTTTTTACTGGCGAATGGAGGATATAACTGACAAGCCGCAGGCGAGTCAATTACCTCCTTGAGCCAGTTAAACCCGTTACCTTGCGTGTATTATTTTATATCTTATTTGTTTCTCATTTGTAAAAAGGTTAGATAAATTCAAAAAATTCTCAATAATTTGTCGCAAATGTCGTAAGCTATGGAAGCGTTGCCATGAACATGTCTGTTTATTTTTCTTTACATTTCTTTTGGCGAAAGAGAAAATGAATGTACCAAAAGAAATTATTGAGGCAGCCAGCAGTGTAGCTTCAAGTTTATTACCTGCAAAATCAGCTTCAAGGTACGAGCGAGAATACGACGACTTCAAAAAGTGGCAAAACAAAAATAGTGTGATTGGGGTAGCTGAAGATGTTAAGTTGGTCTACTTGAAACAACTATCAGCTATATTCAAGCCTAATACTTTATGGGCAAAATGGTCTATGCTGAAAAGCTGCTTGGAAGTGACAAAAATGCCCTCGTTAGCAGGTTTGTTCTCCTTAAAAAATTTATTGAAAAATATGACGTTTAGTTGTCATTTGCAGATTTCAAAAGTTAATAGCTTTTCTGAAACGAAAAAATGAGCGTCATACGCCAAAAAAGGCCAAGGTATTAAGTAAGGAAGAGGCTGAATAATTTCTTTTACATGCCTCTGACGACCAGTGGTTGCTGGCGAAAATTGTAACAATATTTGGGATTTTTGGATGTTGTTGATGTGACGAAATTCACTCCTTAAACATGATATTTCTACTTATTTGGTAGTAAGGAGAGTACAAATGTTCTGCAGCCCTCGAGTTCAGCAGTTTCTGAGTCAACAGATGGTTCATCATTATCAGTAACAACAATTTCATCATCAAAAATCTGTGTTACTGGAATAAACAATTGTACCATAATTTTCAACAGATATGACGATAAAACAAAATTTTCTAATGTATATAACACCACTAACTTGTAAAAATTTTGCAACTGCAACTGTCAGTTTTACAAGTTAGTGACTTGATAAAATAAACTTTCGCACCTAAATAAAAGTATGGATTTCGACACAACACAGCAAGAATGAAATTTTACCTGCCCGTTTTAGACGCGTGTGAATTATTATTACTATTTCTGTCCTTAGGTTGGATTGGGTTAGTCGCCGCTGACTTGACCCTACCGACATTCGAGATTTAACTGTCTCTGCTGTTGGAAGTGTCTGTGCCGCGTTGTTCAGTTTTTAAATTTGTAGTTTTTGTTTTGTTTTTTATCGACTTTTTTACTACTGTTGTTTTATTTTGGTTGTTGACGCTGAGTATGCTGATATGGTGATGGCATATGGCAAGGCCGATGGTGTTGCTCGTGCAGCTCAAAGGATTTATCAAGCCAAATTTGCTGATCGAAGATCACCCCACCACGAAACATTCTCGACGACTTATCGACGATTAAGATAGACTGAAACTTAAATTTTCAAGAGCCTCGGGTCTTCAAAGGCTTGAAGTATTTGATCGTCAACTGCTACATATTGTTGCCTCACATTGACCCGAGGCTCTTGAAAATTTAAGTTTCCAGTCTATCTTAATCGTCGATAAGTCGTCGAGAATGTTTCGTGGTGGGGTAATCTTCGATCAGGAAATTTGGCTTGATAAATCCTTTGAGCTGCACGAGCAACACCATCGGCATTGCCATATGCCATCACCATATCAACATACTCAGCGTTGGTGAAATTAGGCATATCAACATCCAAAATTAAAACAACAGTAGCAAAAAGTCGATAAAAGTAACAAAAATAAAAATACACAAATTTAAAGAACTGAACACCGCGGCACAGACACTTCTAACAGCAGAGACAGTTGAATCTCGAATGACGGTAGGGTCAAGTCAGCGGCGACTAACCCAATCCAACCTAAGGACAGAAATAGTAATAATAATTCACACGCGTCTAAAACGGGCAGGTAAAATTTCCTTGCTTGCTGTGTTGTGTCGAAATCCGTACTTTTATTTAGGTGCGACTTTCTTCACTCTTCTGATTGAAACCTTATTTGCAGTATTATTTTTTTTATTGACTTACGTAAATAGCACATGGTTAGCAACGTTATAAACCAAAGAACATTTTAAAATAAAACTGAGTTTGTAATAGCTGTAACTTTTTTTTAAATTTCAATAGGAGTGGAGATGTTTTCATACTTTCATAATTTTTTTTTTTAATAAAAGGCCCACGTGTTAATTTTGTGGTGTTATCTATAACAATAAATACGTTTTTTTTTAAACACACACTCATGTAGACTTAATACAATAAAAAAATGCATGTAAAAGCACACGCAAATAAAGTTATGGGGCTTTGAAGGGTACATTTTGGTAATTTAGAAAAACCTAATAAAAAAATCATACCTCCGTAACCGTAATACTAAGGACCCAAGTTCCAAGACTGAAAAGGTAGCAAATGACCCCACCAACGCCCCAAAAAAATTTGACGGTCCATGTGCCGAGCACCCTGTATTTTCTGACCAGCATTAAAGCTCATATTTTTTCCTTCTTCTACACTCTTAAATTCCTTTGACATACCAGTTATAGTTTAAGGTATTTTAACAAGTAAACAGTAAACATTTTCACCTATTCATCCCTTCTTAGTCCTCCAAAAACACCCATTGTTGAAACTACTTTATATAATAGTAAATTTTATCAGGAGGTTCATTGATAAACGTATGAACTTGATCTGCTGTCAAAACGTTGGATTTTCTTGGAACATATCCTTTAGATTTCATTTTTAAGAACGCCATACTAGCCGGGAGGATTAGGAACTCAGACTATATAAGATAGAAAAGCATTCCTTTGTAAAATATCGATTTGTTTTGGATCCCTCATTGAAAGTTCTAACCTCAGTGAAAGTCTCTTGTGAAACCTCACCCGGCAACACCGCATAAAATCTTTTTTCATTTACTTGGATCACATTATCTTCAGGGTCAAATTGATGTGAACAAATTAAAATTGCTTTCTTTGGGCAAATACTTGGCCATCCCAACAGCGAAGCCCAAATTCTTCTTCCTTCATCATCATCTGGGAACCTCAATTCAAGAAAACTTCATTTTATCTTATAATAATCTCATTGAAAACTTCCCTATCAAAACTTTATACGCTACTGAACATGTAAATAACTAAATACGTCGGTTCTAATAATAGACTTATCTATGAAACGATAAATTCGGATTAAAATTCTTGTCTTTACTACAACTTTCACACTTACGAACCATTTTTAGTGCGATGGAAAGTAATATACAATAAAAAATATGAAAAACCTAATCCTGACTCTCACAAATTTTCTTCAATTTGCGTATTTATTTTCGATACAGAGGTGGCAACGTTTGTCTTCTAAACATCATGTGACCTTCAAACTGTCGAACAGAGAATGCGGCAACGTTGTTTTGACTTTCATCTGAATTTCTTTCTATCTGCGGTCTCTGACATAAAATAGCAGAATCAACTTAAGTTGGTCTTTTACTTCTTTCTAATATATCCGATAAGACAGTTTCAATTCAAAATATAAAATTTTATACAATATTTTGAATGCAAATTGGAGAAAAAGTTTTTATTCACAATTATAGGGAAATAGAGAAACCTCTTACTTGCTCAGTTTGGTAACATGAAAATTTGTTGAGTTTAGTGGACCAGCCCAATACGTTACAATCGACCAGCTCTAAGTTTCAGATGCGACACTTTTCAATGTAAATAAAGGAGTCTATTCTTATATAGTTTAAGATAAGGAAATATTGATATTTTCACTGACAATCAGTGTAGATTTTAAAATAGAATATTTCGACCCCAATAAATTGTTGAGAAATTTGAAGGATGGCACTAAGAGATGTTATACAGATATTTTACCATCAGTGACCTCGTATATTATTTCATTTCGTGTCATATCAGATCTCATTTTTCCATTTCTTCAACACCAGAACGTTGCTGGCGCGGTAACTTGTAATAAATAGAAATAAATCTACCACGAAACGCTCTAGCAGTTAAAAAAACCCCTCTGAATACAGTTCATGACATTGCACATTCCACTTATCTGCACTTATCCATAATCAAATAACGGAATGAGTGAAAATGCTACGCACAGATGGCCCAGAGCACAATTGCCTGGAAAATGTTCCATTTTCATTTCCCAACAATATCGCTTGGCTAGCTTATGGCCATTCGGGGTTTGGAAAACAAAGAATGGAAACGCTGAATGGCATGATTCGCTCAATTACCATCATGAGTATTGGGCCCATCCAGAATAACTGACGCAGGTGATATATGGAATGATCCTGGAATTGATCAGTACCTCGTTCGATGAATATTCACTTGCATTTCAGTTTGAACGGTGTTATGGTGATGAGATGGATTAATCCTGAGATTTTCAGAGGAATAACTTTGGATTTATGGGCATATCGAAAGTATTAAAATTATTTCAAACATTGTGGAATGAAAATTAATCGAAAAAGTTGAATTTGATGAAACGTCGACTGAAATGTTCTACCGGCAATTACAGCAACTACGAAATTCAGTCTGAATTCAGTTTCTCCGTGAATATTCCAGAAGGATAGCAAGCTTTTAGTTGTCCTAAATGTAATTTTCGTATATTTCTGAATTACCAATCAAAACGACTCTTTATGACTGAGTGGACCAACTCAATACGTTACAATCGACCAGCTCTAAGTTTAAGATACGACACTTTTCAATGTGAAAAAAGGGGTCTATTCTTAAACAGGGTGAATCTTCGACCACTGCGTTAATTTTAACCATAGATTCTTGACGTCAAAAGAAACATTTTTGAAGTAAAAACTTCTTTAGCGGCGCTGAGCACTCTCTTGTATGGGTATAAACATCCAAACTCGCGTCAGGGTCACGTGATGCTGATCGAAAAAGCGTAAGATCGAGGAGTAGGAGAGGGAATAATATCCCCCACTCTTTCTACCGTGCCTGCGTGTGCTGTTTCGTTTAGGCGGTGCAGGGCGCTTGTGCGAATGTTTGTGTATGTTAATGTAATATAAATTAGGTTTGTTCGCGTGGCAGTTCGGAACTGTAATTTTTGGTAATTTGTGGTTCCCACCCGTTCGTCTGGGATGGAACAGGAGTTCCTTGTCGTTCGTGTGGTTGGAACACTTGATTTCGGAACTGTTCGTTACTGTTCTTACGGTTCCTGATCTAGAGATGGTACAAGGTACAACAGAAGAAGCGGTAAATTCAAATCATCGGTGATTCAAATTTTCAGTAGTTCTAATTGGCAATTAAGTTATATATTTGGTGACTAGGATATTCGCATAGCTGTTTTTGAGTATATTTGATGTTGTGGGAGTATAAATTTTTAATCAATTCGTTATAATAGCTTCTCAAAATTTTTGTTATCTCAAAGAAGAGGAAGGATCATTTGCAATAGATGAATAAAACAATTGCATAGTTGTTGATCAAAGTATGTAAGATAATTATTTTATATTATTTATATATACGATATTTCGTATTTATATACTATATATTTATTTTTGTTATTTCGTGATTGTAGTATCTTTATTTTTTAACCACTCAAAATGTATTGAAAATTTAGGAAGGAAACGGAGGAATGACCTCTTTCAAGAACACAACGACTTGTTAAAACAATTCTTATCTAAAAAATAATTACAAAGCTATGAAAATTGTTAGAAAATATTTTTATTTATTTCCCAAATGCCACCAGTCACCAGTTCCATATACGATTACCTAATTCTATTATATAAAATTTTCTTTACACAGTTTCCACCAAAATTACAATGAAATAACAGAAAAATTCACAGTTTATCCAGATATGAACTAACAAAAATAATTTCTCCACTGATGACCACTACTACATGTATTGAAATTTCAAATTATAACTAAATTAAATCATTTCTTTAAATATTTCATTACATATAAATTATATTTACAGTTATTTATATGGATATGTTTATGTTTATTTATTTATGACCAAAAAAATTGTTCAATTTCATTATTTGTAATTTCTAAAGTATTTCCACCGTATTAATAACACAATAACTTATTCAATATCTTTTTAACACTATCCATGATATGATCCATGATCATTGAACTCTATATGAATACCTATATGGTATTTAGAGTTCAATGTCCATGATGTACAACATAACCTTACTTTCACTTATCTATGCACTTAACGAAATCGTTTTGAAATTATCTGTTACCTGTTCTCACCCGTTCGTGTCATAGAACAACCTGATTCAAGAGTTACAGAACCTGGTTCTCTGTGACCCCAGTACAACTGGGAACTGCCACCCGAACAAACCTATTGTCATTTTTGTGTTCGATAGCGCAATAAATGAATATTGTATTCCACCACATAAATAATAGCACTTTTATACTGATAATGAAAGCAATTCATACAAAATTATTCTCTAACCATTCCAAAATATCAAAAATGCACAACGTTAATATTCAAGTTTTCACTTCTGCCGGCACTCCCGGAGTGCAACCCGTCTTTTTTTTTCCTATAACATTCTTCCAAATTTGGCCCCATTCAAAAGATAATGGGTGTTGAAATTTCATAAAAAATTGCATTTTCACCTATAATATTCAAACGGCAATATCAATTGAAATGATCTCCGGTAGAAGGTTTTTGATAACATTCATGCATATTTTGGCATCATTAGATTTATTCCATTTCTTGTGGGTTTCTCACTACTACTCTATAGATTGGTTTAATTGCATGAAAAACAAATATCGCTCTAACTAAAGGTCCTTATCTTGTAATTCCTGGAATCAGTAGTCTTTTTTGCAGATAAAATCATTCCTCATCTTTCCTCCTAAATTACACCATTCTTGAGATATTTGAAGTTGAAAGGAGCAACGATTTGCACGCCACTGACATTATTCTATACGAGGACCTGAATAATCGTTGATTTTGAACTACTTCTCCTGCAACAGAGTATAGATGTGTTCTATGCCGGTCATCTGTGTACCGCGAAGCTAACCTCAAACTGTCAGAGTTTTTTTCCTGTCTGTCGAGATCAGATGCCGGTCATCTCTGTGTAATTAATGAAATCAATGTCTAAAAGTGACTTTTTTGGGTCAGAGATTTGCGAGAAATACATACTATTCTCGCTCCTCCATGGTGGCCAAATTATATCCTATTACGAGGCCAAAGACATATGCTTGTTCAAGATTGAGATGCACTCCACGATGAGAAATTAAATCATATCCAGTCCCTGATTCGAGCAATACATAATTGGAGCTTGTGGCATAACCACCTGGTCATGGAGCATATTCTTCAATGAAATGAAAATTGGAGTCATCGAGTTGCTGTCTGGAACATCTGAGTGGAAACTATACAACCCGTTTCTGGTCAACTGGCAGGCCATACCCTCTGGGACTTTTATTTTGTGTCTGGGAGCTGGGAGGAAGCTATCGACTCGAATAACCTTAAGATAAGTCCCTAGTGTTCTGTCTTACTTGGAAAATTGTACATTCCTTAAAATTGTTATCTGTAGATTGTATTTTGTCCAAATTTCCTGATTTTCCCAAGTGAAATTAATCACTGAACAATTTTTGTCTTACATTCACTACAAAATCTAAATTGCCATTTGCTGTATGTTGTATGATATCAAGAGACTTCATAGACCTGTTCACTGATCTCTGTCAAGGAGAAGAAACTTCAGAAATATTAGTGTTTGGAAAATCATAGATGATTTTTTCTAGCTTTGAGTGAAAAAAAAGCAATGTGACAATCTCTTGCCTTGGAAGTTTTCATGAAAATAATGGTTTTCATGATTTGGAAATTTTAAAAAGAAAATTACAAATGTATGATGATAACATCCAATAATTCTGAGGTTTTGTTGGAATTTCTTACTAGAAAGGGATGGTTTATAATCTTGAAGTAAAAAGGAATTATAGTAGAACAACAAAAATCTGTATATGGTGTTGAATTTTTTTACCAGAAAATTAGTATTTTGTATCTTCCTTCTGGATATGGACCTCATCGGATGAAACATGAGTGAGTGAATCATTTCTTAGAGGGAAAATAATGTTTTCAAACAATTCAGACTCAATAGTGGATGCTGTGGAAGGTATTTTTCATTCAAACTAAACTAGACTACAGAGGGTATTTGCCCAATGTGAAAACTTGAAATGCTTATAACTTTTTAACGCAGCTGAGTTTGGAAAAACCGTAATGAAAAAAGTGTTTCTTTTGATCCCAAGAACCTATGGTTAAAATTAACGCAGTGCTCAAAGACTCTGTATAGTCTTAGGGTATGGAGGAGTTCTCGACATTCCAAGATATTAGATATGTTCAAACATATCCGTTCATCTCGATACTAGATCTGAAGAGTAAAAGCATCTGATATTACGTCTGGAACGATGCGCTTCGAACATATCATAAATTAGTTCGTAAGCCGTGATAACTTTGTTGGAGAAGAACCGAATTCCTTTCCAGTGGCGCCAAAATACACGTGCGAATTCGTTGTTAGTGCACCAGTACACTATTGCCTGACACTGGTAATCATCGGTGTGGTACACAGTTAAGTCACCTATAGATAACCGCGCCCATTTCGACCGGGGTATTTTTGCTTAGGCATATGTAGATTGATTTGGTGTGCAGATGGGTTCTTTCCTAGTTGAACCTTACCATTTAGAGCGCCTTTGCAAGTGAGCCACTATGATACCTCAATCTTGTTTGGGTTGTGTGCCAATTTTTCTATGAATGAAAGTATTGTTGATTTTTTCTGTGCTAGTTCTCCTCGTTTGAGTTTATGGTAGAATTAGTTGAGATTTTATGAAAAAAACGTATTTCTTTTATTCACACCTTCAAAGAAGATATCTGCACAAATAAATGATCAGTAATATAACAAAACCGCCATATGCCAAACGATGTTTATAAAATCATCTTATCGGATGTGACGAAAGCCGTTATTACCCCAAAAGCCTCCACCCCTGTACCTTAATTCCATATCCTGCGTCTCGAACAGAAAATAAAAGCGCACTTCGAAAACAATGGAGCATCACAGATTACATTCGGTCCCTCTAGACGAAAAGTGGAGTGAAGAAAAGGAGAAGGGTGGGGGAAATCGGACCGTTGAGTGTCTGAATTGCAAATGCTCCCAATGCCCGTAATTGCGACGTCTGCGTTATCGGCGTATCACGTGACATGTGACTTTTCAGCCCATTAAGCCACCTGTCTCCGTTTCAAAGGTCGAGGGGTCACGTGACGATGTCTCGAAGCCATACAACCCTGATTATATTTTTTTCCTGAAAGGGATTCAATAAGGGCGAATGGAGAAGTGCTATCTGCTTCCCATCGTATTCAACTTTTAATATCATTGAGATCGCCAGGAACCGTCTCTGGCTTCGAGAATCTATATGTTGAGAATCGGTGCACATTTGAAGTGATACCGGATAGCTAGATCAGCTGATTGAGGGAGCTTTTGGATCGAGTTACGTTCAGTTTGAAGCTGAAACTATCGTGAAAGTACAAGCTTTGACAGCTGGGTGTTTACTTTCATAAAGTATTCAATACCATGCGACAATTCAATTATTCTGTAAGGGAATCAGTTTTTGCCACTTGTTCCTAATGATATGCAGAACTATGCTGAATACATAGCGAGAACTGGACATCTGGAGAGAAGGTTTGGACTACCGAGTTCTGAGCAGATTGGCTGATCACGTGCTTGATCGGTAATCAGCTCCATTTCCCAATTTGATTGTCTGATACTGATGGTGATGAACCATCTGTTGACTCAGAAACTGCTGAACTTGAAGACTGCAGAACATTTGTACTCTCCTTACTACCAAATAATTCGCTAGACATTTGGATTTTTTTGTTGACCGAATCATCGACATAACTTATCGCGATTTCGGTGCTCTTCCACCCTCCTGCACGCTTTAGTGCTAAAATATCTCCACCCGAATCCGCAACCATAGTGGCTCCAATTCTGCGAAAAGAGTGGCATGTGTATAACTCTGCGTTTTTTAAACCTAAATATTTCGCTATTTGCTTTGGGGATACCACCAATAGGTGCTGGCCAGCATTAAGGGAAATGCACTTTCCATGTCGGTATGTCGAAAAAAATCTTAGACTTTCTATTCCAGGCCGAAAATTTACATATTTTCTGTATAACATACAGGGCTTGAAGCTGCAGCCATCATCGGTTATGGTAAATCTTCGTGTTGTTAAATTTTTTGTTTGCCGCAATGTCACAATAACGTACTATCCCATATCTTCTACATCATTCATTCATTTAAGGGGAGAATTTCGTCACATCGACAACATCCAAAAATCCCAAATATTGTTACAATCTTCCCCAGCAATCACTGGTCATCAGGAGCATGTGAAAAAATTGTTCAGCCTCGTCTTTACTTGATACCTTGGCTTTTTTTGGCGTATAACGCTCATTTTGTCGTTTCAGAAACGCTATTACCTTTTGAAATCTGCAAATGACAACCAAACGTCATAATTTTCAATAAATTTTTTAAGGAAAACAAACCTGCGAATAGGGGCATTTTCTTTCAATTCCAAGCAGCTTTTCAGCATAGACCATTTTGCCACGAAACATCTTCAGTTACCCCAAACACACTATTTTTGTTTTGCCACTTTTTGTAGTCGTCGTTTTCTCGCTCGTACCTTGAAGCTGATTTTGCAAGTAATAAACTTGAAGCTTCACAGCTGGTTGCCTCAATAATTTCTTTTGGTACATTAATTTTCGCTTTCGCCAAAACAAATGTGAAGAAAAATGAACAGGCATGTTCATGGCAACGCTTCCATAGCTTACGACATTTGCGACAAATTATTGAGAATTTCTTTGAATTTATCTAACCTTTTTACAAATGAAAATCAAATGAAATATAAAACAATACACGCAAGGTAACGGATTTTTCTGGCGCAAGGGGGTAACTGATTCGCCTGCGGTTCGTCAGTTATATCCTCCATTCGCCAGTAAAAATCCTCTTACCTTGCTAGTAATGTTATACAGGGTGAGTCTTTGACCACTGCGTTAATTTTAACCGTAGGTTCTTGAGATCAAAAGAAACACTTTTTCCATTACGGTTTTTCCATATTCAGCTGCTGTAAAAAGTTATAAGCATTTTCAGTTTTCACATTGGGCAAATACCCCTCTGTATTCCAGTTTAGTTTGAATGAAAAATACCTTCCACAGCTTCCACTAATGAATCGGAATTGTTTAAAAACATTATTTTCCCTCTAAAAAATGATTCACTCACTCATGTTTCATCCGATGAGGTCCATATCCAGAAGGAAGATACAAAATACTAATTTTTTGGTAAAAAAAATTCAACACCATAAACATAGATTTTTGTTGTTCTACTATATTTTCTTTCTACTTCAAGATTATAAACCATCCCTTTCTAGTGAGAAATTCCAAAAAAACCTCAGAATTATTGGATGTTATCATCATACATTTGTAATTTTCTTCTTAAAATTTCCAAATCATGAAAACCATCATTTCTATGAAAACTTCCAAGGCAAGAGGTTGTCACTTTGCTTTTTTTCACTCAAAGCCAGAAAAAATCATCTATGATTTTCCAAACACTGATATGACTGAAGTTTCTTCTCCTTGCAGAGACCAGTGAACAGGTCTTTGATTTTTTTTTGTTAAAAATATGAAAATCTTTTTCGAAATATTCAACAACAATGAATGATGTCACTACTAATAATTATTTTAAAGTGATGTTACTTTGCTTGATGATTGTTTTCTGTACTGAATCCCAATAACAATTTACTTGGATAGATTACAAGTATTCCCAGATTTAGATGTGCAATTATTCTTGCTTGAAAAAATGTTTGTTAGATCATTAATATGAATCTATTCTGTTTAGAATATAATTAATTACTGAACAGGTGTAAATTTTTGGATTTTATATTCAGAGTATCTCTTTTAATCATGTAAACAAAAACATAAATATTAAATAATGGTTATTCATGCAAGACTTTTTTCTTCGTTTCTTCGCAATTTTTTCTCGTTAATTTCCACCAATAGAACTCAAATTAAAACCAACAGGTACGCAAAAGTCGATACTCCAACATTCGTATTTTCTTTTTCGAGTCATTTTTTCTCACCGGAATTTAATACCTTGATAAGATATCGAACACATTCATAAATCCTTTGATATCTGCGCATGTTAAAAGAATTTAGCTTTCATTACCTTTCATTTGTTTTTTCTCATCTATGCTCATAACCTTGATTCAAAACATAAACAAAGATTGACATTCTTGTTTTTGTTTATTTACATTTCATTATTTTCATTTGTTTATTTTCAACTCGATTTTCAATTCTATAGATTCAATCTTAATTATTTGCTTTATTAATTAATTTAGTTCTTTTCAATCGGTTAGTCTATTTACTCTTTTGGAAATTACTCAAAACAAAATTCATATTGTTTTCTGCAGTATACCTTGAATAATAATAATGGCGACAAAATTGAAACAACTCAAAGCTCGTCGTCAAATTGTTATTGATGATCTCGAGGAAATTCTCAATTTAGCACAATTCGCTGTCACTGATGAAAGTCTCCATGTTAGATTCAAATTAAGATGTGAAATACTTGACGATATTCTCGTGGACTTTCAAAATTTACATACGTCTATTGTCTCTATGATAGTATCTTCCGAAGAACCCGAATTGAACACTGAGAAGGTTATTCGAACAGCCTTTATGGATAATTATTACACCATCAGAACAACTTATGTTAATTTATTTCCTGTAGTAAACATTCCAGTAAAAACCAAGACAGTTGCTCTATTAGTTCGCCAAATGTTAAACTTCCAAAGATAGTATTGCCCATTTTCAATGGGAATTATAAAGAGTGGCCTACTTTTTTCGATATGTTCCAAAGTTTGGTACATGAAAATTCTAACTTGAGTCAAATAGAAAAGTTTCAATACCTCCTTAGTTCACTTTCTTCTCATGCTTTAAATTTAGTTAAAGGATTTTCATTGACTGCTGAAAATTATGAAAGCGCTTTTCAGACATTGGCGGAAAGATATCAAAATAAAGACTTCTCGCTAATACATGTTGGAAGGAAATCTGTAATGTTCCAAAGCTACAGGGTGATTCAGCTAAAGACCTTAGGCGAATTCTAGAAGTTTTTGCGGAAAACTTATCGGTATTAAGGAATTTAGGTTTACTCGTTGACCAGTGGGACTTCGTTTTATTTCACATTCTCATTCAGAAATTAGATTCAGCAACGATCAAACGTTTTGAATTGCAAGAATGTTCAACCGATATTCCGTCGTTTGTCAATTTGCGAAATTTCCTGACAAATCAGTGTATAGCCTTGGAGGCAGTAGCTCTTTCTCTTCCGTCGAAAACTCATTCAGTTTCGAATTCTCAAGTTTTGAAATCTAGTTCTCTCTCAACGAGTAAAAGAAATTCGACTCTTCTCGTTATTATTGCAAGTTAGCTCATAGTATTTACAAATGTCCATCATTTTTGGAACAGACTGTTCAAGATCGGTTCAAGATTGTGAAGAACAAAAATTGGTGTATCAATTGCCTCCATTCTGGACATAAGATTAACAATTGTTCTTCAAGGTCAAATTGTCGTACTTGCCACGGAAAGCATCATACCCTGTTGCACATGCGCAATAATGCGGATAATAATTCTTCAACAGAGACGTTTCATTTCAATGCTGCAAATTCATCGGATTCAGGCTCAGCTCAGGTTTTAACCAATGTTACTTCAAATTCTACCGTTCTCTTAGCAACCGCTGAGGTTGAAATTCGTGATGCTTGGGGTAGATATCAGAGGGTCCGAGTTCTGTTAGATGGAGGCTCTCAAATAAATATTATAACTCAATCGTGTGTAAATAGATTAGGCTTGAAAATTTGTGATGCTTCATTTTCGATAAATGGAATTTGTGAAAGCTCATCTTCTGCTAATTGCAGCACTGAATGTACTATTCGCCCATCAGGTCAAATAAATCCATCTTTTTTACATTCGATGCCGTCGTGATTCCCGGAAATGCCGAGTTCTTTCGAATATCAATTTATTCCGAACTGATACACTTCCAGACGATGTTAGCCGTCGCTGGAATCAGTGTAAATCCGAATTAACCGAATTGGGTAAATTAAAGATACCTCGGAAACTTGCATCGAAATCATTTTATCGTTGCGAACTTCATGGTTTCGGAGATAGTAGTGAGCGTGGCTACGCAGCCGTGGTATATTTCAAATTTTTCAATTTTGACGGCTCCATTGACATCTCTTTCGTAGGTGGTAAATCAAAGGTCTCCCCATTGAAGAGAATTTCACTTCCAAGACTGGAATTGTGTGCTTGTCTCTTATTATCAAAACTCATTAATGTGGTTTCCTTTGTTTACCAATCAGCCTTTACAATAGATGACATTTTTGCTTGGTCTGATTCAATGGTAGCTCTAACATGGATTAAGTCTTCTCCTCATCGATGGAAGACATTTGTAAGCAATCGTACTACTCAAATTCAGGACTTAGTTTCAACAGAAAATTGGTATCATGTTCAATCGAAAGACAATCCAGCTGATTGTGCTTCACGCGGCTTAACGCCAACCGAACTGTTGAACTGCTCTTTGTGGTGGACAGGCCCTGACTGGCTTTTGTTCCAAACATCTCACCTTCGCAAATGATGAAATAGAGAATTCTCTTCATCTTGTACAAACAGAAGAGCGTCACCTCTCTTTGTCAACTTTCATTTCTCTATCGTTTGTTGATGATTTGCTCTCCAGGTATTCATCTCTGTCCAAGGTTCAAAGAGTGGTAGCTTACATTTTCAGATTCGTTAACTTCATAAAGAACTCTAAAGCTCCTAGGATATATAGATTTTCCGCAGTTCATCTCAAAGATGCACTTTTCTTCATTATAAAGCAGGTTCAACGGGTTGTGTTCAAGGAACAGATCGATAATCTCATCTCGGGAAATCCCATATCTAAATCACTTCGAAAATTGAATCCATTTATTGGAGAAGACGGTGTTCTCAGGGTGGGCGGTCGTCTGTCTTTTTCTGGTCTGGCCTATGATCACAAACACCCAGCTTTGCTTCCTTCATCTCATCGACTTACGGAGCTCCTTATTCAGCATTTCCATAAAATATATCTGCATCCAGGTGCTCAGACTTTACAGTTCCTTCTATCTCAACAGGTCTGGATATTATCAGCCAGACGAGCTATAAACAAAGTTATTTCTCGCTGTAACACGTGTTTCAAGGTCAATCCCAAAATGTCCCAACCTCTCATGGGTAATTTGCCACCCTTGAGAATTAATCAGCTCAAACCCTTTCAATGCGTCGGAGTAGATTATGGTGGCCCATACTTCATAACTATGTCTAGGTCTCGTGGCTCAAAATCGTTAAAGGCGTATATATGTCTCTTTGTATGTTTCACAACGAAGGCATTGCATTTGAGTTGGTGTCAGATTTAACTTCCGATGCTTTTCTTGCTGCATTGCGTCGTTTTATTGCTCGAAGGGGTAGATGTAACCACATCTTTAGTGATGGTGGAACAAATTTCAGGGAGCTTATCGGGAGCTTTCTGAAATATATGCAAGGCGATGTGTTGGAAGAGAAAATTGAGTGGAGTTTCAATCCGCCTTCTAGTCCTCATTTTGGGGGTCTTTGGGAGTCTGGTATAAAATCTGTCAAATCCCATTTATTGAGAGTAATCGGTCATCAACTCCTGACATATGAGGAGTTTTATACAGTCCTCACACAGATTGAATCTGTGCTCAATTCTCGCCCTTTATGTCCGCTTAGTAATGACCCGAATGACATATCTGCACTGACACCAGGACATTTTCTTACTTTGGCTCCATTAACTGCTATTCCTGAACCAGATTTATCACACCTATCTATCGGTCGATTATCGCGTTGGCAGCTTTTAATTCGTATCCATCAGGATTTTTGGAAAAGATGGAATTTAGAATATCTGAACACACTGCAACAACGAAAAAGGTGGTTCAATAGTGACTCGCCTCCTTATTCAATAGGTGCACTCGTCTTGATAAAAGATGATCAACTCCCTCCATTGCGCTGGCGACTTGGACGCATTGAGAAATTGCATCCTGGCGCTGATAAAATAGCTAGAGTAGCTACTGTTCGGACTACTCTCAAGGTGTACTGCAGAGATCAGTGGTTAAATTATGTCCATTACCTCTCCAATACTACTCTACTCTACTCTACTCTACTCTACTCAATAGTTATGACATATGTTGATGTATATATGTATATATTTTTTTTCGCTTTATGTTCGATATCTTCTCAATTTTTTATTTGCTTTGTTTCATAAAATATTCTATTTTAGGTGGGCGGTTATGTTACTGCAACTCAGTGTTGTTAGTTGCATTCATTTATTTTCTGTTCCAAAATGCTTGTTCGTTTCGTGCGGCCCACGTATGTTCATTTCTTTCTCTATGGACGTATATTTACGTATGGACATATGTTGGAGCATATGACAGTGCGAGACGAAAGAAGTAGTAATTCGAATACACACGTCGACGCTCGTTCGATGCAGTGCAAGACTTTTCTTCGTTTCTTCGCAATTTTTCTCGTTAATTTCTACCAATTAGAACTCTGGTGAAAGAGTGACTGTTCTGGCTCGTGAGTGACACGTTCAGCCGTGCTGTAAAACCAACAGGTACGCAAAAGTCGATACTCCAACATTCGAATTTTCTTTTCGAGTCATTTTTTCTCACCGGAATTTCATTATTAATTTCTCTTTCCTTTTCATTTAATTTCAAAGGCCGTGTCGTGCCACTTACCATAGAATATCAATTTATTACCGAACCCCAGGAGAGAAAAAAAAATAATAATTGCAAAGTTTTTTTAAATGAAAGATAATATCTGTAACCATTATTGATCTTTAGGAATAATTTTTCTCAGAATAACGAGAATGCATTATTATCACATTAAAATGTTATAACGTCTCTGTGGTGGGTAGTTTCGAATAAAATAGTGTTTTGTGGTTCCCTGTTGTTTTGATTCTGTTTGAAACTGTCAACACTGTCAACAGTTATTTGAATCTTCAAGAAAAAAGTGGAAAATATTTTAGGGATAATTCCGATAGTTTCAAAAAAATGTGGAAAATATTGGAAAGACAATATCGATAGTTTTGAATTATTCAATTCAGTATGAAATGATTATGGTCAGAAAATGCATTATATTTCAATCTTTCTTGTTTATGAGCCTATAGCTTCCAGTTTCAATATTGATAGAATTTTAATTAATCATGCATCATAACAAACATTCAGAAATATTAAAATCAAGTCAAATTCTATTATCTCCTAAGTTTGTGAACCAGGTTGAATCGATGTATGAAATAAAGATGTGAAACAAAGATCTTTAAAGCCTCAAAACAAATCTAGGAGACTGGATTCGAAGTTTTTAAAACTCATATGAGCTTAATTTGAAGCATTCCTATGTTAAAAATAGATATAATTTGATGAACCGTGAAAGTCTGAAGCTATAAAGAACCAGCTCTTCATAAAGACAAGTCTTCAATTTAACAGGTCCTGACAGAAAATATATTATCTATTTCAACGGTCATCATGAAGATATACCGAAGTACCTATGTGAGTGATGGAAATCTTTTCCTCTATTAATTATAGAATATGACTCTGGATTCAATATTAAACAAGGTGCTAGACATCATTAATAATGAATACAGCAAATGGCAATTTAGATTTTGTAGTGAATGTAAGACAAAAATTGTTCAGTGGTTAATTTCATCTATAGTGTTTAGTGGTGGAACCATAGACTGGAGAAATTTCCTCAACCATGTAGAAATATTTAATAAAGACATAAAATATGGCAACATTGAACAAATCTGATAATTGAATCATTTCAGCACAGAGTTGGATTTGGGAAAATTTGGACAAAATTATATCGATTTAATTCCTTTCAACTTCGAATATCTCAAGAACGGTGCAATTTAGGAGAAAAGATGAGGAATGATTTTATCTGCGAAAAAGACTAATGATTCCAGGAAGTACAAGATACAGACCTTTAGAACATATGATATTTGTTTTTCATGCAATTTAACCAATCTGAATGGTAGTAGTGAGAAACCCACAAGAAATGGAATAAATCTGATGATGCCAAAATATGCATGACTGTTATCAAAAACCTTCTACAAGTTATCATTTCAATTGATATTGTCGTTTAAATATTACAGGTGAAAATGCAATTTTTTTATGATATTTCAACACCCTATATCTTTTGAACGGGGTCAAATTGGGAAAAATGTTATGGGAAGAAAATGTTTCTTTTGACGTCAAGAATCTATGGTTAAAATTAACGCAGTGGTCAAAGACTCACCCTGTATACTATTTCAAATCGAAACTTCTATACAGGATTAGGCATTTCTGTGTTCCCGATATTACAGACTTTGGAATATCGATGTTGTCAGATTGTATTCTCCAATCAAGTGATCGAGCTTTTGATTCTTTAAATCAAGGTTGATGAAACGCGATGCTGGTTGATCAGGCTGTCAAATTTGACAAAATAAATTGTCAATGAACATTTATGAAACCCAATTTTAGTCCTTGGTATATCACTAGGGACTGTTGAAAGGGTGGTTGTTAGACACAAAAATCAGCAAAACAAGTTCCCTGGAGAGTTTTCGATACAAATCTCCTGCAGAATCTGATGCAAATACACTTCAAATGTGCTTCCTGCCGAAGTCCGTAAATATCTTGCGAGCAGCATTATGTGTTTTGACCAGCAATAATTCTTGAAAAGGTCCGAGAGTCCTTAATGTTATTTGCTAAGGCCGTACCTACAATGTGAACGACACTGGTATCACAAGCACAAAAGCCATTACTGTTCCACTTTGTTGCCCTTGAGCCCTTAATGCCGTAAATATATATGAGGATTTACGATATTTTTTGAGGGTAAAAGACCATAACGTTTTCTTTATGGACTGTTACAGTAAAATAAATAGATCCGCTACAAGAAATGTATTGAAACGCTAATTTCCATATCCAGAAAAACTCATTCAAGAAAACATCAAAATTGCAGTGTTTGTACAACAAAACATTTGAGTTCCTGGATCATTTCATTCAGAATGAAATATAAAACGAGTTCTCAATGACGAGAAACACACACAGTACATCCCTCAATAAACCGAAATGCACCCATTAAATTATGCAGATTTCATCACTTAATGATGATTCAATTCAATATTTTAGCAACAGATTGCGCATAACCTAACTAATTATTGAAAGCACCACATTGATCTAACCGAGCATTTGAATGGATAATGATTCATATCTTCGTGGAGCATCATCACAAAGCACCATTCAATTGGGGGATTTATTGATAAATTTGAATTCGGTTGAAACTAATTCCATAGTAACACCGCAATTATTATAAATAATCTTGAATGCAGAATCAATACGTCATCATTTCGGTTTAATAAAACGGCATGAATTACTCAATTGGTTTAATGCATGCCCGATTTGCACCGATTTCGGAATTAATTCATTTGGGATTTGGCTGATTTAGCCATTAAGCTATGATTATTGTTATTTCTATCTCTTTTCAAGTCTGAGTCATCCCAGACAGTTTTTTTTTAATGAAATACACGTTTAAACGTTATAGCCACTTATATTTTCAAAAACAAATACCATATTTACCTCACACCTCACTTAACCCTGTGGAAAGATATCTGGTTTTTTCGTTTTTATTGAATTAGCCATTGGTATTTGTTATAATCAACATGATTTATACATAAGAGGATTACTTTAATGTTTGCTAAAGCCTTTATCAAGTTTTACGTATATCCATTGCGATTTCATCAATTATTTGTATCGTGATGAATATTCAGGTTTAATCCAGAATTTTGCTGTTATATCGTTATCTAATTTCATAACAATTATTCATGATATGAGTTTCGAAAGTGCCATATTATTTTGTGAGTGAAAAAGTTCGTGAAATGAGCTGATAATGAAATAATAAATAAGAGTGATGATTCGGTTTTCCGGTGGAAATTTAAGTGACTGCAAGAGGAGCAACTTTGGAACTCCAACCTAAACAATGAAAATTGTTAAGATCTATGCTACATTTGAGGAAAAAAATTATGTCAAATCATTCGAGGAAGTTGAAGCATTTGTTAAGAACAAAAATAAAGGGTACGTTCCTAAAAATCAGCAGTGTTGTTCCGGGAGCAGCTCAAGACATTCTTGAGTGAAGCTGCTAATGACGTTTTTTTGATGAATAAGGTCAAAATTTCATTCTAATTTCCTCTGTCGATACGATTTTTACATTCATAATTTTGAAGGTTGTTTTAATAATGCGAATCTTTGGCGCCCGCAGAATACAACAGTTGGTGAATATGCTATCTTCTGATATCGAAAATCGTGGGTCGGTAATCATATTCAAAGTCTCAAAGACGAAGAATGATATAAACAGAATATTCACTATAATTGATGAACAAGATCTGGGTGCTGCTCATTTGGTGAGGGAGTATTCGGCGTTGCATCCGCAAGGCGTTCGTAGGTTCTTCGTAGCTTATAGGAACAAGAAGTGTACTCTTCAGCCTGTCGGCAAGAATACCTTCGGAAAAATTTCCAGTAAGGTTGCTGAATGGTTGGGTTTAGATAATCCGAAAACGTATACAGGCTATTGTGGAAGACCAACATCCGCTACATTAGTTGCCGATGCGGGAGCCTCAATGACAACACGCAGGAGACATGCTGGTTGGAAAAGTTCGTCTGTTGCAGAAGGCTATCTGGCTGAAAGTATGCTGCACAAAAATAAGGTAGCGAAGATGATGGCAAGTGTGGAGGGAGGGCCATCTGCAGCATCACAATCTTTGAAGAAATATGATTTGGCGTTTCATATTTCCCTTGGGAAATATGAGTGTGTTATATGACACATGGTTACTAAGGCGATATAGCTCAATATTTGTTCGATCAGAAAAAAACTCCTTTCGAAACTTATCGACGTTTCAGAACGTCCTACTTTTCGTAGCTAGTTTCGAATAAATTCTCAAAATAAATGCGTAACTGTCTTCGAACAAAAACTTAATCGTAAAAATCGAAAAACGATCTTTTACTCCATAATAGCTGAATTACGCACATTGTTTGATATAAACTATCCTACATTCTCCTTAAGAATCAAGTCATGTTCAACTCCACAAATTACAGGTGAAACCCTTCAATCCGTCATTGTTCAGATTCTATTATGAGACGAGATGTGCTGTGCACATATATATGACTAGTTACTTGCCTTTTGTTGGCGAACCTGCTCTCGTAACCCTGCCATTGTTGCCCTCGTAAGGTTCTTGTTCACGACTTCGTATTCTAGGTCTTTGTATAAGGAGCAGAGGTCAACTCAACCCGTGTCTCAGCAATTCTTGACCTCATAGACCATAATTGGCCCCTTGTGTATTATCTGCGGGACTACAGGCTTGTCGAATTCCCTGAGTCACAGGTTTTCTTGATGGTCACGCAAGCAAAGGTTCGTTGGCCAAAATCGAGATTAATTATTTACGTTCAGGTTCTTACGTATATATTAGTCGAGTGTTATTAGGAAGGAAGTTATTTATTTCGTTTCGGAAAGGATTATGATGAGATTTTATAGGTCAGAGGCAATATCTTGATTCAGCACTGATTGGGATATTCGATTCTTGTTGACTACTCACTCGAACCAGATTGTAGCAATGTTGAGGAGTCAGCAACAAGAATTCGTGTAAAAATGTGATTGGATTTGTGAGGCAAAAGAATAAAAGTTGTGTTGAATGATTGTTATTACCATCATCTATTGTGGATGTTATGTTTTCCGATGTTTCGATAGACATCTTCTATCTTTATCAAGGAGAAAAGTAAAAAAACCTTTTGAAAATTATCAATTTTCAAAAAGTCAATTGACAGAAGTCATGAAAGAAAAATGAACGATGTTATATACTCTTCTGTGATATGATGATCTTTTTAAGTTGGATCCAACTATCGGCATCCAAACTTCTGGCAGATCTATAGATGGAGCACTTATGGAATCAGGTGTTATTTTCATAAATGCTGGTTCTTTGATTTTTCTTCTTGCAAGTTTTTCTTCTTTGGATATTATTGATGCTTCATCCCATTTTATACGATGATTCTCATCTACAGCATGTTGGACCAACTTGGATTTGTCGCTGTCTAGTACTCGTAGAAGCTTCTGATGTTCTTTTATTCGTACATTCAGAGGGCGTTTAGTTTCTCCGATGTAAGATCTTCCGCACTAGCAAGGTAATTCATATATGCAGTTCTTTGTCCTTTGTGTTTCATTATTAGGCTTAACTTTTGTAAGTTCAGCTCTGATAGTGTCTTGAGATGAATGCAATCGATATGTTGTATCTATTTCCAATTCTTCTCATTTTCTCCGACAAACCTTTTACACAAGGAATTACGGTTTTAATGGTCTGATTTATATCTGTTGGTTCAGGTTGATTTTCTCTTGCTAGCTTTTTCTAATATCTTTTTGGGGTAGTCATTGCTTCTAAGAATTATATATGGACTCTTTGAAAATTGATAATTTTCAAAAGGTTTTTTACTTTTCCTCCTTGATAAAGATAGAAAATGTCTATCGAAACGTCGGAAAACATTACATCCACAATAGATGATGGTAATAGCCCAAACAATCATTCAACACGAGCTCCATCATCAACATTATCTCGTCATCAACTATAAAAGTTGTATGACATGACGAAACGATTAGTTGTTCCATTGTAAATAAAGATGTTTCACTGAGTTAAGTTGTTTCTTTATTAGATAAACTTTCATCAAAATAGTCACAATTAATTAGCATTCAGGTCTATATTGAAAGACAAGTGCATTAGGAGAATAATAACAATAACTCAATATTTTTCTCAGACTGGTTTTCTGCATTCATACCTCTGCGGCGAAAATTTGAACATATTCTAATGATGATTGTCATTATCGTCCACCAGAAAAGATGGATAAAACAAGAATCATACTGTTTATTTTGTCCTTTACTCAATTTCTGCCAATATTTCGAGAAAAGAATTCTTTTTCAAGACTTCAATTGTTTGACTATGGATATTCAAAAATTAATAATACACTGCTCAACAATTGATAGGGATCACTTACTTTTACTAAATTTTTTTCTGAAATATTCGCTCCAAGATTATAAATTTAGTCAGATATCAGAGTATTTTCAGTTGATAATAGGGTTCACTTGAGAAAAGAATGAAAAAATGGAAAGTTGGAGAGAAAAAAAACTTTATTAGGAACACTCAAAATTCTGTGTTTGAATAACATAAAAATTTTATGATGAAACCACGAGAAGGCTGGAGTTTCGGTTAAGCTAGTACCTAGTTGGTCCCCCACGAGCTCGTCTCAAGCATTCTACCCTACGAGTCATACTTTCAATCAAATGATTTATAAAATTTTGGGGCAAATTCGTCCAAATATCCCGTAAGGCGTTAGAAAGGTCCTCCAGGTTATTGATCGGTTGTTCTAAGGTTGACAATTGTCTAGACATCTCAGACCAGACATCTTCGATGCAATTCATGTCTGGAGAGCAAGCTGGCCAGTCCATCCTATCAATAGCATGAGTTTCTAGCGCTTCATTAACCAGACGACTACGGTGTGGACGGGCATTATCGTCAATCAAAATGAAATTCTCGCCCAAGGCAGCCGCAAACGGAACCATTATGGGTTCAATAATCATATCGTGATATCCCTGGCTTGTCATTGTGGTGTTCTGCAGGACAGCCAACTCTGTAAGTTGGTTCAAACAAATGCCTCCCCATACACATATAGAACCTCCGCCAAAAGCTGTTGTGGGTACCATAAACTGTTCTGCATACCTTTGACATCTATCCCTCCAAGCGAGAATACGTCCATCGGAGTTGACCAAACGAAATCTAGACTCATCCGTAAATAAACATCGGCTCCAATCTTCAACTGTCCAATTGCGGTGCTCCTCAGCCCATTGCCGTCGATGAACCCGGTGTTCCCTATTCAAACGGGGATGTTGTACCCTCCTACGTACTCTCGAACCACGAACATGTACTCGTCGTCTTGCAGTCTGCTTCGAAATTAGAACTCCTGTTACAACTCTCAGTGATCTATTGAGCCGCGACGCCGGGTAAGTGAGATTTCTCCTAGCATTGAGGATCAAAAGACGATCTTGGGCAGCTGTTGAACTGCGCTGCCGACCTCCCCCATGAATATTAGCTACTGAGTCGTTTTGGATTAACCTATTCCAAGCCCGACTTACGACACTTTGCGAAACGTTAAACCGCCGAGACACTTCTCGCTGGGACAAACCTTCCTGTATCCACCGTATGATTTTGTGAACAAGAGCCGATGAAGTGAGGAAAAATTTGATATAATCAACTCAAAACATCTTAATTTTTCCTTAGAGAACATATGTACAGATATTCACGATATAACTTGAAAAAACTTCAAATGAAGAGAAGTTCATGAGTGATCCCTAGCAATTGTTGATCAGTGTATATTGGAATACAGCAGAAATAATCCATTCGACAGTGTTCTGCTTTTCTATAGGAACTATACTGACGAAAAATTTATTTGGAAATATAACTTTCATTAAAAAAATAATGAATTAACACAGCGTTTGATGTCAACAAACTTTTGTTTTTCCTACAGCGGACACATCGACACATTTGAGGTTAGAACGTTGGAAAACCCTATTCCAAAGCAGATCTTTCAAGAAAACCGTTCTTATACTTTCCTCATGTTCCTTTGTGTTGACAGTTTCACCAATTTTCGAGGGATGCCTTTTATATTTCAGGATTCGACAACCCTAGTGTTGCAATCTGCCAACTGACAGTTCTATCGTAAAGCTCGACATTTTTGAGGTTATACGTACGTTTTGACATACGAGCGCTATTTGTGTTGTTTACAGTAACTTAAAAGATTCATCTCGCCCAAAAAATGGAATTGAATCGTGAACATTTAAGTGCGATTATATTTTACAACTTTCAACGTGGATTGACTCAACAACAGTGCATTGATGAATATAATTCAATTTTTGATGATGAAGATCTATCAAAGACCAGTGTATATCTATGGTTTGGAGAATTTAATCGAGATAGTAGTTCACTCCAAGACGAATTTCGTGAAGGTAGTCTAAAACAGTTGTTCTTCCGAAATCCATTGATGCTGTGCGCCAACTGATATTGCAAGATCATCATGTGACTTATCGTGAGATTGAGACAACCTTAGGCATTAGTGCATTAGTCAATATTGCATGAACATTTGACCATCAGAAATATTTGTTCGCTTTGTATACCACCCAATTATTCGATCGCTCGAAAAAAGGCTCGTGTCGATTGGTCGAAAGAAATGCTTCAAAAATACGATCGCGGTGTTTCGAAGCACGTCTATGACATCGTGACCGGTGATGAATCGTGGATTGACGCGTATGGGCCCGAGAGTAAACAGCAGTCGACTGTATGGGTGTTTCAAGATGAACTAAATCCAACAAAAGTTACTCCCGCACGAAGCACTTCCGTGCAAATGGTCGCCTGTTTTTTCGAAAAAACTGGACATGTCGCAATTGTACCACTAGAACAACGTGGAACAGTCAATTCTGAGTGATACACAACCATTTGTTTGCCAGTTGTCCTCCAAGAAATCAGAAAAACCAACCGCAGAAGGCGGATCACCCTTCACCACAACAATGCTTTCAGATATCGGTTCAAATAACTGCATTTTTGAGCACTCAAAACATTGTTTTGATGAGTCCTCTCTTCGCCCCAAAGCACTTCTTTTTATTCCCTTATATAAACAAAACAAAAAAGACACCTGAAGGAGCGGTTGATGCGTTCAGAGTGCATGTTTTGGAGATACCTCAATCAGAGTGGCAAAAGAGCTTGGACAATTGTTTCAAACACATGCAAAAGTGTATAGATCTTAATGGGGAGTATTTTGAAAACATGTTCGATGATTAATATTTGTTTTTGTTCTTTAATCCCGAAATATAAAAGGTCTCGTATATCCATATAAAGCCGTTATCGCCTTATACATAGCTGGAGGTGATAACTTCATAAATCAACAGAGGTAAAATGTGTCACGTTTTTCGCTTCTCCAGAACCTGGAATGACGGAAATCCTCGAAGAAAATTCGCACGTCGAGTTTGTAGAAGGTCTTTCTGATGAGCCCCATGTATTGCTAATGCTACCCCATAACTCATCTTCGTATGTGGGAGATATCGATTACCCAACCCTGTTATCGAATTGGGATATTAGTGCTGCAAAGCTGGCGTGATTCTCAACCAGATAAGGCTAACGACCGGCTAATGTGATCTGCCAGCAGGCAGATATGATAATGGAATTCACGCCAGGTGACAGAAATACGTTTTTGTGTTATTCAATACACCGTTTGATCGATTGCGATGTTTTTATGGATCAAAGGACTCATCCTCAATGGGGATTATTTTCCGCACACCGCGGCTTAAAGTGATAACGGCTCTGCATGGATTTCTAGGGATGGAAATTGGATTGGCCCTTTTGTGAACACTGAAATGGCTGTTATCTGAGTTCCTGACTGAGCAAAGAAATAATGCATAAGCAGCACTGCTTTTGTACGTTTGTTCTAGAGTCTAGAGGCTTTTCCTGTGTTCTGCAACGGTGTGATACTAAAACAAATCCCACGAGTAATGAACGGACGTACACCATGCATTCCAAAACTTTTTAAAAAGCAATTTAGATTTTAGAACAAATCATTCTTATCAATCAATATATTTCCCTTCTGAATCGCTCCAACAAGTTGTCAAACGACTTCATTAGTGCTGGGTAGTACACGTCTTAAAATTGAGTTTGTAAGAGGTGCCTCATCAGGTGGTACATTGTACCACTTCAAATGAGGTAAGGGGGTCAGGCCGTTCATGACGCGATACGATGTCGGGACAAAATTTGTACAAGTATAGACGATGGGTTGTTGAGGCGATGTAGCGTAGCGAGGGCGAGGTAGATGAGAACTAGGAACGTTGATGGTCTGTCCCACTTCAAATATGTCGATGCAAAAGGAGGATAACGTTAACTGTCGACAGAATTGAAGTAATAAAAAAGGTAAAATTTGAAATTTGCTTTAAGACGGAGAGCGAGTAAGGGGAAGATTTTACTGAATAAAAGGGATTTGTTATTCAAAATAATTGAAGCTAACCGTGATTATATATTTTCATATAATTGAAATATTTAAACTTTCCTCTCACAGTTTTTCTGTTCGTTTTAAAACAAACTTTTTTTATAAAAATGTATCCAATTATTCGCAATTTTAACATTTATTAGGGTCATTTATTGAGTATTACTATTACGAAAATTTCATCTTCGTAGTTTATTATTTGTGTTAATTTAACTAACTGAATAACACCCTTTGATAATAATAACAACTCTTTCAATTTTTCGTCGAATCGACTAATCATGTCTTCTAATTTTCTTTATCTATGACGAACAGAATTCCTAATAATAATTGATATTTTTAAATAGGAAAAATTAAATTGAGTTAAATTAAATATGATTATTTCATCGTAAATAAATCATTTCGATTAGTCTTCTACTTACTGAAAATGAATTAAAAATTCCGGCCGATATCGAATATGTTTCTGTAGAAGAATAATAAATTGAGCTAGCTCAATTCAAAAAACAATGTTGAGTAATTAAGTATCATAATCTTCAAGTAAGGCATATTATAAATTTCCGTATCCCTCTTGGAGTCCAGAGGTAAGAAGATCATATTGACCGAAAGGGAAATGCATGAACAGCCATGTTCCATGGCCAGCTAGCAAAAGGAAAGCTGCTGTACTATATTTTATTCTCTCTGATGGTGTTCTAGAACCGCCCTTTTCGATCCAGTTCATGCAGTCAAGTGAAAACATTATTGAAACCAACTGGACCCAACACAAATTTCCATTGACAGTCATCAGAATAACATCTCTCACTCACTAAAATCGAGTGTACGGGCAACTCCGCCTCACAGTTCACAAAATGAAGTCTGGAATCCTTCTAAATCGCGCATAGGGAAATGTAAAGAATTTTCAATAAAGTACGAACGTCTTTGTCAGTCTACACCTGGAACAGACATTCCAGAGTTCCGTTCGTCTGTGAGGATATTATTTCTCCTTGTTATTTCACCAGCTGCCTAATATATTCTGTGTCTCGATTCTCGCAAGTTTCTACTCACTGAGTCGTGTATTGATGGGCTTCGAAACAATATCTTGTGAAAACCGAAAATTATCCAGTTCAGCAGGCCTATCCTATCCACTATAATGTACATCGTGGTAATTTGAATTTCATATTTTGGGGTAGATGAGGAATGTTATGGTTTCATGCAGCAATATAGGAAGAGTTTGTTGATAGAGATTGTGTCGATAAAACTGCACGAGAGGAAATATATTACATGATGCTCATCCTATAGTAAAAGGTTTATACTCATTTTTATTGGATCAGAATTAGCAAATAGGAGAGGTCGTATTCCATCAGGACAACGCCAGGCCTCACACGTCTTCGGGAGGTTCTTATGCAGCCTCTTTATAGTCCAGATCTCGCACTTTGAGATTATCATTTATATTTGTTCACTAGCTGACCCGACAGACTTCGTCCTGTCAAAAAGATTTGTAATGTGGCAGTTTTTGTGCCTACGTATTTTAAAAAATTCTCCTGAATAGAACCGTCACCCTGGTGATAGGGCGTTGTGAATTAAAAATAATTAAATAAAACATATATAAGAATTTAAAAGTAAGTAATCGCTTTATTGTTAATCATGTGAATCATAATTATTATTATTATCATTGTAGTGCTTTGTGGTATACGATGTTTTTGTTTGATTACCTGGCGCATAGATAAACAAATCTGATGGTTTTCCAACACGGAAACAGGCAACATACAATTGACCATGTGAGAAACATGGGTTTTCTAGATTAATACCACAAACACTTAAAGATTACCCCTGGGACTTGTTTATAGTCATAGCAAAAGCAAGCCGAACTGGAAACTGTAGTCGTTTAAACTCAAATGGCACATCAGTCGGAATCATTGGGATGCGCGGTATGAGAACATCTTCTCCTTTATACTTTCCTTTGAGTATAGTTGCTTCTATCACATTGTTTAGTAATTTTTTTATCGCTAACCGTGTACCGTTGCAAAGACGCGGTTGGTTGATATTTCGCAACATTATAACCACCGATCCAACCTTTAATTGAAGATTGTGAGGTGGCAATCCTGGCAAATCTAGCGAGTTTGAAAATTCCAGTGGATAGTTGACTACATCATCTTGATTAGTAGCCGAATCAACTGATTTATATATCCTCAATTCGCCTGTAATTTGTTCTTGAATTTTGAAATTTAATTCATTTACATCTATGTTTTATGCAGCCAGTATAGCTCGTTCGCTCAACCAATCATGGTTTCTGTAATTTTGAGAAACATCTGGAAACATCTTCTGAATTAGTTCATCTTTTGATCGAGTTAACTGACAAAAACTTTGAGGAAAGTTAATGCAGCCAGTCAACATGTCTATAGGAAATTTGCCATTACCAATGTCAATGAGTTGTTTAGAGAATATGTTTTCAGATTGGTCATTTGGCAACTCGACACGCATATTCTTGCTTAAATGAAGTACTTTGACATGTTTCCACAAATTGGAGGACTTTAGACATGCATTGAGTTCATCAGCTGGCGTTGATCGTGGAATCACTGGCAATGTTGGACGAAAATCTCCTACTAATATAATCATTGCACCACCAAATCGGTTATTATTGCTCCGTAGATCTTTTAAGGTTCTGTCTAAAGCCTCCAAATATTTTTTATGTGCCATCGTGCATTCATCCTAAACAATCAATTTACATTGCTGCAAAACCTTTGCCATTGCAGAGTTCTTCGAAACGTTGCAGGTTGGAGTTTCATTGCTTTGCATATTTAATGGCAATTTTAGTGCTGAATGGGCTGTTCGACCACCTTCAAGCAAAGTTGCTGCGATTCTCGACTAAGCGAGTGCAAGTGCAATTTTATTTTGTGAGCGAATTGTTGCTAATATTAATGAAATCAAAAAAGTTTTTCCTGTACAACCAGGTGCATCTAAGAAGTAAATCCCTCCAGTTTCATCATTTGTTACTTTCATAAGAGTTTCAAATACATACTTCTGTTGTTCATTTAACAGTGGAAGATTTGTTTGAATTAATTCTCTCAAAGCGTTGAGATCATACAGTTTTTCTCGATGCAACTCTTGTTTAAAAGCGTCATGCATTGGACGATTGGGCGCGGTCAGGCCTAATTGAATTAATAGTTTGTTTGACATTATCAAGCACATGTCCTAAATTGAAATCAATGCTTCATTGTAAATTTCTTCACTGATTTGAATATTTGGATTTCCCATTCTATTCCGTATTTGATACAAAATATCATCACACATATAATCTTTGTAATTGATCCACAAATCAATTGGGTTTTTTTTTAAATTTGATATGACTTGAAGTCAAATCCTTTTAAGTCGTACGAATTGTTTTATTCATTTAAAATTTGGATATTAAAAATAATAAAACACTGTTGGTAACGCGATTTTTGTTTGACTGATGTAATGACGTGGAAACTGATGCATTTTATCTCCCATGCCGAAACTAATACAAAAGAAACGCGAATTTCGGAACGCGACATTAAACTCCTCCAACTATGTATTCTGTGCTCCAACGCACACACACATTGTTTTGATAGATATGATCTTTGACGTTAGGAACACACCTACATTGCTTAGACAACAGTGAGTGCTCGTAATTTAATATGAACTTTATACCATATCATTTGTATGGGAAAAAGAAAAGGGCTATTTTCAGGGTTTTTCCAGCAATAATTCTAATTTTTCTCGACGTAAAAACCACCCTTGAACTTTAACGAACATTTTAAAAAAAGATTTGGCCAAATTGGTCCAGGCGTTGTTGAGTTATGCGCTTACCAACACATTTTGCGATCTATTTTTATATTATAGATGTTTAACAACTCTTTGTGGTGTGAAATTGTCCTCAAAGATTGTTAAAAATGGTTATAGCATTTTTTTTCCAAAAAAGATAAGACATTTTGGGAACGAGGCATAATGAAATAACCTTCTAAATAGCAACAAGTACTGAAAAAAATGTTAAATAAAACCCCAAATTAACGTAAAAATAATGGATTTCCTATTCCCAAAGTAATACGTACAAATTAAAAGAATGCCAAAAGAAAACTACGTAATTTGAAATGCAGGTAGGTGTACATAAGATCTGTTCGACTGAAGACTTGAAACATTATGTATATACGAGGGTTACCTATAATATTTCGGGATTAGAAAATAAAAACAAATATTAATAATAAATATTATTTATTGTTTTACAAAATATTTCCCGTTAAAATATACACATTTGCATGCGTTCGAACCAATTGTCGAAGCGTTTTTGCCACTCTGATTGAGGTATCTCCAAAACATACATTCTGAACGCATCAACCGCTTCTTTAGGTGCCGAAAAACGTTGAAATCTCATTTTATTTCTCACTTAAAGGAATAAGAAGAAATCATTAGGTATCAAGTCAGGACTATACGGCAGATGACTCATCAAATCGATGTTTTGAATGCTCAAAAATGCAGTTCTTTGAGCTCGCATTGTCGTGGTGAAAGGTAATCCGTTTCGGCGGTTCGTTTTCCTGATTTCTTGGAAGACAACTGGCAACAAATGGTTGTGTACCACTCAGAATTGACTGCTCCAGTGGTACGATTGCGACATGCCCAGTTTTATCGAAAAAACCATTTGCTTGGAAGTGCTTCGTGCGTGAGCACCTTTTGTGGGATTTGGCATATCTTGAGACACCCATACAGTAGACTGCTGTTTACTTTCGGACTCATACGCGTAAATCTAACCTCAAAAATGTCAAGCTTGACGATAGAGCTGTCAGTTGGCAGATTTCAACACAAGGGATGCCCAATCCCGAAATTTAAAAGGCAACGTGTATACAGAAACCATTACCTTTCTCAAATCCAAAGCAAATTTCATACAACAGCCTGTAGACTATTTCATCCCCAACCAACACAAGAATGACTATCTTGACAAACTTCTCATTTCACAGGAACGTATACTTTATTCGATTTCAACACAAGCGAACTCCCCTGAAAATCCTTATATCCCGAAGATCCCGGAAGGAGATTATCGGATACTCGGAGCCCTCGGATCTGTATCTGATTAGCCTTACAAGAGACCGTAATATCGAACAATAAATGAATTTGTTGGTCCCCCAATAGCCATCCTACTTATCTCAAACGCCCACTGTATACCCCTGGATCCTTTGTATCTTCCCAATAATTCACAATTTCGATATCCTCCCCGAACGTCCAGTCGTGAATATAGATCACAATCCAGAGTATAATTTGTAGACTGGACCGAAATTAAGTTATCCGCATTGTCCACTTCCCATGTGCCTGCTTACATGGTCCGAGAACAAGCAGTAATGGCCGATTGGGATTAAAACAGAAAAAATATGTCAAGTTGGATTTTATCGATTCTCTACTACTACGACAAAAAGTACCGGGAAATTTTATTTCTATTAAGAGTGTCCTGTCTTATGATCAGCGTTGCCAAATGTCCAAAGATAGAAATTTCTGCCAAAAATCAGTAGATTCGAGCAGGGTCCCCACAATTGCTACTGGCTCCTGCTCGCAAAATCCATAATCAGTTGTTTCGAAAACTATTGATGCTGTGCGCCAACTGATATTGCAAGATGGTCATGTGACTTATCGTGAGATTGAGACAACCTTAGGCATTAGTGGGACCAGCATACATTCAATATTTCATGATTATTTCACCGTCAAAAAAATTTCTTCGCACACAATTTGTCAATCGCTCAAAAATAGGCTCGTGTCGATTGGCCGAAAAAAATGCTCCAAAAATACGATCGTGGTGCTTTGAAGCACGTCTATAATATCGTGATAAGTGATGAATCGTAGATTTACTGTGTGGGTGTTTCAAGATAAGACAATTCCAACAAAAGTAGCTTGCGCACGAAGCACTTCTAAGCATATTGTCGCCTGTTTTTTCGGAAAAACTGGACGTGTCGCAATCGTACCACTAGAACTATGCAGAATAGTCAATTCTAAATGGCACACAACTATTTGTTTGTCAGTTGTCTTCCAAGAATTCAGGAAAAGCAATCAATGAACCTGATCATTATCACTTTTTGCTGTTTATAGATATGTGCTGAGTTGCACTCTATTATTCTAACCGTGTATGTATCCTTCTGTAAAGTTTTCGGTAGAATTGAGTTATTAACTCTCTGAAGTGTCATGTCTAGAAACTTAAATGAGTTATTTATTTCCGTTTCTACTGTGAACTGGATTTTATGATAAAAACTATTCTTTGGATTTAATTTTCAGATGTTATTATCAAACAATCATCCACATATCTTTTGAAAATTGTTATGTTCAAATTCTTTCTGGACAAAACCTTTTCCTCTAAATATTCCATCACCAATTGAGCAACCGTACTAGAAATAGGTATACCCATCGCAACTCCATCTCTTTGTTGATAAAAATCTTCTCCAAACTTGAAATAACACGTCAATTGGACTGCTTCAATGAATTCGCTTTCAGAAATCGACGTATACGGTTCTATTAAACTCCACTTTTCATCTTTTTGAATTGCTTTACACGTTATGTGGTTAGTTAGTAGCTGTTTCATTTTGTATGTATACCTACTCATTTTTTCCATTTTTATTGTTGCATTACCTTTGCCTGCTTTTGTGACTAGATAGATATAGATAGATAGATAACCTTTATTTGATCTAGAATCATACAGATTGTTGATCACGTCACAAAAGAGAGGACTATAATTTGTGAGTTTTCCTCAAGAATTTTTTTTGGTTTTGTAGTAATTTGGAATGCATTTCTGTTGTTCCAAATTCAGATTTGAATTTTTCATTTTGTGAGTGTTGTTGAAATTACTGATTATAAATATTAAATTCGATATCTGCTTCAGTTCTCATGTGTTCGGATATCGAGCGAAACGAACAATACTATTCGATTTGAAGCTCATAATAATAAAACACAAGGAGATATTCGACTAACCATAAGAAGACTGATTCATTATGAGAAAGAAAAGCACTGACGTGAGGTCAGGAGTTTCTACGCGCTTGTTCTAGAGCCTTCTCCGGCACTCTGACACAATGTGATACAACAGTCATGAAGAATTAATAATAATAATAATCATAATAGTTTCTTGAGCATAAACATTAATCAGTAAAGCAATCGATTTCTTACTCATCGTGAAATAAATCTGTTGACTCATTTTTAAAGTTTTATCAATTAAAGCGTAACCTACGATCGCATCACCAACGAACCGATGCTATTTATTTTAACGATGGAAGCATTACATTCAACAATACATCACTGGACATATATTTAATATCGAAAGAATCATAACCTTTATCACCGCAATTATAGTTGCTATAAACAATAGATACCAAATTCACTTGAAGAAAACATGTAAATTCATTATTGCATAGGGGTTGTCCACGCGGACGCACACCTCACGCGGAGGTGTGTCTTCGTCGCTCGTTTCACGCTCTCGCTTGCACTTCGAACTGTTTTTTCGTGCCTGCAACCGGCTCCATTGAATTTGAAGACATATGTGAAATCACTATGTAAAATACAACAAAGAAATAAGCACGTGAAGGTAAAAGAATCAAATTAAAAAAGAGTTCACCGAACCTGGACAAAAATACACCTCGTCATTCTCTCTTCATTGAAAATACCATTCCATAATTCTGTCCAGTCACACACCCTCTACGCCATTAATTTATTTCGACATTCGATTAAACTTCGTTCCACGTCCTTCTTTCGAGTATCAGATCCTCATTCTCGTACATTTCTGCAGTAGATGTTATCGCCACTCTAAACCGAAAAAGTTCAGCAGTTGAGCGCCCTTACAACAGTTTGTCGCGTAAGTCGGCAAAGAGTGCTAAAACCCATTTCGGACCGAGGCAACGAAAACAACTCATTAAAAGCGGTGAGTGTCCATTTCGCCTGAACTAGGACGAAATACCCTGTCAGCAGCAACGCGAAAGGACATTCCGCCAAGCCGAACATAGTGCATCCAACCTGTTAGGGAATCGACCCTCTGACCTCTCTACTGTACGTAAGTGCCGGTGGTTTCACCTGATGCATTCGCCATGTTCCATAACTATAAGCGAATGGAAGACTGACATTCGATGGTGAACGTTGGGACTGAATTTGGAGATGGTGAAGGTGTCGTTGGAATAAACGATTTATTGTTCGACAGACTGGACTGAATGTATTCTGGTTTTTCATTTCTCCACACGCATCAGTGGTGTAACGTACACCTCAGCAACTCCTGTAGTGTTTATCTTCGGTACACGACATTTGTGTGGAAAGATGGATTGATTTTAGAACTCTATACCCAGCAGAAGTGTGAATAAAGGTGAGATTATTAAAAAATTTCTGAAAGAAGTTTTGGTGTTTTTGTTGACAATAAGAGTAGCAACTTCAAAACATTGGAAATGGTCTTCTACAAGGATCAGTTCTAGCCCCTTTAATATTCAATTCATATCTCAGTGAATTACCCACGACATCATCTCAGAAATTTGTTTATGCCGACGACATAGCTATTGCTTACCAACATTCGGATTTCCATACTCTAGAGAACATACTATCATCTGATTTGGAGATTTTAAAGTATTATTTTGCTGAGTGGCCATTATGTCCCAACTTCACCAAACAGAGGTATCTTGTTTCCATTACAAGGCTCATTCAGATGATCTGAGGCTGAAGCTGAAAATTTGGACTAATATTCTTCAGAAATTAGCTGGATCATTTTGGGGTGCTGATGCTTCCACTCTTCGCACAGCATCTTTAGCCCTTGATGACGAGATATTGTTGATGATGGAGCTCGTGTTGAATGATTGTTTGGGCTATTACCATCATCTATTGTGGATGTAATGATTTCCGACGTTTCGATAGACATCTTCTATCTTTATCAAGGAGAAAAGTAAGAAACCTTTTGAAAATTATCAATTTTCAAAAAGTCAATATTGAAAGAAGTCATGTAAGAAAATGAACGATGTTATATACTCATCTGTGATATGATGATCTTTTTAAGTTGGATCCAACTATCGGCGTCCAAACTTCTGGCAGATCTATAGATGGAGCACTTATGGAATCAGGTGTTATTTTCATAAATGCTGCTTCTTTGATTTTTCTTCTTGCAAGTTTTTCTTCTTTGGATATTATTGATGCTTCATCCCACTTTATACGATGATTCTCATCTACAGCATGTTGGACCAACCTGGATTTGTCGCTGTCTAGTACTCGTAGAAGCTTCTGATGTTCTTTTATTCGTACATTCAGAGGGCGTTTAGTTTCTCCGATGTAAGATCTTCCGCACTCGCAAGGTAATTCATATATGCAGTTCTTTGTCCTTTGTGTCTCATTATTAGGCTTAACTTTTGTAAGTTTAGCTCTGATAGTGTCTTGAGTTTTGAATGCAGTCGTTATGTTGTATCTATTTCCAATTCTTCTCATTTTCTCCGACAAACCTTTTACATAAGGAATTACGATTTTAATGGTCTGATTTATATCTGTTTCTGGTTGGCTTTCTCTTGTTCGTCTAGCTTTTTCTAATATCTTTTTGGGGTAGCCATTGCTTCTAAGAGTTTTCGAGATGTTATTTATTTCTTCATTTTGGTCTTCTTCAGTGCAACAAATATTTATTGCTCTATCAAATAAACATTTTGCTACTCCCAATTTAGTGTTTAGTTGGTGGTTTGAATCAAAATGTAGATATTGTCCTGTGTTCGTTGGCTTTTTATACACAGTGGTTCTTGGGATTCCATTTTGTTTATGTACGAGTACATCTAAGAATGCCTGTCTTTCTCGATTTCCATTGTGAATTTAATTGTTTCCTCTTGATTGTTTAGATATTGAAGGAATCCATCTATAGTGTCTCTTCCATGTTGCCAAGTAATGAAAGTATCATCTACATATCTTTTCCACATTTTGGGTTTAAGTGCATATTTTTCTAATGCATTCTGTTCGAAAATTTCCATATATAAATCAGCTAAAATTGGTGATAGTGGTGAACCCATGGCCATTCCAAATTCTTGTTGATAAAATATGTCTTCAAATTGGAAATATGTTGTTTCAATACAAATATAAAGCATTTCCATAATTGCATTCACGCTTAGTGTAGTTCTTTCACTAAGGGTTTGATCTTCTTCAAGCTTTTTCCTAACTATGATAAGTGTTTTATCTGTCGGAATATTAGTGAACAAACTGGTAATGTCGAAGCTGACCATAACGTCTTCTTCCATGATTTCTTGATGTTTCATTATTTCTATGAAGTGTTTCGTGTTTCTTATCATCGATGTTGAATTACTTTTTAATGGTGATATAATTTTCAGCAGAAATTTAGCCAATTGGTGGCATGCTGAATTTCTTGAACTCACAATTGGTCTTAGAGGAATATTTGCTTTGTGTATTTTTGGTAGACCATATAAATGTGGTGGTTTACTGAAGTGAGGTGTAAGTCTTGATCTAATGAATTGATCTGGAAATTCATTTCGATATTTATAAAGGATTTTGTAAATCTTGTTTTCAACTGTGGTGGAAGGGTCCATTTTTAGTTTTTTGTATTTTCCTGCTTCTAATAATTCTAATAATTTTTAATTTTTAAAAATTGATAATTTTCAAAAGGTTTCTTACTTTTCTCCTTGATAAAGATAGAAGATGTCTATCGAAACGTCGGAAATCATTACATCCACAATAGATGATGGTAATAGCCCAAACAATCATTCAACATCTTTAGCCCTTGTATTTTCTGCAGCTGAGTATTGTAGCTTTGTTTGGTTTAATAGTGCATATACACAAAAAATCAATGCACAATAGAATAGATTTTTGAGGATAATTACTGGCACCATAAGATCTACACCGGTTCATTAGTTACCAGTTTTGTCTAACTTTGTTCCTCCCCATATTCGCAGACAGACTGCAGCTCTGAATTCTTGGAGCAAATATCATTCTTTTCCTAATTTATTTCCAATTTCGTACGTTCCACAAAATAGAATTCGCGGATTGAAGTTACGTAAACCATTATGGTATAATACGTTCTTCGAAATTAACATTAACCTTAAAGAATTATGGAAGATTGAGTGAAACTCTTATGAAATGTTTATAATGATCCTTTCTGATCCATCTGAAAAAATTTCTGGTTTTGATCTCCCGAGAAAATTCTGGACAATTCTTAATAGTTTGAGAACAGGTCATGGTTGTACCAATAGCATGCTATTCAGATGGAACTCAGTTGTGAATGTGGATATGCAGAAGAAACAATACCTCATCAATAATTGTCTAACATATAAATTTCAAGATTGTTTTAGGGCTATTCATGATGTATTCTGCGGTCGACTGGTTTTAACAGCTGTCATTAACAAACGAGTAAACATACCACGCTCATGTTTTGCATTGTAGTTATGGACAAACCTAGCAATATACAGAAACTTCAAATACTCAAAAATACTCAACTCGAGCAATTTAAATGAGAACTTTCGGAAATTTTTTCGTCAGAGTGTATATACTATATCCTATACTATTCTTCGTAACCTGGACAGCTTAAATATTTATTCAACTTATTAATAGACTAAATGGTGTATAACAAAGACCTTAGAGAAAATCAAACTTCCATTTTCGTATTCTTCATGCAGATAATTCAATTTCATGATGAACAGAATGGGTTCGGTAAACATAAGGGGTCAAATCGATATCCAATCGTTACTTTATTAAACTTGTAACGCTTTCCCTTCCATATTTCCTGTTTTACACATGAGCTGGCTCAGTAAATCCATCGAGAGAAGATTATATTTTTTTTATATCTTGCAATTATTACTTTCCAGAAAATATAGTTCATTCTCACTATAAATCTATCCTTTTATTTTAACGTCCATATCAAACACAATCTGAAAATATTTAGAACGCAATTTTAATCAGTTATTGAATATGAAGGTTAGTAAATTTATTCTTGTTCATGATATTTTTCATGCCCCTTTATTTGAAAGAATCTCGGAGAACTAGAGGCGTAATATCAGATGATCTTGCCAACCAAGGATCCCGGTTGTCAAGCCAAGTATATTTCGTTCAAGATCTCCGTTTATGATTTGTGCGTTTTGACATGGTGCTCAGTCTTTTTGTAAGTATACGTTTCCAATTTGAAGTAATGGCATAGCATATTATTGTTTCAACAAATTTCCGCAATGTCTCCAAATATCGCGCTGCCGTACGGCTACCCTCATAGCTATAGGCACAGTATAGGGACCAAGCAGTAGTCGCACTCCGTGGATTTTCTTACACCAAGTCTGACTCGCGCATTCCTCCCTGCGCATAACCTATAATCGACCGCGAATTAAAAAATTTTCATTGTTTTCATCAATAATTCTAAGATGTCTGGAATAATTTTTCTAAGATCCATTTAAAATTCAAAGAAGAAGTTGAAGAAAAAGATGCAAGCTAACTTATAAATTCAGTGGAATTTCTTTAAGTCAAAATCTACCATAAACCAGCAAAGCTCATTTATTCAATAATTTATTTTCATTCAAGTAAGTATTCTGTTTCAATTATGTGTTATTTTCAAATTAATTCCAAAATGGTTAACAATTGTACCGTGGAAAATTGAAAAAGGATGCATTTCCAGATATATTCCAAGAAGGAACAGGTGAAAAGGGTATTTATTGAATAAATGTAACGTGTAATACATTCTGATCAGAATGTGGATGCTGAGGTTGAAAATACTGAAACTTTTATGGATTCAAGTATCTGTACTATACCTGGTAAGAAGTGAACATTATCTTTTATTTATTTGTTGAACTCTGAGTCTAATGGAAGATTATCTTTACTCATAGTGAGAAAAACTGTGTGACTCAAACATCACCAAGTTTGTCTGCCTACACTCCAAGAAAAAAAAGGTTGCAGAATATGGTGAAGAATTTGAAGAGGAGAAAGATTTCAATGAAGGAGAAAGAAACTGTAGAAATTGAGGATGAAAGTTTCATTCGATTCTGCAGGAATAATTTCAGCTCGAACATGGCTGATTTCATGATAGCCCAATTGCAACTCAAATGAACAAATTCTCATGGCTACAGGTACTCCATCGCTTATAAACAATTTGCACTTACTCTCTATTTTTTGGGACCTAAAGTTTAAGAAAAACTTTTTCCTTACCTCACAACACTACTGTATGCAGAATAACTACCAAATCGAACTTTTCCGTTGGTTTGAATGAATATGTATTTCGAGCAATTTCGGTGAAAGTAAAAACTATGACAGAAAGAGCAATGGATTGCATATTATGTGTTGATGAGATGTCTATCAAAACTCATTTTTTTTTATGATATATCTCTTGACCAAATAATTGGATTTCACCAATGCAATGGTAACAGATCTTTCGAACCTGCTAATTGTGCATTAGTTTTAATGTATTTTCAGTTTGTCAGTATTCGTTTTATTTATAGATTAGGTACAAATTTTCTGATGGAATTGATCTTAATGCAAATTTACCACATAGCGTAAACATTCATTCTATATATTTCTATCATATCACTTACAAAGTCCTTGTATACTTGTAATTTTGAATGTATTGATGTATACATAATTGTTGACTGAAATGCATGCAGAATTAAACTATTTTTTTATGATACTGTATAGTATTTTATTTCGTTGTATATTACTATATTATATTCATTATAGAAATATGAAAAATATAATTTTATATCAGAAAACCAGTTTTTTTATTGTATTTATGAGAAGATAATTCAATATTACCTAATAACTGTACTACAAGTTTAGACTAGACTGAACGAATCTTGAGAAAAATTTATTAAGGCAAAAAATATAAACAAACTGGGAGAAATCCACTAACAAGTAACAAATTATATGCTCTGATGTTGTTTTAATCTGGAAAATTTACTACATTTAACTAATCGCATTAAACAGGATTCTTAAGTTCGAAAGAAATTTGAAGCAAGAACATTTATATGGGGCCTATTACAATGTTTTTAAAAATCAATGTCGATAGTTTTTACAACATTTCGTGTTGAGGGGTTTGTCGATAGTTAAGAATTCCATAATCAAATTCCTCTTTTCATAAATTGTATATAGTAAAATATAGTATCAGTTCAAATCAAATCATCAGAGAATTCATAGAAAAATTTGTTCGAAACAATTCAATATAAAAATAAAGTTATTTTGTGAGTTTATAGAATTTTTTCATGGACTCGAAGATAAATGTTTCAGTGAAATTAGAAGTATTGAGGATTTGATATTAAACACATTCGATGCTTTCAACCACCAACTACTTATTTTTCCATATAATACCTACTTTTTAACTCAATCCTCGTTTAGACAAATTTTAATGAGTAATTTCATTTACAATCCTAAGGTATCAATGATTTTTAACACATTTCAAAAAGTTTCAGAGGCACCGGTTCTGCTGTTTCTGAGTACACTATTGAGTAAATTTAATCACTAATTACTGTTTCTTTCAAAGTGATATTAAAACCACAATAAAACAATATATCTTTTATTGAATGCGTTATGTTAGTGAGGAAATGTGATTATATTTAAGGTTACATTATGAGCGGAGTCATAATTTTTATATGAATATAGACTAAACAATGGTCCATACACTCTAAATATCACTGTGCTTAAATCAAAATATTTAAGTTTTCAGATAACGCAAATAACCTTTTCTAATCAATTTTTACATTCGCGGTCGTTTAGGTTATGCGCAGGGAGGAATGCGCGAGTTCCCTTTGGTGTAAGCGATTTCAGTTCAAAATCGACGGAGTGCGACTACTGCTTGGTCCCTATACTGTGCTATAGGGACCGATAAACCTTCTTCTAACAATACTGACCCAAACATTGAAACTTTATCGGCCTTGATTTTAAGTCTTCACTAAAATATGAAAATTTTTCAAAGTCGAATTAAAGGAATTGTATCTATTCAAAACACCTGACCAGCAGGGCATTATTTCCTTGACTTTTCACGCAAAGAATTGGGCACGGAATGCCGAAATTTCCTGGCTATTTATGAAAAAATAATTCTTCATCCTTCTCAGCTCCAGTGAATTATTCGAACTCCCCCACTGAATATTTTATTTGAGCGCTGTCCTCGGATTCAGCTCCCAAGGAAGTTGATCACTGATCTAACATGCCATGAAAGCTGACTTGGTTAGTCGTGGCACAGAAGTTTTCCAATTAAGACAACATCCTCCACAAAATTAAAGCAAAAGGACGCTACGTCCTGTTTGTAATTCCATTAATGCGAGATGTGGGCTGTACTTTGAATTTGGATGCGACAAAATGAAACAGCACTAGATTATTCAATTCATCTTTGAAATTTTCGTATTTTTTGTAGTACGTGGTCTGAGCTTTTCCTTCCAGATTTGATAATGAATGAGTTTTTGATTATAACATTAATTTAACTAAAGCGTCTTCTTCCAATAGTAATTTATTTTTTGACAGCTTGTTTGACAGTTAAAATGTCGAAGGATTTTTCACATTTGATAAGTAGAAGCAACAGCGTATACAAATCGTACATCTATATTATGAAAATGGACGTGTTGACGTGAAGAAATACTGAACTGGACTCAACAAAATTTTACAGTATCCCAGTTTTCTCGTCATTGAAGAAGCTCAATCAAAGTATCTTAGAGATTCAGAAAAAAAGAGAGTCTTCACATTATCCTAAATACATTGTTTTCGCGTTTAGATGAAAAATAGAATGAATAACATGATTCTGAACTTTGAACTATTGCCGTTTGATCCACTCACTATCCCCAATTACGATGTTCACGTCCTTAGTTGTGTGTTAAGGGTTGTTCATGAGACAGCTACTCCTGTTGAGTATAACTCAATTATAAAGTGGGAGGAAGTGGTTTAGAACAAGGAAGTTTTCGAGAGTATAGAGCACCCGTGTTAATGACAGGACGAAAGATAATGGTTTATATGTTTGTCACGCATGTTCCCGGAAAACTTGTTGATCTACTTATTCTACAACAGATAGAGCAGCATTTTCAATCCATTTGGAGACAACATTGTGTATTAACACAATTCCATGAAAAACGAATGTATTTTTTTCGATTCAAACTGAATAAGATAAGATAAATTTGTTGTTTCTGTTTTTGTATTTGTTTAGTGTTTAGTTTAGCTAGCATCATGACTTATTTCAATGAATACATTGTTCTCCGTTTAAATCTTAGATTCTTTGGACCGGTCATTTGAAATAATTCATACAAGACTAATAAACCGTGTAAATTAACAATAAGTCACTGGAAATTGCTAACGATAGGGTCTTCTTCAATGAGTCCAATATCTCGATATATTACCGAATTATTACAAAATAATTGAAAAGACAAAGAAATTATCCATGGAGATTCATTACCGGTTATCAAGCTGCCAAGTTCACTCATGAATAATTCATTTAATGTTGTGTTTATTGATTTTTCCTTGTTGGTAAAGGGTTGAATCTAATATGTATCAACATGAATAAAAGGGATATATCGAGAATGTCTCAAATTGTGAAATTTGCAATTTCTGACCAACTCGATCATTTCAAAAGTTGTTTCATTCATTCATTCCAAATAAAGAATTCAAAACAAAATTAACCATATATAAGAATGGATTGAATAATACCCGTGTTTGAAAAGGAGAGACAATTTTTTAAATTAATTTCTCAACATATAATAGTTTCTCCGTTTCAATTCATTGAACCAATACCTGATGGTCTTCATCCTTGTGAATAGTTACCAACCTATCTTCTATTTCCTCATACGCTTATCCAAATGATGACCGTTGCGTTGCTGACACTCTTCTAAGCAGTAACGAAGATTGGCGATAACACGTTGACACATAGCTATTGGTATTGCTGCCATGAGGGTCTTTCTTTAAAATCGAATGTAAAGACGCTTTTTTGATGTTCAACGCTTGACTTCTCTTTCGTATGGATAGAGACGGATTTTGACGAACCGATGCCTCAACTTCTTCAATTGTTTCTTCATTGCCAACTGCACGAGGACGACCAGTGTTTTGAAGTTTGACTGTCACACCTGTATTCTCGAATATCCTTTTCCATTTCTTAATGCTATCGCCACTTGGCGCGCGGCGTGTACGATATTCCGCACGATAGAGACGTTGAGCAGTCACTATTGAATCACCATTACGTAATTACGCTTCTACACAAAATGCGCGATGCGTCCCTGAGTACTGTTCCATCTTGACTAAAACTCAACAAAGTGGCGGACGCCACGAACCCCTCCCCGCGCCTTTTAGGCGTCCGTTCCAAATATGGCGCGAATATGACCCGATACCCTTTCTGGACCTTGAACATATTTTTTTACCTACAGTTGTCTCTCCGTTACCAAACATGGGTACTTATCAATCCAACCTCGTGTATACGTAAACGAACAAGTTACTCTAGGAATAACGTCATGCTTTTTCACGTTTTGTCATTATACCGTTGCCTCTATACCAAAGAAGGTGCTTCCATTTTCAATATTCCAATCTATACAGGGTGAGTCTTTGACCACTGCGTTAATTTTAACCGTAGGTTCTTGAGATCAAAAGAAACACTTTTTCCATTACGGTTTTTTCATATTCAGCTGCGTTAAAAAGTTATAAGCATTTTCAGTTTCACATTGGGCAAATACCCCTCTGTAGTCCAGTTTAGTTTGAATGAAAAATACCTTCCACAGCTTCCACTAATGAATCTGAATTGATTAAAAACATTATTTTTCCTCTAAAAAATGATTCACTCACTCATGTTTCATCCGATGAGGTCCATATCCAGAAGGAAGATACAAAATACTAATTTTTTGGTAAAAAACATTCAACACCATAAACATAGATTTTTGTTGTTCTACTATAATTTCTTTCTACTTCAAGATTATAAACCATGCCTTTCTAGTGAGAAATTCCAAAAAAAACCTCAGAATTATTGGATGTTATTTTCATACATTTGTAATTTTCTTCTTAAAATTTCCAAATCATGAAAACCATCATTTCTATGAAAACTTCCAAGGCAGGAGGTTGTCATTTTGCTTTTTTTTTCACTCAAAGCCAGAAAAAACCATCTATGATTTTCCAAACACTGATATTACTGAAGTTTCTTCTCCTTGACAGAGACCAGTGAACAGGTCTATGAAGTCTCTTGATTTTTTTTTGTTAAAAATATGAAAATCTTTTTCGAAATCTTCAACAACAATGAATGATGTCACTACTAATAATTATTTTAAAGTGATGTTACTTTGCTTGATGATTGTTTTCTGTACTGAATCCCAATAACAATTTACTTGGATAGATTACAAGTATTCCCAGATTTAGATGTGCAATTATTCTTGCTTGAAAAGATGTGTGTTAGATCATTAATATAAATCTATTCTGTTTAGAATATAATTAATTACTGAACATGCGTAAATTTTTGAATTTTATAATCAAAGTATCTGTTTTAATCATGTAAACAAAAACATAAATATTGAATAATGGTTATTCATAGATAATGTCAAATTTTAATACCTTACCATAGAATATCAATTTATTACCGAACCCCAGGAGAGAAAATAAATAATAATTGCATTTTTTAAATGAAAGATAATATCTGTAACCATTATTGATCTTTAGGTAAAATTTTTCTCAGATTAACGAGAGTGCATTATTATCACTTTAAAATGTTATAACGTCGCTGTGATGGGTAGTTTCCAATAAAATAGTGTTCTGTGGTTCCCTGTTGTTTTGATTCTGTTTGAAACTGTCAACACTGTCAACAGTTATTTGTATCTTCAAGAAAAAAGTGGAAAATATTCTAGGGATAATTTCGATAGTTTTAAATAATTCAATTCAGTATGAAATGATTATGGTCAGAAAATGCATTCTATTTCAATCTTTCTTGTTTATGAGCCTATAGCTTCCAGTTTCAATATTGGTAGAATTTTAATTAATCATGCATCATAACAAACATTCAGAAATATTGAAATCAAGTCGAATTCTATTATCTTCTAAGTTTGTGAACCAGGTTGAATCGATGTATGAAATAAAGATGTGAAAAAAAGATCTTTAAAGCCACAAAACAAATCTAGGAGACTGGGTTCGAAGTTTTTAAAACTCATATGAGCTTGATTTGAAGCATTCCTATGTTAAAATAGATATAATTTGATGAACTGTGAAAGTCTGAAGCTATAAAGAACCAGCTCTTCATAAAGACAAGTCTTCAATTTAACAGGTCCTGACAGAAAATATATTATCTATTTCAACAGTCATCATGAAGATATACCGAAGTACCTATGTGAGTGATGGAAATCTTTTCCTCTATTTATTATAGAATATGACTCTGGATTCAATATTAAACAAGGTGCTAGACATCAATAATAATGAATACAGCAAATGGCAATTTAGATTTTGTAGTGAATGTAAGACAAAAATTGTTCAGTGGTTAATTTCATCTATAGTGTTTAGTGGTGGAACCATAGACTGGAGAAATTTCCTCAACCTTGTAGAAATATTTAATAAAGACATGAAGTATGGCAACATTGAACAAATCTGATAATTGAATCATTTCAGCACAGAGTTGGATTTGGGAAAATCAGAAAATTTGGACAAAATTATATCGATTTAATTCCTTTCAACTTCAAATATCTCAAGAACGGTGCAATTTAGGAGAAAAGATGAAGAATGATTTTATCTGCGAAAAAGACTAATGATTCCAGGAAGTACAAGATACAGACCTTTAGTTCAAGTGATATTTGTTTTTCATGCAATTTAACCAATCTGAAGAGTAGTAGTGAGAAACCCACAAGAAATGGAATAAATCTGATGATGCCAAAATATGCATGACTGTTATAAAAAACCTTCTACAAGAGATCATTTCAATTGATATTGTCGTTTGCATATTACAGGTGAAAATGCAATTTTTTATGATATTTCAACACCCTATATCTTTTGAACGGGGCCAAATTTCGAAAAATGTTATAGGAAGAAAATGTTTCTTTTGACGTCAAGAATCTATAGTTAAAATTAACGCAGTGGTCAAAGACTTACCCTTATGAATTGCAGGTAGGCTGCAAATAAGAAATGAGATTACCTGCACTCCCTTCGACGAGATGAAATTTCAATTTCGACAAGATACTAGATGAGTGTATAGTAATGAAAAGCTTAATAACAATTTTATCAGCTCTAAATTAAATACTCCAGGTCTGTCTAACGATCATCTGTGTCGTTAAAACATAATGATCGTCGCCTTTTCACTCAGATCATAAAAATTATGATCACAGAAGTCGAGTATTTCGGTAATTTCAGGTTTTACGATACCTTGACATATAGTAGTCGCTCTCACGGTGCTATAAGGTGTATTTTCTTTTGATGTGGTTTGAGGCGGGCTATAACATGAATTCCGGATAATATACCTGAAGAAGTCATTGTAAGGAGAAATTTGACATTTCGGAGATAAATACATCTCAGAATGAGTTTGAATCAGTTGATTGAATAGTAAGAAACAGCTTATATACGGTGTTTGCAAATATATTTTCCCAAATTGGATATTTCCTGTTTTTTCTTCCAAACCAGCTACTGCTCAGCCGAATCTATTTTCTCGAATGACATCCACTATTCTCAATCTACATCCTACATCCTCATACGGCGTATGTATCTGAAACTCTGAAAAATCTCTATTTATTCCACCCCTTGTGTTACATTCATTCTGAACCTAACCTAAATCTCATGCATAATCAGATTTCATACAAAAAGACTTGAAGGACATAAATTCTAACAACTTAAATCGTAAATCTTCAGAAATAATGTTTTCTCTTCACGGGTAGGAGAAGCGAATTCTAATAAATACAATGGAGAAAGTTGTCATCTCTGAAGAAAGGAAAGAAATGGGGTGTAAACAACTCTGAGCATAATGGGAGTATACAAAAAGTCCCGCTGAGCCTGCTCCCATTTGCTGATTAAAGGAATTCACTGAATTGAATTTATCTAATTGATGGAAGTTTTTTAATGAATCCATCCCAGTGGGAAAATTTTTAAATTCATCAGCGAAATTTGAAATTCCTACCACCAAGTTACAGACTTTCTTCTGAACTGCATTAGGATCGGTATTTTTTCTTCGATTTATATTATCTTTGAGTAAGAAATATTCTATAAAAGCACTGACGTGCTACTTGACGGCTACTTGAGGAGTTGTGGACTGTCAATTACCAACTGGAAACTACTCTGCACTTTATTTCAATTTAATTTATCTGAGGATTCCTACTCTGACAGGCAACATAATAACAAACTTGATATATCACTTCGTTTTACTTTTTAGATTCACTATCAACTTGAATGTGACTTTCGTTGTGATTCTTTTACAAAACAATGATGGAATTTCAGCAACTGATTGTCTCTCTACTGGAGTCCATATTTATAGGTTTTATCAATACATTATACATGCAAGGAAACCTTCAAACTACAGAACAAATATTCGCACATTCTCTTTCCTATCTTCTCACCAGGAAAAGAATAATATCCTCTCAAATATTATAGGAAAGATAACGAATTTCAATATTCCCCCCAATTTCTGCTTCTATAAGGCGCGGAAAACCAGCCAGCTGTTAAAACTACCTTCCCCGACTTAACCGCAGTTTGTATTCGAACCAATCGGACGTGAATTCACCAAAGGAAATCACCAAATGTGGATATTAGAGCCAGTCAGCCAGAAATTAATTTCGTTCGTTTCAACCTGCTGCCCCATTTGGTTTATTCACTCCGGAGCCTTTTCAAAATATATGCGGTGCATTTTATGCCATACCGGAAGATGAGAAATGAAAAATATCGAGCGATGTTGGGTTCATTGATGAGATTAACAGAGAGGGTTAGTACTTAAGTAGGGTTTTTGATAGGATTCAATTGTAATTCAGTTCGAAATAATTAACATCACGAATGTTGAAAATTACTGGCTGAGGACAGGAGCTTATGCGTGCTTTTTCTGAAAGTCCTATTGGTTAATGACTGGCGTTCTACTCTTCCTTCTCGACTGTCAGTTGAGTATGTCTTGGGAGTGGCCAGTAATATGATTAATGATGCTGTAACTAGAACAAAGATTTCTATATGTGTTATCTTCTATGTCGTATTTCGAACCTGATGATTCCAATTTTTCAATAATTCATAGAATATAAATCTCAAAATTACGATATTCAAAAAGTTCTTTATGTTTCGAAGTCCGAATAGGTTTCCAACAAATAAACCAGTTAGATGAAACGCAGTCTTGTCAAATGTTTGAATCAACTTCATTTTTATTTTTGAGCATCATTTTTCCACATGAATAACTTTCTCAACACACGAAAGGAAGTAATTTCAAGTGCCTATGTGCTGGAACACAGCTGAGTACTCTACTAAAAAAGAATTATATACATTGTTGAAACAATATATGCTAGCCTAGATGGACGTAGAATGTCTCAGAGAATCAATGGAGTCGAAGAATTGAGAGTCATGTATTGTCGTATGAATCTACAGAGAAAGTGAGGCTGGTTCAGTCTTGGAGATATAGATGGGACTTCCTCTGGGCTTGTCTGGAAGTTTGGTCTCATTCTCTATTAGGACTGGAGGCCTCCTTCAAGATTTCAGTACCACACTGGCGAAGAGGGGCAGTACCCCGAAACCGGTCCAGAGTTGCACTTGAGGTCTTGATTCACTGGACATCCTATGTGTATCGTGGATAGCTCGCACAATTGGAATTCTTTTTAAATAGTTGTATGTTATGCATTTATTGTACCTGTACATAAGAATTCGCTTCAGAACTGAAGAAATACGATTGAAACTCCTATATATCAGGTTATGAGGATTTCAATTTATTCCTCTCCAATCAATCATTTGGGATTCCGATATCCCATCAGCAGCGTTGTATTTTTCTTTCCAAAGCACCAATCCAATATCTGTAAGCTTTATGAAACCTCTAAAATTCATGGCTTACTGAGAAGGCAATATCCCTATAAAATTTCGGCGTGTGGTTAAATGCTTCATTTCTGCGATCGATGAAAACTGTCGATTAATCATCCTAAATAGCCGTGTTGATATGTCTATCGTAAAATATGGATAACATTCCGATTTCAGAACCTGTGTTAACTTCATTTTCGACACAGATTGGTGGTGTGCAATTATTCATTTTCAATACATTCTTTTCGAAGCAGCTGATATGCTTTTAACTGATGATATGTCTCGCTTTATCTCTTTTCATTGAAAGAACGTTATGAGGGATGAATTTGTGGTATTTCCACACGAATTCGGGGAAATGAAATGCTGGCTGTTAGTCCAATAGCATTCTGCCTGAAAGGCGCATTATGAAATGAATTGAAAACTGATACAGAGAAAATGACCATATAATCTGAAAGTTTCTGTGGTTCTGAAATCGTATAATAGTTCAGTCAATCTGTACATTTGGTGCGGGTATAATTACCCGCTCGATGAAATTTGGTACACTTGTTGAAAATGATGTAACTTAGCTACCTTTGCGATGGCCTCGCTGAAATGTTAGCGGTTTTTTGAAAAACTCAAAAAAAAGTAAAAAAATGCATTTTTCTCGAATTGTATGCATCGTACAGAAAATTTTATTGAACAAAAAATGTAGAGGACGTTGCGATCTACACTTTTTGTCATTGGTGCAATGCTGCACGACTAAAAGCGCACAAAATAGGTGGCGCTAAAGTATCAAAAAGAGTGTTTTTCATGTTTTTCGCCCTGAAAATGTTGTTTTAATGCAAAAGTTTTTCCTTACATTATTATCAACAACTTTTATTTCAAAATTTTTTTCGTACAACTTACCATTTACAAGTTATAGTAAAACATAGCGCTGTATATACAGCACTGTTCTGCTAAGGGTAGTTTTCTCAAATAATGGATAATACTTGTCAAAAACAAATTAAAATGTTATTTATTAAAGTTTAATTGCTAAGAAAAATTAAATTAGTAAAATCTTGATTTGAACGTGCACCACCGATGTGTACTCATACTGCGTACAACAGTATATTTGGATTTTTCATTCTTCTGCAAGCTGCAGCTTCAAAATGGTAAGTTGTACAAAAATAATGTTTAAATAAAAGTGGTTGATAATAATGTAAGGAACAACTCTTACATTTAAACTTTTGCATTAAAACAACATTTTCAGGGCGAAAAACATGAAAAACACTTTTTTTGATACTTTAGCGCCACCTACTTTGTGCGCTCTTAGTCGTGCAGCATTGCACTAATGACAAAAAATGTAGATCGCAACGTCCTCTACATTTTTTGTTCGATAAAATTTTCTGTACGATGCATACAATTCGAGAAAAATGCATTTTTTTCCTTTTTTTTGAGTTTTTTGAGTTTTTCAAAAAACCGCTAACATTTCAGCGAGACCATCGCAAAGGTAGTTTAGTTACACCATTTTCAACAAGTGTACCAAATTTCATCGAGCGGGTAATTATACCGTCAAAACGATTTATTTTTCGACAGATTGACTGAACTATAAGTAGGGGGAGAATAGTATATTCTATAACAAGGGCAGAATGAAAATTCTATAAGAGTGAATCATTCCGAGGGCGAGCCGGAGGCGAGCCTGAGGAATCACGAGTATCGGATTTTCATTCTAACCGATTAACAGACTATGCCTCCTCCACGACTGTTGAAATAAAAGAATAAGTCTATTTTATTAAGAATCAACAAAAATATAGTACTCGAAATCTCAAATGTCAAAATATATTTCGAAATGACATTTACATTTATTGTATTATGACAATTATTGAAATTGAAAATAGGAGCTGAGATACTCTATTACATGTTTTTCAGAAGAAGTAATATTTGTATGCGTAGCACTTGTTGAGGGTATATTCAATGCAGAGCTAGAGCCAGTTATGGAAGAGACTAACTTATTCTCTATGTTCATTCGATTCTTCATTGAATTTTCAATGTATCCTTCAGCAACTTCTGATGATTTCCATCCCCCGTGTCTGTTGAGAGTTGTCAGATCGGCTCCTGCATCAACTAATACTGTAGCTGATGTATTCCGGTAACAATGTCCAGTTTATAGTTCAGGATATTCAAGATTTAAATAATTTGCTATTTGTTTGGGCATCTTTTCCAATTTGTTGATCCCGACTACTTGCTTCGTACATCATCCTCCTCGAAAATTAACGAAAAAATTATCCAAAGTCATATTTGGCGGTCTTAAAAGTGAATAATTCTTCACAATGTTGTAGAAGTTCTCAGTAATTGTGAATTCTCTCGGTTTATTATTTTAAATTTTTCGTAGTAAATACCATCGATTTCTTCGGGGAATATTTTTCGGAACTGCGTTTCAAGAATGCTCTAACTTTCTTATATTTGGATCTGTCGCTGTCGTGTTTCACGTTCATAGTAGATTTTAGTATGGAATATGCTTTCCACAAAGTAGATAATTTCCATTTCATTGACAAATCATGAAAATATACAAGAAATACGTTATCTGAAAAAGAATCAGTCTTCTTCACTTATTTCCAGTCCATAAAATGAGTAAAATATTTGTTATATTCATGCTTTGATTTCATAGATAGTAAACTTTCGGTTATTGTATGAGCAGAATCTATAATCTCAGGTGGGGTGATTTGCAATTCCAGATCGGATTCAATTGATGAATTCATTTCAGTTTGTTTTGACCTTAGACTATATAAGATAGACAAAGCATTCCTTTGTGAAAGGTCGATTTGTTTTGACTCCTTCATTGAAAGTCTTAACCTCATTGAGAGTCTCTTGTGAAACCTCACCCGGCAACACCGCATAAAATATTTTTCCATTTACTCGGATCACATTATTTTCAGTGTCAAAATGATCTGAACAAATGAATATTGCTTTCTTTTGGCAAATACTTGACCATCACAACACCGAAGCCCAAATTCTTCTTCTTCTTTCATCGTCATCTGGGAACCTTAATTCAAGAAAACCTCATTCTATCTTATAATAATCTCGTTGAAAACTTCCTCATTAAAACTTTCTACGCTACTGAACATGTAAATAACTAAATACTTCGTTTCTAACAATACACTTACTTATGGAACGATAAATTTGGATTAAAATTCCTGTCTTTACTTAAACTTTCACACTTACAAACCATTTTTAGTGCGATGAAAAGTAATAAACAATAAAAAATATGAAAAACCTAATACTGACTCATACACATAGATAGGAAAGATCAAAAATTAAAAATTAAAAAGTTTGAGCTACTGAATGTGATTACATTCTAAAGTATCACTGACGGGCCCAGAGGGTTGACTCGCTAATGTCTTATTGACAGAGAAATCACAACTGTAAAGGTTTTAATGCCTATATGCGGGCACGCAACGTTCAAACTTGAAAGATAGGAAAGACAATCAAAAATTAAAAATTAAAAATTGTCTTTCCGTAGTGCGAGCTAACCACTTTCAAGTTTGAACGTTGCGTGCCCGCATATAGGCATTAAAACCTTTACAGTTGTGATTTCTCTGTCAATAAGACATTAGCGAGTCAACCCTCTGGGCCCGTCAGTGATACTTTAGAATGTAATCACATTCAGGTCGCTGCGGTGACCCAAAATTGGGAATCATTTTTGGCGTATGAATCCATAGAGGAAACGGGTCTGTTTCAGTCTTTGAGATGTAGATGGCGCACTTTCAGGAGAATACTTGGGAGTGCCTCACAATATTCTTTAAGTACTGGCAGCCCCCTTCAGGATTTCAGTGCTACACTGTGCTGATGAGAGGCAACACACCTCGAAACCGGTCCACAGTTGCACTTGAGGTCTTGAAACTCTGGGATATCATGCGTCAAATGTGGTTAGCTCGCACTACGGAAAGACAATTTTTAATTTTTAATTTTTGATTGTCTTTCCTATCTTTCAAGTTTGAACGTTGCGTGCCAGCATATAGGCATTAAAACCTTTACAATACTGACAAAGTTTTTTCAATTAACGTATTTATTTTCGATACAGAGGTGGCAACGTGTGTCTTCTCAACATCATGTGACCTTCAAACTGCCAAACAGAAAATGCGGCAGTGATGTCTTGACTTTCATCTGAATTTCTTTCCATCTGCGTTCTCTGACATAAAATAGCAGAATCAACTAAAGTTTTTTTTTTTACTTCTTGCTAATATATCCGATAAGACAGTTTCAATTCAAAATATAAAATTTTATACAATGTTTTGAATGTAAATTGGAGAAAAAGTTGTTATTCACAATTATAGGGGAATAGAGAAACCTACTATTTGCTCAGTTTGGCAACATGAAAATTTTTTTATGACCTGAGTGGACCAGCTCAATACGTTTCAATCGACCAGCTTCAAGTTTCCAAGGCGACACTTTTCAATGTAAATAATTCTTATACAGGGTCTTTCACGAGGAACCTCACCCATATTTATACGGGAAACTACTGAACGTATTTTCATGAAATTCAGCACTTATAAGTATTTCACGATGCTGATGAAATCTAAAATATTTTCAAGGCATGAGCACCTCCGGTTTTTCCGGAAATGACGTCAACTTCCGTTTTTCAAATTACAACACAATTTTTTATTGCAAAAACAGATTCCTTAAAAAATTTCAAGATATTTTGTGTGAACATTTTTCAGTTTTGTTTGGAAAATTCTCTCTGAGTGGGAAAATTCGAAAAAAAAAAATCGAAAATAGAGCTCCGCTGAAACAAGAATAACTTCGAGGTTTTTGGATGGAAAATTTTCATTTTTGGGATTTTTCAAGATGTAAGATTGATGTATCCACTTTAAAAATCGAAATCGCGATTTATGATACAGGGGGTGTAAAAATCGCTTTCAAAGTTAGGGATGACAAAATCGTGAAAAACCAATTTTTTTAAATCAGAACCCCATTATTTTATGGCAGATATTGAATCTACGTTATAAAATAATGTGAGTGTATGTATCACACCCTTGCCCTAAAGTGGATATTTTCTGAGTTATTCACTCGTCTTGAATTTTCAGCTATTTCTTTTCCCTTCACGCCAAAAAGATGAAATTTTCAGGAAGTGTTACTTAAACCATGTTTTAGATTTTACTACCCTAATATGCAAGAGAAAAAAGTTACAGGTTGTTCCTAAATAGATGGCGAATTTGGATTCGAATTTGTATCGAAAACCTCTTTATTTCAACTAATCGGCCATCGGTTTTCTCTCCAGTGATAAATAAATAATTCCTTATGAACCATATGGTAAAATTTACCATGTTTTACATTCTTTTTTTTTTAATGATAGATATCATTAACTACATCTGCCAAATTCCTCTTTATTCTGTAGCATTTTGTGTTTACTATTAATTTGGTGATAATTCCTATTAACTTATAAAATCGATCACTATGCCTAATTTTACAAATGAAGATTATTTAAATCTCATTCAACTTCATGGAGAATGTAATCAAGTTGTATATAGAACGATTCTACTGTTCATTGAGAGGTTTCCTGACCGACCCAGACCAACGAGAGATGCCATTAACAGAAGCATCACAAACTTGAGAAATGTCGGATCTTTCCTTAAGAAAACTATACACAGAGAAAAAGTGTCGTAGAAGATGAGAACAACGAAATTACAGTTCTTGCATATTTTCGTGTGAATCCTCAAAATTTTTTCAAAGATGCCGAGATTGCTCTGGGATTATCTCAATCGAGTGTTTGGAGAATATTAAAAAACATAAAATGCACCCATATAAATTCAATAGGGTACAGCATTTGAAGGAAACTGATTTCGTCAGGAGAACAGAGTTTTGCGAAGCTATCGTATGATGATTCGATTTCAAGAGAATGAAAACTTTTTGGACTGTATAATTTGGACAGATGAATCTAAATTCACAAAGAATGGTTCTTTCAATAGGCATAACAGTCATTATTGGGATGAAGAGAACAACCACCACTTCAGACAATGGAACTTTCAAGAGACCTGGAGTTTCAATGTTTTTTGCGCCATCAAAAATAATGCAATTCTCGATGTTAACATTTATGATGGGACTTTAACTGGTAAGATAGAACACTACACATGTTTGCATTATTTAAAGAATGTTCTCCCTTAGGAGATAGATATTCTGACATATTGACTCAAATAATTGAGCCGATAGTACAGAACCATAATTACTTAGGGTATCAACAAGATGGCGCGCCTCCACCCAATTCACTCAATGTGTCAAATATCCTATACGGGCTATTTGAATATCCATGGTTGGCGAACAATGGTCCACATCTTTGGCCACCACGTTCTCCCGATTTAACTCCTTTAGACTATTATGTTTGGTGTAGGATAAAAAATATTGTCTACTCAACTCCTCTGACTGATAAAGAGGAATGCATATAACGAGTCAGAAATGCGTTCAGGTGTGTTTAGATTTTTAGATTCATAGTTTTGAAACTCAATTCGGTTTTTAAACACTTCTGCAGATCTCTTCCTCCGGATGAAGAGCAACGCACGAAGGATTCCTGAGACGTATAAATAAATGTCTAGAAATTAACGGTCAAAACTTTGAGCATCTTCTCTAGTTATAACTGCGAGAGTTTGCCATGGTTCTCCTAATAGTAACCTGAAGTCGGTTTCAAGAAGGGTGAAAAATCTACAGCATGGTTCAAATAACAGTTCCTGAAAATTTCATGTTTTTGGCGTGAAGGGAAAAGAAATAGCTGAAAATTCAAGACGAAAAACAGTTTTTTGTAAATAACTCAGGAAATATCCACTTTAGGGCAAGGGTGTGTTGCATACACTCACATTATTTTTTAACGTAGATTCAATATCTGCCATAAAAAAATGGGGTTCTAATTTGAAAAAATTGATTTTTCACGATTTTGTCATCCCTAACTTTGAAAGCGATTTTTTCACCCCCTGTATCATGAATCGCGATTTCGATTTTTAGTGTGGATACATCAATCTTACATCTTGAAAAATCCCAAAAATGAAAATTTTCCATCCAAAAACCTCGAAGTTATTCTTGTTTCAGCGGAGCTCTATTTTCGATTTTTTTTTCGAATTTTTCCGCTCAGAGAGAATTTTCCAACCAAAACTGAAAAATGTTGCATCAAAATAACTTGAAATTTTCTAAGGAATCTATTTCTGCAATAAAAAATGGTGTTGTAATTTGAAACACGGAAGTAGACGTCATTTCCGGAAAAACCGGAGGTGCTCATACCTTGAAAATATTTTAGATTTCATCAGCATCGTGAAATACTTATAAGTGCTGAATTTCATGAAAATACGTTTAGTAGTTTCCCGTATAAATATGGGTGAGGTTCCTCGTGAAAGACCCTGTATAGTCTAAGGTTTCGACGCTAGATAATGAATCGTTCAATACTAAGATGAATTATGACGTTCGACCCGCAATAAATATGACAATCACAGCGGCTGACACGTAGATATATTCTCTATGTTTTCAAAAGTGTTACGGAATGAATATTCTTACACACTGTGCGAGAATGAAATTCAGTCGAAATGCTCAAAAAACAAGGCATATACTCAAGCTCGAGTTGGTTATTGGTGGTAATCTATAAAGGGCGAAAACCAAGTACCAAACTGAACAACAACCGCGGTCATAACTGATTTTTTTTTTAAATCGATAAAAGTGTTGTAAAATGAATATTACATATCGAGTGATGGAATACTGACATTTAACGGTCAAATTCTATGTTGGAAGAGCTGTACTCTGTGGCAGTCGTGGAGAAAACTCCATTCTTTAATTTTATGCCATAATTAATTCCTTATCTCATTTGACGATGTTAGTGTTGACCTTTGTTTCAACTGACTCAAAAAACAAATTCATTAAAGTCCGTAATCTCATCCTGGAGTATTCGCTTCCCAGTGAATTACTCATAGCTATCAGGTTTGCTCCTACTAATCGTCAGAAGAGACAGTCCGAGCTTAGCTCCTTCATCAGAACACGGTGTCTGCATTTAGGGAAAGGAACACATCCAGCCTATAATTCAAGTTAGCAGGAAATGAAAAGCATCTCTACCTTCCCGAATCTGAAGCAACCCTGGAATGGCCTTTCTGTAATTCTGAGAAACGTTTAGATGAACGGTTAGAATAATAGATGATCCCCTACATCCCAGTCATCCGAATCGAGTTTATGACTTCGGAATCTCAGGGTAGTAATGGAACATTTCAGAAAAGAATGAATATCTGATTAAACATTTTCTGCACTCGAGTGCGTCAATTATTGGAAAAATGATTGGGAACGAAGAAAAAATAATGAATGCAAAGGGGAGGGCTTGATAAATTCAATCTGGACTGACGAATATCAAGACAAAAACAATGGAGTCCAGGAAGAAGAAAACAAAAGGAAAAGAACAACACTAATTGATGAATTAAAAGAATATCGTACAACTAGTGCCAAAAGCATAATATTCATAAATTATAGGAGTTTGTTGAATTGCTCTACGTGGCTAGAGGGCTAGAGATATCTTATTCATTTTTTGAACCGTCCGAGTGTTTTTTCCATCTCTAAGATCCAAATTTAGCGTGTGACAGTTATTGATGGAATACTGAGTCATTCTGTATAATGATAAAGCGATGAAAAATAAACATACATTGAATTGTCTTTTCAACAAGGAGCTACTCGACCCCTTTTACTTATTCAAAATGAGAGATGTTAGGGGTTGCGACAAGAGTGCTAGTGATATCGAACTCATTTCAACACCCTTATTCATCCCCCTTTCGATAAAATTTGAGCTGTCCTAGCGTTCTTTCGTTGGATGGCCCACCCTGTATAAGGTTAAAAGAGAAATGCACGATTAAATATTGAAACCATGAATGGAGTACCAAGATGTAAAAGCAAAAAGGGTTTTACCAAATCCTGCTGCCATCTATGCTTCAGGAAATATTGATTTCATTCCATCATTAGTTATCTACAGATAGCGAATTCACATATAACTTGATTTTATGTAATTGTAACATCGATTGTTGTAGTTTTGAGATCTTCAAATATAAACAAAATATAAACATTCCTCAAGCCATACTAAATATAGGGAATGTGGAAATCTTGTTGCTAAAAGATTAACTTTCTTAACTTTGATGCATCTCATTTCCGCATAGACGGATTCTGTAAAAAAAAAACTCACACACATCACTAAATGATTGTTGGAGAAAACTCCAATAAGATTATTCTATTCTCATTACTGTGACTAATTGGTTCTTCAATATAACAATGTTCAGCATTCAAAACTTATCTGACGTAGACTAGTTTATTCTAACTGACGCGTGGAATATGTTTCCAGTTTGGATGTGTTATCCATGCTCGACAGATTCAAACTCGGAACTCTAATAGTCGAAGTTGATATGAAACTAGGTAACTTGAAATGCGAGACCTTGAATTTCAATCGATATATTAGTTGAGAAATAGTTTCATTCCATACGAGAAATCTAGATTCGTTCCAGAACCTGGATTATGGAAAATAATATGGATGGATCGCTCAATACTATCCTTCAATGGTTTATGAAATGAGTTGTAATAATGCAATAACGCGCTGAGTCAGCGACCAGGCGATGTTTCCCTCTTGGGATAGATACTGATTAAAGCAACCGTCGGCAGTGCTATGAGTCGATGCCCCACTCTAGGTCGGGCATGACGGTGACTAGATGTGGGAGACCCAGACAAGGCTATAAAATGTAAGTTCCAGCGATACGGTCTTCAGGATTGGATCCACGTGACTTGCAGTTCGTGTCCTTAACTGATATGAATTCCACGAGGTGACTATTTCAGTCTTTTCGAGACTAGATCCTCGAGATGCACTTGTTAAGTTTTTAGTAACCAGGCGTTTCGAAGCTTACACAATAAAAATAGTTGAAATTATTAAGTGGGATACGCTTACCGCTGCTTCGTATTGACATTGCACCGTAAATAATCCTATAAAAATGATGGTGTGAGTTTTGATTGCAGTGTAGAAGTAAAGAACTTCTGTTGCACTGATTGCATTGTTGTAGATTTCGAATTAGTAATATAAGAAGGAACACATTTGTTTTAGTGAGAACGAGGTTGTTGCAATTTCGTTGAATAGAATATGTTTTTGGTCATTTTAGAATTGTATTGATTTCTCCACCTTCAATATATACCCACCTCATTCTCCACTGGAAGCTGCCTAGGCTCAAACTTATGATTTCCTTTTCACTTAACCGGAGAGTTCAATGATAAGGGTGACGTCCTTGAAGATAAAATAGTCTGATGCCCGATCAGATTGACCAAATACCGAAAAAAGTCACCACGAAGTAATTACTAGCTGACATTGTCTGAAAAATATACAGGGTGAGTTTTCGACCACTGCGTTATTTTAACCATAGAATCTTGACGTCAAAATAAACATTTTCTTCCTATAACATTTTTCCCAATTTGGCCCTGTTCAAAAGACATAGGGTGTTGAAATTTCATAAAAAATTTGCATTTTCACCTGTAATATTCAAACGACAATATCAATTGAAATGATCTCTTGTAGAAGATAACAGTCATGCATATTTTGGCATCAATAGATTTATTTTATTTATGGTGAGTTTCTCACCAATTGTGTCCAGATCGGCAATATCACTTGAACTGAAGGTCAGTATCTTGTACTTCCTAGAATCATTAGTGTTTTCTACAGATTAAATCCTTCATCATCTTTTTTCCTAAATTGGGCCATTTTTGAGATATTTGGAGTTGAAAGGAATTAAATCGATATAATCATGTGATGAAACATTAGTGAATCATTTCTTAGAGGGAAAATAATGTTTTTAAACAATTCATATTCAATAGTGGATTTTGTGGAAGATAAATTTCATTCAAACTTAATGGACTACAGAGGAGTATTTGCCCAATGTGAAAACTTAAAATAACGCAGCTGAATATGGATAAACGGTATGAGAAAAAAGTGTTTCTTTTGATCTCAAGAGCCTATGGTTAAAATTAACGTAGTGGTCAAAGACTCACCCTGTATATTTGATAGAGAAGTATCCCATTGTATATTCCAATTAATTTGAATGCCGTTTACGATTCAGATTTAAAGTTTATATTGGTAATAGTTAATTATGAATGACTAATAATTATTTCTAATCCATTTCAATGGTCGAAAAGAATTCAAGTGAGTGAAAAAGTTTGAAACTGTGGACGAAGCAAACTGCTAACATGCAATGGTGCGCTCAAACGAAAATTCAGCCCTGAAGGTATGTTTATTGCTTTCGATATCCAATACAATAGCAGAGAACCGAAAATGTTTGAATAAACAACTACAAAAGACAGATATATGAATGGAATCCAATATAAATTATTGGTAACAATTGAACAGCTCTCTGTTATATTCATAATAGAAAATGTCTTGTGGAACGCAAATGCTTTCGATACAATATCGATTGTGTGAGAAACTATATTAAGCTCATATTGCAAATGAATTGAATATCTATTTCATTCAATGAATACTAATAATTTATGAAATGGCATCAAGTCATCGAAAACTACTAATGAACATAGATAGCATCGTTTGTTCAATGGAAATACTATTTAGCTTTGGGCTCCGTGATATAGATAAGATCCTCATTACATATACTCAGATTGATTAAGGATAAAGCAGGATGAATGATAAGTTTTTGGTTATGTTCAGAATGTCTGACATTGGAAACATGTCTCATTTAAGAAAATTATTCTGTCATTATTTGATTCAATTTCTAAAGATTTATGACATTCGCTACCTAGTCTGAATATGGTCTGTTAGAATGACCTGTAAGTGTACTATGCAGAAAATTCATTACGAAAATTTATCACCAGGTACTCCAGATCTTCGGGTATCCTAGTTTTTATAGTTTCCCCTCCAAGTGGCCATTGAAACCTAACTCTTTATCAAATTTCAGCTCTCTGAAATTATGGGAAGTACCAGTTCTATTTTGATAAATTTTGCTTTCGTATAACTTTCGAACTAAATGACCTACAGACTTGAAATTTTGAATTCTTAGTATGTGACAATAGCTTACTGGATGATGAAGATTTCTGCGTTCTGGTGTGATCCAGAGGTTTTCAAATAGGTGCCTGAAAATGCGTCTTGGTGGTTCCAGTAAAGGATGATACGGCAGTGATTGATTCAGTGCTTCCAGATCGGAAATAAAGAAGACAAAACTTCATCTCGAATACTGAACACAGTTTAATTTCATTGGTATTAATAAGTTACATTATCCTCAAATTTCTGCAATCTATCAACTCCTTAAAGAATCCGTGTATCTTTAAATGAAATTTATCAGAGCGAGTAACTCAATTTCCTGGCCAATCGTCGAGCTTCTCCAATGGAGGCGCCAAACGAAATTGAAGTCCCTCGAGTACTTAGCAGAGGGCTAAGCTAAAAAGTAATCTGCTTTGTTATCAGCTTTCTAATTGACAATTTCACACTCGCTCCATAAGGCTGCAGCAATGGCTTTTTCAATTTTAAATCTCGTGGATTTCTTCAAAGTCTCGGCAAATCCGATAAATGAGATTGATTTTGTCCGGATTAACTCCCTTCGAATTTTCGGAGGGGCCCCGGAGCAATAGCCGTGAATCGGCCTTTAATTGGAAACGGGGGTAGTTGCGCCACATCACCCTTAATCTCTACTACTTCAATTTGAGGCCTAACGACTTCAGGTGCGGAAATTCAACGCCCAAACCGGCAATAGTTTCGAGTTAATGTAATGGCTGTTTCAAGGTCACGGCCTCATGGAGATTAACTGGAAATGTCAGGGGTTCTTTGGCAACTTAATTCGTCAAAAAAGGGATTTGTTCGTTTTAGAAACTCAGAATCAATTATTATTTTTCGTGTTGAAATATCATTACTGATAAGCAAATCGGAATATATTTAATTGAATTCTTTAATTAGAACCAATTATTGAACCTGTTGCTTCCAACTGTTTCGATACACAGATCTTCGGAGCGACTTATGTACTGATTTTGTCAATATGAGATGGTTTTTTAAATATTTGTGCCAGGTGAAGGGTTTTATGAATCTTTATAAAGCTTTAGATATTGAAGAAAATTCAAAATGATAGTAGTCGGTCCTCTTAACTTATAAAATACATAGCAGCAGAAACCCAAACTAGCACAAACAGTACCATGGCTTTTCAATTCAGAAATTTAGTTCCTTGAGCTTCTTTACTAGGAACGAGCTCACAAAGAGACTGGTCTAGAAATTTATAGCTCAAATAATAAAGCCATCTTTGAGGTAACCACAATAAATTCCACATGTACTAAACTTTTAAGGCACTTAGATTTCAAACGTTGCTGTTATTGTGACAAATACCAGCACAATGTGATTTTCTTCAAAATATGGGCATTTGTTGGTGATTATTTTAATGTAAAAGTTAATCGTTCACTTTTTTCATCAACTTATTGTTCGAAACATAGCCTCTTTCTCTTGAATTTTCACTTGAAAATAGTATAAATTGAATTATGAATGAACTTGTGATGTGAAGCTTCATTCTGAATAATAAACCATCATAAAATATTGGACGAAGCCTTCAGATTTTCCCACAAGCATTAAACCTCACTTATTTTATGTTCTACAGTCTCACATTACGAGCCACAGGTAGGTTTTCAGTTACAGAGCCATAATGAGTTTCAAGTGGGAAATTCTTCAAACATATCCAGTTTCTTTCATGCGAGCAGGTTCACTCATTAATGCTCTTATGTAAGGGGTTCAAGTTGCTATTAAGCGCTGCCCTATTATTTTTATACCGTTTGCCCTATTTTGTATCATTTCCTCTTTGTCCTAATAAAATTACGTCGTCCTGTTTCCATGTGTTGTGGACGAGTCATGAAAAGCGATGGTGTACCCTGTATGATATTGATTTAGATTATTCCATAGTCTCATTCTGCTCGTTTTATCTCTTAATATTTTAACTTTTGAATCAATAATTGTCGTTAGTCGATTCTATCAATGATCATGCTTTTAGTTTTCCATATGACCAAATTTATAGCAGAATTTATCTCTTGATACCCACAAGTACCCATATACCACAGTGATTGAAATAGTTTAATCATGAAATAAACTCATGATTATTATTATTACAATTATCATTATTATTATCATTATATCTCCAGTTTCTCAGGTTGTCCTGGTTGATTCAATGGGATACGGGTTTTTCGCCAAGCATTACCATAAGTTAATCCTGACTCAAAAATCTTCGGACTATTCTAGTGGTGTTCAGAATTACAACTTTCTGTAGCAGCATGTGAATATCTCTGTGTAGTCCTAGGAACTCCAAGCCATTGTGCAATTCCCATGGTATAACCCCTGTAGTAGATAGTAAAATTGGTACGATAGTGTGATTCCACATCCTTTTTATCTCATCTGCTAACTCAGTGTACTTTCTTTTGTGCAATGGTATTCAACAGGTTATGCGTGATAGGGATCGCGATGTCTACAATAATAGTTTCGCTTGATTGCTTGTCTCTCATAACGATATCAGGTTTGTTAAAGGGGGAACTGCGATCGGTAATGATCGATCGATCTTAATAAACAGTGAATTGGTTGGTTTCGATGACTGACTTAGAAACATATTTATAGTAAGGTATCTTAGGTTCGTCTGTATTGAGTCCCAGCCTGTTACAAATATTTTGATGAATTACTAAATAATCATTTTGGGCAAGTAGACTACATGCTGATGTAACGTGTTGTATTGTTTCGGGTTTTTCTTTACATTTTCTACACCTGTCATCTCTCACCTTAGGGTCTTTAACAATATGTTTCAGGTAGTTTCACTTGGTCCTGTATGGCTAGGGTAAATCCTTCTGTCTCCGGGAACAGTTCTCCTTTTTTAAGCCAAGCATTCGACGCACTTTTGTCAACAAACGGTTGAACGAAGTCATGTGGGTGTCTCCCGTGAAGTGTCTTTCCTCGCCATTCTCGGTGTTTGTCCTCCTTGTTGCGAACCTCTTCTGTTCTCTATACTGCCCTATTTGCTAACTTGAGTGGGGTATATCCCTTATCTATCAAGCAGATGCTCCGATGGAGGGGTGATATTGAGCTTCTCTGGTGGAAGTATGTCCTAATGAGTTTGATCTGATTGTTGTGTAAATGTTTTATGTCTATGAGACCTCTCCCTCCTTCGCCCCTAGGGATTGTCACCTTTACGGTGCTCCATTTGAGGTGGTGATTGCGTTCCTTAGTCAACTCAGTTCTAGTTTTCCTCATCATGTTCTCGAGGTCTGTGTCGGTCCATGATATTACTCTAAAAGAGTAAGTCAATACAGGTATTGCCTGGGTGTTGAGGGCTTTGAACAGATTTTTACTATTTTATATGTAGTATCTCCTTCATTCATGGACTCAATCAAGCCGCCACTATTGAGCTGAACGTCTCCTGCTCTGCATTTTCCTTTTTCTATATTTATAACTCTGCATTTCTCCAGGCCGAATTTCATACTAATATCGTCAGAAAATTGCTCCACTAGCCTAATCCGTTCCTTGAGTTTGTCGTGAGATGGGGCATATAATTTAAGGTCTTCCATATATAACTGATGTGATATGGTATGTTTGACTCAAGTGTTTTTGAGTTTCTCTAAATTGGTCTCCTTGGAATCCCTCGGTTTATCTTGATTTCGGGTGTCATGATGGTGGAATCAATGGTTGTCAAATGGATTGTTGTTCTCCACGATTGCATAAGATGTTGTAAGAGATTAGAAACCCTGTCACGAGCCCGCCCGGTTCCAGAGAGTGTACCAAATACCTCCCGGACTAGCTCTCAGAGCTGAGACTATTTACTAGGGCGCCACTCTCTTTTATGATGTTAAATAAAAGGGAGGTATCACCACAGATCTCAGGGGAAAACAAAAGAGAGAAAACGTACACGAAAACCCACTCTCTAGAAGCCAGAACAAGCTCGATCACACAAAATGAGAGTAGTGACTGGTAGGAAGAAAAAAAGGATCAATTGTTTAACAATTTAATCTCACCAAAAATGTGGTGATAACACTACAACTAATCAATGTCCTACCACAAAATATCTCTATCGAACTTACTAGTCAAATATCTTAATATGCGTTTAACCGAATTATATTACTAAACTTATCACCCAAAGGTGAACCTCAAAGTTAGATTAATACTGGCCAGCATGAATAAAACACCCATGTAACGGTCTATATCTAGGTGACTGAACAACAGGTCAACTGTTTATCGCTATATCAATGTCTCGACCTAAGTCGTTTATATTCTCAGATAACTTAAATGCTACGGACTAACCTTACATAACAGTCTAAGATGTACAGTGACTGTGAACAAAAGGATATTATGGGTTCTCAACCAACATTCACTCTTCAACCCTCGTAGAAAGGAAATTGGGTCAATACGTACTTCAGGCTCTTCGTAATACAATAATTCACATTACTTCCACAAGGCAAATGGCAACCAGGGTGTCTATTGTTCGATCTTCCAAGTAGAATGTGTTCAGATAGCTAGTACAGATGGTTTGTACAGAACGTAGATCCTACGTAGACTCACTTATTTCAGACAACCTCAAAACCGCCTCAGACAGCTCGCAGACAGTTTGCAGATAGTTCACAGAGTTCACAGACAGTTCGAGATCCGCAGCACAACAAACATAAGTACTCTCAACATAAAACGGAGCTAAAATAAAAGAAGTTGCAGAAATGGGCAACGTGACCGAATATAGGTTATCTTACCTAATCTTCTCCATCGAATATCTTCCCCTTTATAATCCGCATTAAGCGTTAACCTTTTCCATAAACCAAATAGAAACAGGTCTCTATTAGGGCTTAAACCATAAATCTTGTTCCAATCCGCAATCAATACGATAAAAATCCAAGAGTTTAATGGTTTGATACTCGCCAGAAAAACGGAGAAAAGCAAAGTGACACGCTCCAGCTGATTTGCGTCAACCCGACATATACGACCACAGACGCAATCACAGAGCGGAGAGCATTCAGTAACGCTACCATCAACAGTAGTGCCACGGGTCGGAAAATGTACTATCTAGATAGCGGCGTTGCCAATAGTTGGTCGGAACTAACGGAACGGAAATTTTAAACCGTGACAACTCCCCCTTCCTTCCACAGGAGGTGAGCATAGGTCACCGACGACTCACATAAGAACCATATTGCGCACTCGCCAAACAAAACTCAACGCCAAGATGGCAAAACAATCAAAAGTGAAAGATATCTAGTCACTGAGGGCGACTAGATACCGGCTTGTCCAGCTGGGTATAACGGAAAAACTACAAGAAGAAGAAGAAAGCAATCGATTCAACCAAAAACAAAACAATAAGCCAAAATGGTCGAAATGTCAAATTTTGAAACAAAGAAAAACTTAACCGGAATCCGAATCGAAGACCACGGTTAAGTGGTGCTGAACAAGGAGGACTTGCTTTATCGAAGGTCGCAACCTCCACGACCCCCATCACATCCTAGAGAGGTGATGTCCGAATCGGGAAACTCAAAATCGGGATAATAATTTACTCAAATATAGGCAACGTCAAAGCCGGAAATTCCAATGGTCCTCGTGGGTAAAGTGCGCTGCGACAATACACGACCACTGGTGTCACTAACTCGTCAGGAGTTTCTCGAAAAAAACACAATAAAAGGAAAATCTCATTCAAGACACGCGCCTTCCAGGCAAACGCAAAGAAAAGTCACAATCGGGTATTTCACGTCATCAACTCGGAATCAAAAACGCCAAAAGTCGCCACATCGGCACAAAAAAAATCCAATCGCCGACACGGCAAAAAAAAACCACAACACTTCTGCTCCAAGGCAGCCAACAGTGTAAGCCAATACGAAATCAAATCATCCCCACCATAATCGGGATCCCAAACTCACAAAGCGAAGGCAAGGCACAACAAAAAAACAAAACGAAACGGACACGTCAGATGTTAGACGGTCATAATCCCGAGCATATGACGGTCCCAAAATATATCCCCACCGTCACCGGGGCTAAAACGTACAGAAAAGGCAAGGTACGAACGACATTTACTTACTGAAACGGACTCGTCAGATGTTAGACGGTCATATTCCCGAGCGTATGACGGTCCCAAAAATATCCCCACCGTCACCGGGGCTAAAACGTAGAAACAAAAGGCAATCTCAAGCCGGAACGCACTCATAAAGCACTAAGCCACCCGACAACTCAGAACCACCAAAACTAGGTACTCTCCTCCAAACAGGTATCAGGATATCGTCTGAGATCTTTAACATGCCAGACACCTCTATCACTTCCATCCCTCCATTGCAGTTGATAAGCATTATGGCCAACTCTCCGACGCACAGTGCAGGGTCCGACAAATCTGGGCGCCAACTTGGAGGCAAAGCCCTTAGAGGCATCAGATAAAAGTTTATTGCGGGTCAGGACAAGATCTCCCTCTCGGAAAGTGACAGGACGGCGGCGCAAATTATAACGTTGACGATTACGCTCCTGAGCGCGAGCCAAGCGCTTCTGAATGTCGGCAAACAACAGCCGGTAGCCAACCTTTTTAGCGTCCACAACCTCCGAAGGACGTCTAGGGTCCAACTCTACCACAGTGTTATAGGCATCTCCAGATGGGCGATATTCTCTGCCAAAATTAGCGAAGTATGGGCTACAACCAATAACCTCATGACGACCAGTACGAACGGCGCAAGTAACAGCAGAAAGGTGTTTACTCCAAGTTTTATGGTTATCCTTGACATAACAGGAGAGCATGGTCTTAACTATACCATTGCTGCGCTCGGTAGGATCACAGTGCGGACTATAAACTGGAGTGAATATGATGTTGACTTTATATTTCTGACACAGCGACGTGAAAGAGGTACTGCGCATCTGGGTGCCATTATCGCAAATGAGCAAACGAGGAACTCCGTAAACAAGAAAAATATGCTGCTCCAGCAGATGACAAAGGGAAACAGCAGTAGCATTGCGCAAAGGAAAGGTCAAAACATACTTGGAGAAATAATCAGTAACTACTAAGATGTACTTATATCCGTTGGACGATGGCAAGGGACCCACGAAATCCAAACTTATCATCTCCCAAGGTTCGGTAACAACCGGTCGGGTTCCCATAGTTCCAGCAGGAGCTTGAAGGTCAGGTTTATGCTCCAGACACACCGAGCAACGACTCACATATCGGGCTACATCGGCACGCATCTTAGGCCAAAAATAGCGTTGTCTCAAGCGCCAATAAGTCTTAAAGACACCAGGATGTCCGGCGGAAATATCATCATGATGTTGACGAAGTAGGCTCTTCCTGAACTCCCTAGGTACCACCAATTTCCAACAATCCCCCGCATCTCCTAAACCAGGATAAGGGGCGGAAACGTATTTCCAAAGTAAGCCATGCTCCTCCCTCCAGGTAGGGTATTTGTCCGGAAATGTGTTCAAGTCTTCTCTCATCTTGAGATACCAAGGATCCCTAGACTTATGGAACAGCTGGCGATCATCAGAGTCCAGCACCTCGTCCACAGACACTGGGACGGACCTGGACAACATATCAGGCACGACATTCAGTTTACCCTTGCGATGGACAATTTCAAAGGTGAAGGGCATCAGGCGCAAACTCCAACGAGCCAATCGACCCTGTGGGTCCTTTAGGTTATGCAGCCACAGCAAAGAGTGGTGATCGGTAATTACCTTGAAGAAGGTACCCTCCAGGTAATGGCGTAGTTTTTCAACAGCCCAAATCACGGCAAGGCACTCACGCTCCGTGGTCGAATAGTTGCGCTCTTGTCGAGTTAACGAACGGGAAAGATAGCACAAGACTCTCTCACCATCATCAAATTGTTGGGTGAGAACGGCTCCGAGTCCGTAGGCGGAGGCATCAACTTGCACAATGAACTGGCGATCAAAGTCAGGGGCAAGTGAGTACAGGGGCAGACGCTAGCTTCTCTTTTATTTCACTGAAAGCTAATTCACACTGGGGTGTCCAATTCCAGCGGACATTTTTCTTAGTCAAATTCGAGAGGGGTTCGCTCAAATCGGCCAAATTAGGAATGAACCGGCGATACCATGCGGCGGTTCCCAAAAAGGAACGGATGGCGGCAACATTAGTGGGAGTAGGAATACTCAAAATAGCCTCGACCTTTTCAGGATCCGGGCGAAGACCATGTCTGTCGACAACATACCCCAAATATTTCAGCTGAGGGCGACAAAAACACATTTTCACGCTTCACGACAAAACCAGCCGCTATAAGCCTATCCAACACCTTACCCAAAATTTCCAAGTGTGTGGCGAAATCTCCACTAACGATGACAATATCGTCCAAGTACACAAAGACGTACGGCTGAAGATCAGGACCAAGAACACCGTCCATAATACGTTGGAAAGTAGCGGGAGAATTAGTTAGTCCGTAAGGCAAGCGTCGAAACTGATATAAGCCGCGACCAGGGACGGTGAAAGCCGTATATTCCCTCGAGTTAGAAGCCACCTGAACGTGGTGATAGGCCGTTTTTATATCCAAAGTGCTCAACACACGAGCATCGCGCAATTTGTCTAGTATTCCAGAGATATATGGAATAGGATAAGCGTCCCTCTTGGTGACGGCATTAAGGCGCCTATAGTCGACGCAAAAACGATAAGTACCGTCCTTCTTAGGGACGAGACAGACTGGTGAAGACCACGAGCTACCAGAAGGTTCAATTATTCCCTTTCTCAACATATCATCAATTTCCGCGTCTATGATCTTTTGTTTGTGTGGGGAAACTGGATACCAACGTTGTTTGACAGGTCGGGTATCAGGAAGCAATTCAATCTGGTGCTCAGCAGCAGACGCACATCCAAGGTCATCGCCCATGCGAGCAAATTTTTCTTCAACATTCTATCCAGCTGCATCCTCTCAGCAGGTGAAAGGAATTCCTTAACGCCATTCGAAGCCTCGAGTTCATCCAAAGCTTCTACAGGGAAGCAAAGTGCCAGACATCATCTCTTATATTAGGCACTATATCCATTTTTCTCCAAAAATCTATCCCAAGTATCAAGGAATGCCGCAAAGATGGAACCACCATTAGGTTCAACCAAATCAGCTTGTTCTTCAACTTAACAGGAGCCGAAATATAACCAGGACTCTCGCATATATCCCCATTAGCCACAGTACACGATTTAAGCGATGGAGTCAGTTTCAATCCAATCTCCAAAAGTCTCTCATATCCCTTACTACCCACAAGCGAAACACTCGCACCGGAATCTAACAAACCCACAAATTTAAGCCCCAAAATATGTACAGTAAGGTAAGGTCGCTTGTCTCCATCAGCATGGGACAAAATGTAATCAAGAACAGCTGCTCTTCCTATGACCGCACTATGATCAGACGAGGACGACCCGCGGTCATCTAGTTTCCTCGTCGGGAGTTTTCCGAAGGCGGAGGAGAAGCAAAGCGTACAGATCGAGAATTTACCTGAGGAGAGCAATCAGGGCATGTCCGAACAGTAAAACCGGTTTTTCCGCAGCGATTACAAAGTAATTGTCTTGGTGACGGACAATTGACACGTCTATGACCAGACTTCTGACAGTTCCAAACACGACAGCGGTCGACGTCGTCGGCGGTTCACGAGGACTCACCTCAGAAAGAGAACTAGACCGAGAGCTAGAAGAAGCACAAGGAAGCGACACACACGCTGGTTCGGAGTCAACATAACTCTGACGTTTCCTAGATGGAGGCACATAGCTATCAGCACGATACTTTTTAACCTCGAGGCGCAGGCACACATCCTCCAGTTCCTGTAGGCCATCAACAACAGGCAACTGCGTCGCATAAAAAGGCGCCAAATTTCTGGTTATTATTCCTAACTTTATCTGTTCATCAACTTCCCCATATCTCCTAAACATAGAGTTCATGCACGTCAAATAATCCACAATTGATTCTGAGGGATCTTGCGTTCGGTTCAAGATATCGGTGAACAAACGAGAACGATAATCTGGAGGTTCGTAATGCCTAAGAAGCAGGGAGGACAAGCTCTTCCAGTCCTTAAATTTATCACGATTAGATCGATACCACATTAACGCTCTACCGGAAAAAAGATCAACAGCTGAATCGAAAATTTGACTCTCTGTCACTCCACGAGCCCTTCCCAACTCTACAACACGTTCCAAGAAACTATGCACCGTAATATCCTTCGGATCACCCGTGAAAGTTAAATTCCACTTCTGTAAATTCAAAGAACGAGGAGGTTCCCAAAATTCGCATGAGTGCTAGTACGAGCAAATGGTGGATGCGCGGAAGCAACCGAGGCTTCATCATCAGAACAGTCACCCTCAGAGGAGGAGCAACAAAAAACAGAGGCAGGATCATAAGCCGGAGGCTGAGCGCAAACATCAACTAAAGTACTCTTACATTTTTTAAGCATATCAGCAACATTCAATGGCAAAGATTCTTTCGAACTACCAGACTCTAAACGTTCCAACCGAGAAACGACATGACACAACCTAGTAAATATCGCCTCAAGGCATGGGTCAGGTCCCCTAAACAACGTTAACAATTCATCATACTTGCTCATACAAATATTAAATTCTGATACAGTATCCAACTCAACTATAGGATACTCAAAAGACCTATTACCCTTCTCTACTTTCAACAAAGGACGCAAACAGGCACGCAAATCCCGAACTGTCTGTGCATCCGAACATTTAAAACCTCTTACACGCAATTCATATTGTAATTCATCTTTCTTAAGCCTATTAAGATTATTTTTCAGAACCATACTTGCCAAATACCTTTACAATAAAATCAAAATATGATCAAAATCTGAAAATCAAGGTAAACCGCACAAAAAAATTCAAATGAACCTTAAAAATAACAATCTATTTTCATCCAGTCACCACCTCAGTTGAACTTGTATAAATAAAAACAATCTCAAAACAAGTTCCCTCGAAACCACTTGAGCCCCACGTTGGGCGCCACTTTATGTCACGAGCCCGCCCGGTTCCAGAGAGTGTACCAAATACCTCCCGGACTAGCTCTCAGAGCTGAGACTATTTACTAGGCGCCACTCTTTTTATGATGTTAAATAAAAGGGAGGTATCACCACAGATCTCAGGGGGAAAACAAAAGAGAGAAAACGTACACGAAAACCCACTCTCTAGAAGCCAGAACAAGCTCGATCACACAAAATGAGAGTAGTGACTGGTAGGAAGAAAAAAGGATCAATTGTTTAACAATTTAATCTCACCAAAAATGTGGTGATAACACTACAACTAATCAATGTCCTACCACAAAATATCTCTATCGAACTTACTAGTCAAATATCTTAATATGCGTTTAACTGAATTATATTACTAAACTTATCACCCAAAGGTGAACCTCAAAGTTAGATTAATACTGGCCAGCATGAATAAAACACCCATGTAACGGTCTATATCTAGGTGACTGAACAACAGGTCAACTGTTTATCGCTATATCAATGTCTCGACCTAAGTCGTTTATATTCTCAGATAACTTAAATGCTACGGACTAACCTTACATAACAGTCTAAGATGTACAGTGACTGTGAACAAAAGGATATTATGGGTTCTCAACCAACATTCACTCTTCAACCCTCAACCCTAGTTCGATCTTCCAAGTGAATCTTGTACATTTGGAGGACTCGTATAAGCCAGGAATGCGGAACGCTGTCGTATGCTTTCTGGTAGTCAACACAACAAAAAGTTAATTTTCTTTGTTTCTTTTTGACTTCTTTAAGTATAGTCGAGTCAATAATGAGTTGTTCTTTACACCCTTTGGTATCTTTTCGGCATCCCTTCTGTTCTTCGCTCATTATGTTGCGATCTTCGATGTAAGTGTTCATTATTTTAGTTATACATTTTGTTTACAGTTTACAGACAGATGATCGGTTTATACTTTGAGGGATCACTGCTTAGCTTTCCTTTAGGAAGTAGATATGTTTTGCCCTTTGTGATGAATAGGGGTATTTTTTCGGGGTGGTCGAGGAAGTCGTTAATGAAGTCTGTCAGTTTATCATGTACACTAGAGAGTTTCTTGTACCAGCAGTTATGTACATTGTCGCTTCCTAGGCTCTTCCAGTTATGGGTGTTCTTGATTACTTCAATAACCATTTCTTTTGTTATTTTGGGTTCCTCCATCGGTTTTACTCTCGTATAGTCTTTCTCTTCTCTAATTAACCATTCTGCATATTTATTGTACTTTCCACCTTTGCTCCATATCGTTGGCCAGTATGTGGTTATATTTTTTTTTTGGGTATCTCTGCAATCTCTCCTTGTGATTCTGTCTCGGCCTTGAGTGTTCTGTAAAATTTCTTCTCGTTGTTAATAAATTCATTGTTTTGTCTCTTTTTCTTTGTGCATTTCGAGTATCTTCTGAGTCTTGCACATAGTGCGGAAAACTTTTGATGTAAAGTGTCGAGAATGTCAGCTGCATTTGAGGGTTTCTGTTGATAGGAGTCTTTTGTTTACGATAGCCCTACGTTGATCAGCTATGCGTTGTTCTGTTACTTGAACGTCAGAATATTCTGCAACGAATGCTTGGTGAAGTCTCTGTCGATATGCTGTTATTTCGGTCTCGAGTCTTGTTAGGTAATAATAAGTGTGCATGATGAACATATTAACCTCTGGTGTCTATTTCATGCGCATTCTATTTCTTCCTGCAAGGGTGGTCTTAGGTAATAGGGGATTTTCCCTCCCAGAAACACTACTCACAGTCACAGTCTCCATAGATGGTTGTTGAGTGTTCTCTTCGATTTCGGCATCTGTTGTTTTTTCGGGTGACCCGATCGTGGTCTGCCTAGTTATAGTACTTGACCCACGATCATCACCGGCTTGCATGCTGTCACTTCTAGCGGTGGCTCCAGAAGTGCCCTGATGTTGCCCCCCAGGAGGTAGCATTTTTCCGAGGTATTTATAACTCCTTAATCTTTTCTCCATTTCTGGGTGTGCGCTTTTTATACCTACAGTCAGGTTCAACACAGCCGCTTCATATCTGAAGTATTATTTTATTATTATTATTATTATCATTATTATTATTATTCATACAATTTTTGGTTGACCGAAAGTTTGGAAAATACACGTGATTTGAGGAGAAGTGAATAATATTTGCAGATTAAATTCAAGTGGAAAATCTCACTCAATTCTGTGAGGTCTACGAGAATGATTCTCAGTCAAAATTGAAAAACTTTGAAACATTTTCTGTTCTAGTTCATGAAACAAGTAGAACAGTTCGTGCTACGCACGATTACGTCCTAACGGAGTCAGCTAGAGAGTAGGAATTCTTAGGTTAGGTTAGGAGTAATAAAAAAAAATTCAAACTTTACAGTTTACAGAAGGTTATTCCATTATCAATCTATTATTGAAAATTACTCTCGGAAAGAGCATGTTTTGCTGATTTTATTGGAGTACTATACAACTATGAATCGTAAACTTCTTCGTGGGACCCAGAAACTCCCTAAAACACCCAAAAATTCTGCTTAGTGCTAAGTGCTGAGCCCATAACAACCGCCGATGCCTCACCTTCTTATCTGCCCAATAAATCGAAGGAAAAGACTTCTCCTCCGAGTTGAGGTGTATCCTTGAGTATGAAATGATGTTGTCAAGGCTAGAATTGCGGGCAATTCAGCTGATGACGTTGCGATATCGCATGTAAACCGTGATCGACCCGAGTGCCTACGGAACTGCAGGTCTAATTAGCTGTAAGACGATAACGATAACGCCTTCTAGCACGCTATCGGGATCATCGGGAAGCAAGTAGGAGGTGTCCTGATGGATACTGGAGCATCTTAGATCGTGTAAGTGACACCTGAGGGAAATCAGTCGATTAGGATTCCTCTAACCGGAACGAGATATAGTTTCAAGGCGATGGTGGGTGGTGTACATATACATAATTGAACCGATCAGTATACAGGTTGTTGCTATGGCCATTCCATTGATTCTACCATAGATTTCTATCCCTTCTTCCGAAAAGAGGTCAGATAGTGAAACACAAAGAGAAACTTACATTGCTAGTCGCCTACCTGTGTTTCAGATAAATTTGAGGTTATCCAAACATGTCAGAAAGGATGTTCAGTAGGTGAAATCGTTAATCGGCCAAGTTCTACCAGTAACGACTGAGATCTGTAAGAGATGAGTGCTAAAATCATTTTCATAGTAGATTGTAGTAGCGACGATGCCGATGTGGAATTATTAGGCATCATTGATACGTTTGATGAAGAAAGCTATTCTGTTGTTCTGTTGTTTTGAATGATTATTAATTCGCATATAGGTTTCAATTGATCCAGAAACCGTGCCTCATTCATATCGAAGTCATTATAATAGAAATTGTTATTTATATATGAGTAAAACTCCTCTCGCAGATTTTTCAAACATTGACAACTAAATTTTTCATCATTTCCCAAAAGCTACTAAGTTTAAAATTATTTCGTATACAAAATGAAGCCATGAATAGTATATAACATTACTAGCAAGGTAAGAGGGTTTTTACTGGCGAATAGAGGATATAACTGACGAACGCAGGGGCGTTAGTTACCTCCGTGAGCCAGTAAAACCCGTTACTTTGCGTGTATTGTTTTATATTTTATTTGTTTCTCATTTGTAAAAATTTCCAAAAATATCTCAATAATTTGTCGCAAATGTCGTAAGCTATGGAAGCGTTGCCATGAACAAGTCTGTTTATTTTCTTCACATTTGTTTTGGCGAAAGCGAAAATGAATGTACCAAATGAAATTAATGAGGCAGATAGCAGTGCAGCTTCAAGTTTATTACCTGCAAAATCGGCTTCAAGGTACGAGCGAGAATACGACGACTTTAAAAAGTGGCAAATCAAAAATAGTGAGATTGGGGTAACTGAAGATGTTTTATTGGCTTATTTAAATCAACTATCAGCTAGATTCAGCCCTAATACTTTATGGACAAAATGGTCTATGCTGAAAAGCTGCTTGGAAAATGAAAAAATGCCCCTGTGTTTGTTTTTCTCAAAAAATTTATTGGAAAATATGACGTTTAGTTGTCATTTGTCAAAATGTAACTTAAATACGAGATAAATAATCATTCAACACTGAAACGAAAAACTCTTTTCCTCTGCAATGGTTTAAAACCAGTGGAAAGCGTTATACGCCAAAAAGTTACCAAAAGTTAACCAGGGTTAAGCTATTAAGCCAAACTATTCACTCTGTTGTCATTATTATCCAATTTCTTCATATATTTCATTAACTTAAATCACGTAAAACTATTATGTGGATAAATAATGCTGAAATATTTCATTCAACACTCATTGTACCAATTGTTCGAGGATGGTGTATATGGTGTAGAACGTAATGTCGAGAATTTCAGCTCTTTCCTATCATTGGACACAATTCAGGACATCGTAGTAGCAACAGCTGTCCTTCATAATATTGCTTGTGACAAATGAAAATGTACCCGAAGTAAGCAAACACTGGAACGGAATTAAATGAAAATGTTGGAAACAATTTTCTCTGCAATGGTTTACCAAACCAGTAAATTGTGAAAGCTAATTTTTGTTCCCGGATTATCAATTATTTTTGTTGTAGTTAAGTTTTTAATTTTCTAAAATTTTTGCCCCTCAATTTCTCTGGAGCTCTCTCTATTTCATGTCTTAAAGAAATACTAATTGTTGTGAAACGTTTTCACAGTTTACTATTAGTTAACTAGAAAGTATTTGGTCAAATTACCGACAGGTTAACTATACTTTGTGAAACCGGGTGTTAAAGAAATCCATTATGAGGCCCTTGTAGGGTTGATTTAACGTCATGTCCTCCATAGTGAATGCGTTCCTAATTCTGCTTCGAGTTGAAACGTCAAACATCACAGTCATAACACTCAAAGAGTAAGTAAGTGTATTATGTGATATTTGATGTGTAATATGATCGCATCAATAACTTTCTCAATCCCTTTTGTACCAGTTGATTTGCTTTCCATTACCAATGTTTATGCCTCAAAACGTAATTCGATTTGTGTGTTTAGACATGGAAAGATCATTCGATTAATTTTATTTCGACGTGACATCCTCTTATAATTCGATGGAGCCGGCTGCAGACACGAAAAAACATTGCTGTTGAGGTGTTATCTTGCTCTGTGGCGTTCCATCTAAGGCTTTAAGTGCAAGCGGCCTCCAGGTTCGGCAGACATCTGTCTTTCTCCTACATGAGTGAGCGATGCGTCCTCGCGGCCAGCTGCTATACAGTAATACCAAAGAGTAGAAACAAGAGGGTGTACTCTGTCAAATTATTACTGAAAATTTTGTTCACGTATTTCGAAGCGAAACCACAGAATCGCATAAAACGATTCCTCCCTTGACTCAAAATCCCATAAGAGCAATGTAAATCGAGGCAACACCAATGAAATCACATTTCGTTATCACGTGCAATAAGATAGCCAATCGGTTCCTAGTTCCTTTAGCAGGAATCTAAACAGAAAATGATTTTAATCGACATTTAGATGAATTTCAAAATCATATTTTTATTTATTAGGAAATATGAAAGCACTTTTCTTTCATGACAAGTGTTTCTGAACGATTTACTTCAGGAACCAATGTTAATTTGAGTAGCAATATTTTGATCATTTGTATTTTGATCATTTGCAATCTATTTTAATTTATTAATAAAATATCTTATAATTTAAAGCTACAACAATTCAACTGAGAAAATTGTAAAAGTTCACACCTTTTAAAATTTTAGGTCATTTCCATACAACTTTGAGGAAGAGTTCAATAACAGAATATTTATTTCCTGTGGAATATGTGTGAAGACCAGAGAGAATTCATAACAAACAAGAAAATATCATTTGACACAATGGACGAATTAAATAGGAACGTTATCCACATATAGTTCAACTAATACTGCAGTTTTGTAAACAAACGAATAAGAAATATCCTTTTTCAAAATCATATGAGAAGAAGAAATTTTCTTTTAATTGATCTTATTATATGTGGATGAAAATTGTTTGATAAGCATTTCTTAAAAATTTTTAAGTATTTCCTAATACAAGAATGTAAGAATAATGTATAATATATTTTCATCAAAATTTTAATGGAACCATTATATTATGCTTGCAAGTTAGAAGTCCTTTGATTATTGATGACAAACTTCTTACGAAGAAGTTAATTTCTGTCTTATGAATTGTTTTACCAATTTCAAAGTTACACAAAATAAGCTGACGAATAATTGTAATCATTAAAGTTTGTGAATTTTGCTGATCAAATTTTTTACCAATTCCAGACAATAATTTCACTTTCATGAATTGAATGTCTAAAAAATGGACTAAAACAAGAGTGCAACAAATAAAAAGGAAATTTTCTTTATAATTCATTTAATATAGTTACATCAAAAGTTAAAAAAAATTCATTAAAAATTTGTAGTAAAGTTTTCTTCAGCATTATCAATCTTTGTCATATAATTATCTCGGTTCCATCTTGAGCATTCTCAGAACATAAAAGAACAATTTCCATTTCTATAAAAATATTCATACATACAAAGGGATCAGAACCCTGAACTTGATATCCAGTTGAACGGTAACTTTTGGAAGAAAACACTGAGAAATATTAACTTAACATCATTTGTGCTGCAGTATATTAAGCTTTCTAATTTTTTTATTTTTCCTTTTGTTACATTCATCACCCTGTAAATTTTGATTTGCATACTTCATTATGTAAAAAATTCTGATTTTTTAAAACAAATTTAGCATATATTTCTAAGGAAACTGGGCAAGGATGATGGAAAGGGATAGTTCTCAGCTTTTGGATTAGCAGTTGATGAGGAGATGTAGTGGCAGCGGCTTTCATGTTTTGTGATGTTTGCACATTGCAGTTTACCATTATTGTGGAACATGTTTGAGTTCCCTTATTGATTCCTATTCCATCGGTTTGTGTACCTATATCAAAGCTTTTCGGTCTCTTAAACAGGTTCAAAGTAGGATCAGCCGTTTTATTTATGGAGCGGCCAGTAATTAAATAAGGTTGATCACTGCAAATCCTGTTTCCTCAGAATTGTCGCATCGCTGCAGGCCAATTTCCATTGCAGGGCTTGTTGAGGGTCATCTGAACTGGGAAATCTAAAGAATCTCACACCCGAAACATTCGAACATTACTTAACTGAACATCTTCTCTTGGTTTCACTCATTTTATCTACAAACCAGACTTCTCTGCAGAGCTATGAAAAAGCTTAATCCAAATATGAAAACCCGTGCGGAATGAAATTCTAGATTTCCTATACAAAATCAGCGATAACATTTACTCCATATATCACACTATCATTAAAAATTTTCGAATGGAGGGAAAAGAATTCATAGACAAGTTATATAAAATATGCCATTTAATTCAAAGGTTTTGATTAAATTAAGGACCTGCTATGATTTTCAGAAATACCCGGTGAATTGTTTCGAGGTTTAAATTCGAATTTGGAGAAGAGAGAGAGATATATCCTCCTCTTATTAGTCCCGCCCCATTTTTAACGATAGAATTCTCAAGGTCATTGAATCGTTGACGAGAAAAAGGCCGGAGTGCTCCATCTTTGTAAGTTAATCTTTGGTAATACATTCAAATGTTTCGTCAAGTATGAAATGCGATGAGAAAATAATGTGATGTCGATTGTTTGAAGCAACTATAATTGCGGCAATAAGGGTAATGATTCTTTCGTTACAAACTTTCTGAAAGTAATAATATTGATACAAAATGTATTCTATAAAATAATAAAATAAATATTAAATTCTAACAGTCAACTAGGAATTTGGACAATAAATTTCATTTGAGTATTTTATACATATAAGTTTATTTTCTAAACGAAGAATTTTATGAAAAATTGAAACCATTTCATTAGTATTATCTTATAACGTTTTCACAGTCAGATATCGTCAGTAAGTGGACGCGACAGACAACCGATGTTTTTTTTTTTCAGAAAATCTGCATGAGAAAGTGAAAATTCCTTAAGTTAGTTTAAGAAAAAAAGTTTATTTATAGGATTTTTCTGCTTAAACTTACTGTAGGATTCTCCCCTCTTCGTTTGTATGTTTGATTAAGGACCACCCAATGTGATGAAGTTGTAAAGTAAATTTATTGGATCAGTTCAGGTGTCATGACCAACATGGAACAAACTTTATCTCAACTCAATTCCTAGACTAATATTGAATCTAAAGGATCATCCTGAAACGAATACAGATTCGCCTGGAAATTGTTCTCCAAATACTCCTTCCGTTTGTTCATTTTCACCAGTCTGTTCAATAGGAGTTTGAAACCCTAATTCGCAGCTTTTGGGATTTCTAATTACATACCTATTTCACTCGGAACTGTTAAACTAGTCTAATTTTCTTCAGTCTTTGCAACTGAACCTCGTCTCTGTCTCCTGAAGCTGTCATTTCCAATTCATCCATGAAATTGGAAGATGAGAGTTTTTCAAGGCTTCTGGAGCTTCAAACGATTCTAGTTATCCTCAACTAACCACAAACGTTTGAATAACTTACGATCTCGAATTGGGGATGATGTTGATTAAGAAATATTTCCCAAATGTCTGTAATTTTCATATATCGAGCAGAATATAGTTTCAATCGACTGGTCCTCATCTAGTCATTTTCTCATTAATATCTAATTAAAATTAACAAAAGCACTAATGTAGGGTCAGCATGTTCTTAAATACAGGGTGCGGCGAAAGTCAGTTTACCGTTTTGTATATGAGAAAAAAATGCAAAAATGATTGGAAATGAATTAATTTTCGGGAGAAATATAACATCAATAATTACTCGTGGCCTCACATTTTATGTTCGAATTGTTTCCCCCCTCTTCAACAGACATGCGGCATCGTTTAGTCATGGTAAAACAAATTTTCTCTATTTCAGTGTCGTAATGAATTCATTACAGTACTAAAAACAGTGCTGTAATGAACTCATTACAGCATTTTTTTTAGTTATATTTTTCGTTTTGTGGTTGACAACTCTGACATCCTGTCCTTTCGAATGTCAACACGCGTCCATTGCATGTCTATTGTCAATATTAAACCATGTAGAGATTTAAATGCACTATTCAAATTCTACAGGGTGTTCGGCACATGGAGCGTCAAATTTTTTTGGGGAGTTGGTAGGGTCATTTGCTACCTTTTCAGTCTTGGAACCTGGGTCCTTAGTTTTACGGTTACGGAGGTATGATTTTTTTATTAGGTTTTTCTAAATTACCCAAAATGTACCATTCGAAGCCCCATAAATTTTTTTGCGTGTGCTTTTAAATGCATTTTTTTTATTGTATTAAGTCAACATGAGTGTGTGTTTAAAAAAAACGTATTTATTGTTACAGATAACACCACAAAATTAAAACGTGGGCTTTTTATTAAAAAAAAAAATTTTACAAACTAAGTTTGTAAAAGCTGTAACTTTTTTTTAAATTTCAATAGGAGTGGAGATGTTTTCATACTTTCTTAATTTTTTTTTAATAAAAAGCCCACGTGTTAATTTTGTGGTGTTATCTGTAACAATAAATACGTTTTTTTTTGAACACACACTCATGTAGACTTAATATAATAAAAAAAATTGCATGTAAAAGCACACGTAAAAAAAGTTATGGGGCTTTGAAGGGTACATTTTGGGTAATTTAGAAAAACCTAATAAAAAAATCATACCTCCGTAACCGTAATACTAAGGACCCAGGTTCCAAGACTGAAAAGGTAGCAAATGACCCTACCAACGCCCCAAAAAATTTGACGGTCCATGTGCCGAGCACCCTGTATAATCTGTCAATTTTCGTATCAGTCACACCAACTGCGAAAATAAAATACAAAAGGCACTAGGAGGTATAATCTGAATTTTTCATTGTATTACAATAAATTTCTCTCAATTCTTGACTGAAATAGAGAAAATATCGTCTAATACTCGTTGCAGAAGGCAATTCCAACACTCATGCGTTCAAAAACTCGCTCCTTCATCGCTGGTTTTCGAATTTCGCATTCACGTTGGAATAGGTACCCATTCTTCAACCTGTATTAAAATATACTATTACGAAAAAATTAGCAGGGCGACCTGAACGAGGCGCGTCGACTACGGAGCCTGTACCTACGAATTTACGAATTTATGCACCATTTGTCTGGTGGAAACTTGCTTATTTAGAAAGCGCTGGCGAAATTCTTCAAAATTTTCAGCATAATCTCCGTCAAGTCTTAAGTAAGAAATGAGCAAACAAATACGTTCTTCTGTCGTTTACTTTACACGTGCAGTCATGGTAACGAACGCACTGTAAACGTATACAACAACACTACTGCACACGGACAACATATCTCGCTACGTTTCAGCTGTCTCCTTCCGCCCTGGCCGAGAATACGCGCATGCGTGAAAACCAGACAGTTTAAACTGACTTTTGCGGCTCTCTGGATTTGCCGTACTATGGAACAGTATGAAACTGATATAACCGCCAGGATGAATGGACAAACCCATACCTCAAATAAAAAATCGTCTTCTTCAGGCTAAGATCATTTTAATATATTGATCTTAACCTGAAGAAGACGCTAAATAGACCTCGAAACGTAGCTCCAGATCGAAGCATTTTTATTGGTTCCTTCAACCGAAATTTTTATGTTCAAAATTTTTTTATTAATTTTTTTATTAGAAAACCTCTAACAGAAACACTCTTTATGAGTTGAATATTGTTTTGTCAGCTCTAATATTGCAATGGCTAGAAGTCCTTGCCAATCTTGCCCAAACCGTTGAAAGTTCGGTCACTCATATTGTTATATTTTATAATTGCTATTGCTTACCACCATTCGAAATTCCAAACTCTCATCTGGTGATTTTGAAAATTATTATATTGAGTGGGGATTATGTCCCAATCCCAACAAAATAGAGGTATCTTACTTTCATCTAAACAATCATGAAAAATATAGAAATTTAGCTGTAACTTCCAATGATTCTCCCTATCGAACATAATTTCTGCCCTAAATACTTAGGAGTTAAGTCAGATTCGTCTCTCAATTACAAGGCTCATTTAAATGATCTGAGCCTAAAACTGAAAACTAGGAATAATATTCTTCCGAAATTAGCTGGAACATCTTGGGGTGGTGATGCTTCCATTATACGCACAGCATCTCTAGCCTTAGTCTTGTCTGCAGCTGAGTATTTTTACTCTGTATGGTTTGATAGTGCACAAACACAAAGAATCGATGCACAATTGAATATATAGATGAGAATAATTACTGGCACCATAAGATCTACACCGGTTCATTGGTTACCAGTTTTATCTAACATTGTCCTTCCCCATACTCGCAGACAAACTGCAGCTCTGAATTCAGAAAATATCATTATTTTCCTAATTTATTTCGAATTATTTCATACATTCTACAACATAAAATTCCCAAAATGAAGTCACGTAAACCATTCTGGTATAATACATTCTTCAATATGAACATTAGCGATAAAGAATTATGTAAGATTAAGTGGAACTCTTATGAAATATTCAATAATGAGCTCATTTCTGATCCTTCTGAAAAAATTCTTGGTTTTGATATTCCAACAAAAATTTGTACAGATCTTAATTGTTTGAGAATAGGTCATGGTCGTACCAATATCATGCTATTCAGATGAAACTTAGTTCCAAAAACAAGTTGTAAATGTGAATATGCCGAGGAAGCAATACCTCATCTCAGGAATAATTTTCCCATACATATTTCTCAAGATGGTTTCAGCGCTATTCACGATGTTTCCGATTCGTTCTTGGAGTGAGTTATAAATTTCAAACAAATTCAATACGTATTTTCTTGTATTCAGTTCTTTTTTCTGCTTTTGTTTTTTTAATTTCCAATTCGATATGTGCAACTTGAAGAAGCCTCTGTGTTTATTAATAGAAGACCACTCTTTGTAAAAAGAAGTTCCTTAGATATATTTAAGCTTATTTTTATACACACAACACTTATACGGGGAGCCAGGGTTTTTTTTCACTGGGGTTTTTCCCTAGGCTTTTATGTCATACACCGAATTGTATGGCACCCCGTCCCATACCCCTGCTAACATTTATTTTGAAATCGAAATGTTCAGTAAAAAAATTTATAAATATTTTATAATTGAAACATTTTGTTAATTTTTGTAACGATAACTGATGATTTTGAATAAAAATTTTTTCTTTTAGATTACTCAAAAGTGTTGAAAAATAGTTTTGAGGTCGTTCTTTTATATAACAAAACTTGCAATAACTCGAACCCAACCTCCCAGGACCAAATAGCATGAATGAAAACCGATGAGGAGTTGATGAATCAACCTACCTTAACTCACCTTACTTAACCTGACCTAGAATCATGTGAAATATACAGGGGGAGTCTTTGACCACTGCGTTAATTTTATCCATAAATTCTTGACGTCGAAAGAAACATTTTCTTCCTATAACATTTTTCCAAATTAGGCCCCGTTCAAAAGACAATAGGGTGTTGAAATTTCATAAAAAAATTTTCACGTGTAATATTCAAACGACAATATCAATTGAAATGATTTCTTGTAGAAGGTTTTTGATATCAGCCATGCATATTCTGGCATTAATAGATTTATTCCGTTTCTTGTGGGTTTCTCGCTACTACTGTACAGATTGGTTAAATTGCATGAAAAACAAATATCACTTGAACTACTTTCTAGAATCATTCGTTTTTTTGCAGATAAAATCATTCTTCATATTTTTTCCTGAATTGCACCATTCTTGATATATTTGAAGTTGAAAGGAATTAAATCGATATAATCATCTGATGAAACATGAGTGAGTGAATCATTTTTTAGAGGGAAAATAATATTTTTAAACAATTCAGATTCAATAGTGGACGCTGTGCAAGGTAATTTTCATTCAAACCAGACTGGACTACAGAAGGGTATTTGCCCACTTAAAATGCTTATAACTTTTTAACGCAGCTGAATATGGAAAAACGGTTTGGGAAAAAATGTTTCTTTTGATCTCAAGAACCTATGGCTATTTTTAACGCTGTGGTCAAAGACTCACCCTGTATATATGGTCCTTAAACTGCGAATTAACCGTTGTTTCCGTATTAGGTTTGACCTCTTCCTCAATTTTTACTACCCTCGATTCATTCTAATATTCATTGATCAATACATAATTTGTTACGTTTCTTTCTACACCCTACACTAAATTTCACAAATTATGACCTACCTACAACTGAATCTCGCTCCAAACCATCAGCCACAACCAAACACTCCGCACAGAATCCAATCCTTCCCAGCGTCTACTCACTTTTCACAAGGAACGTCCAGATATCAATCCCAGTGCATCCAGACACCACAGAGCCGCAAGAACATTCATCAGAACGGAAACCGCTACAGCGCTCTTCGAAACACCAGGATTTAACGTTACTTCCTCCAGGACACGCAGAGACTGGCGCTCGTCCACGAAGTTGTTATACTGCGGCAACGAAGGGTCGCGGACTCGACCGATCTGGAACGACAAGAATGTGCTTGCGAAGAACTGGAACAAAAAATGTCATTATTTTCTAGATGGTTATCCACATCAAAGTTTTCTTGTAAGAGTTGAAAAGGGAAGAAGATGAGGAGATTATGTACGGAGCTCTTTCGCTTTATGCCCTTATCGAGATCGATCCAAGATGGAGTTTTTGTGATTGTGGCGAACTGCAGGTCTGGACGATTGACACGAGGATGTTATTTCCTATTTGGAATTGGGGTAGGTTATCGTATTGTATCAAGTTTGTTTAAGGGAAGCTGTTTCAAATATTGAGTTTTCCAGAATCGATAGTTAATTCAATAATCCTTTATGATATCACGAAGATATATAGGACATGTCAGCATTCAATTACATAAGTGAAAGTAAAAACAGATCCAAATCTAATATGAATCAACCATCAGCTCAAGCTACTTATAGTAACCCGCAGTTACTACATCCTGGCAGGATCGCCATGTAGTAACTGGGGTTACTTTGATATAGAATGATAACACTTTTCTATCAAATATATATAATGTACTCAAGCTACACTGATTGACATCTTACGACTCTCTACTTCCTCTGTACTGGCCTACATATACATGTATAACGATATCTAACGCAATAGGAAAACTGATGTCTTTTTTTCATTTCATTTATTCAAATACTCCAATACAAATTACCCCGTTAGGGTGTAGAGCTAGTCAATATAAAAAAATGTAAAATAGAAACAAAGGGTACAAACATATACAATCACAAACAAGGTGTCCCTAAACAAACTATCTTAAAAACATTCAAGAATCAAGTGTTTAAAAATTCATTCAATGAATAGTACGGTCTGTCCTTCATGTAGTTGAAAAGTACCCTCTCCATCCTTTTCTGAGGCAGCTGTTTGATCTCATCAGGTATTTTATTATAAATTTTCACCAGGGTATGTAAAGAGTTTCTCTGAAGGTATGAGAGTCCCAATGAGGGCACGTTCAGATGTTCTTTGGCTCTAGTGGCGTATTTGTGCTTTTTTTCCATTTCATGAAAGAATTGAGGATTGTTGGCAACAAAAAGGGCTCCTTCGTATATGTATAATGAGACCACTGTTAAAATACCATGATCCACAAAGTGTTTTTGGCAGCTTTCGAGTCTATCGAGACTCAGGGTACTTCTTAGGCATCTCTTCTGCAGCAACAGAATTCTGTCGATTTCGCTTGAGTTGCCCCAGATCACGATCCCATATCTAATCCTGCTATGTACATATGCATGGTATGCTGTCATTGCTGTTTCTGGGCTCACCAGACGAGATAGATTTCCCAGTGCGTATCCAAACCTGGCCAGATTCTTACACAGGCTGTCTATATGAGATGTCCAATCCAGACGGTAGTCTACTTCAACACCCAGGAAACGTACGGAGTTTGTGGTGGTCAGTGATCTGTCGGCACCATCATAGGATCGCTGTTGAAATTCTGTGGTAAATTCAAATTTCATTAATTGTGTCTTCTCAGGGTTTAGCATTAGGTTATTTCTGCTGAACCAGTTATTTAGATTATCTAATGCATCGAATATTTTTACTGGTATGTCACTGGGATCCTCTGATAGCACCAAGGATGTATCATCCGCGAAGAGTGTTAGTTGGTGCACTACTTGAGCAAGATCATTTGTATAAATAATGTACAACAGCGGCCCAAGAATTGTCCCCTGCGGAACTCCCTTCTTAATATGCAATTCTTTAGATTCGATCAGTTTTCCTGTGGTTTTGTCAAACTCTACGACAGTTTCTTTCCTATTTGACAGGTAGGACTCCATTAAGTTGAGCGGGAGTCCCGGATTCCCAGTCTATTTAGCTCCTCCAAAAGAATAACATGGTTCACATTATCAAAAGCCTTCGTAAGGTCAGCACACAAAAGCAGGGTATATTTTCCTTTATTTAGCGAATCTATTATCTTGGAGATTACTCGGTAGAGTGCTTGGAGTGTTTTTCCTTTTCGGAAGCCATATTGATGTTCATATATTAGGTTAAAGTACTCAAGAAAATTTATTATGCGATTGTAGAGTGCTCTCTCAAAGATTTAGCTGATGTTAGGTAGTATCGCAATTGGTCTGTAGTTGTTCATATCGTCTCTTTTTCCTTTTTTATGCACCGGTCTTATTTGAGCCTTCTTGAGTTGATCTGGGAATACACCTGTTTCAAAGGTGAAGTTTATGATGGAGGATAGTGGTCCCGATATCTCATCAGCCACATGTTTCAGTATCCTCACCGGTATTCCATCATGTCCGGTTGAGTTGGTATTCTTCAACTTCAAGATAATGTTTTTTATTTCTGTCGGATCTGTGGATTGAAGGACTATGCTGTTAACGATATTTTTATCTGCTGGTGTGCTCACGAGAGTTTGTATGTTTCCGGTTGTTGTCTGATTCGATCCCTGGTTAACAAAGAACCTATTAACCTGATTCAGAGTTTCCTTTGGATGATTTTGACCGTCTAGATCAGTAATAATGGAGTCCCTTTTCTGTGACTGGGTTGTAAGCTCCTTTATCAATGTCCAGGTAGCTTTTGTTTTATCCTTAGATTTTTTAAAATATTCTTCGTTCGACAGCTTTTTGGCTTTTCTAACTACTTCTTTCAGTATTTTTGAGTACTTTGTATAATATTCTGGAGAAATTTCATTCTTATTTTTTAGGTGGTAGAGAAGGATTTTCCTTTTTGAAGAAATTTTTATTCCGGTTGTTATCCAAGGTTTGCGTTTTTTTGGTTGTGCAGTTTTGATGGTGAATATTCTTTCAATGAGGCCCTGGACAGTTATGGAGAACGCTTCGTACGCATCTTTTGGGTTCGGGAATTTCAAAAGGTTGGCCCAATCAATATTCTTCAGGTCGTTCTTTAGATCTTCCATCTTAGACTCTGAGAAGAACCGTTTTAGTGGTGTTGTTGAGCTGCATTGTACCTGCACAAAGCCTTCTATTGTGATTATCTGGGCTTCATGATGGGAGAAATAGCTTTTCACTACCTCGCCTTTACACAATTGGTTACCGTCCACAAAAATGTTGTCAATTAGACTGTGATGATCCCCAATGTAGTGTGTGAACTCATGTATTTGTGGTTCAAGGTTATAGGTTAGTAAAAGATCTTGAAAAATTCTACTATTTTTGGAGGGTGTAGCTAAATCGATATTAAAATCGCCACTTAATACTGTTTTGAAATTTTTATACTTTCGTGTGTGGTCAAGAGTTAATGTCAAGAGTTCAAGAAATTTATGTAAGTCTCCAGATGGGGGTCTATATACTGAAATGACTATTATCTTTAGGTTCTTACTGATACTCGCACATAGCTCACAGTGGCCCCCTGCAGTGAATTTCTTTAGCTCGTCCATGTCCATGAAGTCTGTCCCCGCAGAGACATAGATGCAGGATCCCCCATATGGTGTTTGTCTTGAATAGTGTGAGGCAACTCTGTAGTTAGGGAGGTTTGCTGAGAGGATGGTATCCCCTGGGAACCAATGCTCCGTGAGGCATATTACTTGTGGTAATTGCTCTAGGTTGTGTATAAAGACCTCCAGGTCTGATATTTTATTTCTTAAAGATTGAATATTCTGATGTAATACACTCAAAATTCCATATTCCAAGTCAACACTCATTAAGTTCTTTGCTGATGACTTGTTACCAATTGTCAGGGTTTCTATGTCTTTTGAACTGTGTTCTGTTTCATTTGAAAATTTTTTTCAAAGTTCCTAAATTTTCTCACAGCCACAGACTCTGGCCAGAAGGAACTCTGTAATAGTTTTGAGCTACAATTTGCTGGTAAGGACAGTTTGAAACTTTTATACATTCCTGATTTCACTTTTACTTCCTCACACTCAACATCAGTATTTGGAATTTTATTCTTCACATATTCAATGATGTCCTGTGCATTGTTTTCTAGTCTGACTTTAGATATGTGAATGTGTGATAATGGCATATAGGCCTTAAGTCTGCTTGATTCTGTCATGGAACCATAAATTCAAATTGTCTTTGCAATATCAACAAATTTGTTGATAACAAAAGTGCGCTCCTTGTAGATGCCTTATTGGTTATATATTACAGTATGGTATACAGCCACCTGAATTATAGTGTAGTTCTGTGGGGTCATCGGTTGGGGTAGGCCGTGTCTTCATCTATCAAAAGAAGATTTGTAACGCCCTTACGTGCAGTTCCTTTATCAGTAAACTCGGGCGCCAGACTATTTGCTTCTGAGGGCGTCACCCTCACCTATCGAGCTCCTCCGGAATGTCCAGAAGCTCGAGCCTAGGCAGACTCCAGTGGAGAATGAAGTGGGTAGCTGTTGGAGGTGGAGGTGTCACCAATAAAACACGCGATTAACTAAAAATTACTCTCTATTCATACCAAATAAACAAACATTCCAAAATAATAGGTCTCACAGTCCTTAAAACTAATCAACAGTTCGTATCAGGTACAACAGTCCTTAATCTATATCACAAAATCTTCACAGTCCTTAACCTCTGAAAACCCAAGTCCCAAATCTACTTGTCAATCACCAAAAGTCCAGTAACATTCCGTGAAGGGCTTAGAGTGCACATAAAGCGATTACAGTGGCGAGTTACTCGATGTATTAGGCATCAGAAAGAATTAGGCAAGCAAAATGACGTAGGCATAAAAATGGGTTAGGCATACCAATGAATCAGGCAGAGAATAGATAAGGCATTCGCTCATCAGAAAATTGCTCATGCATGAAAGTGACTAAGGCCGTGTGAAAGAAATAATAATATTATGGGATTAAAGCGAGAGGGGGCGGAAACAAAGCCTCACTCAGGCCAACATGGACCATCCAAGCGGAGGGGGTCCCTGGGGCACGGTTCCGCACGGCGCAACTAGTGTCCGCGCGCAACAGAACCCCTCGAAGAGAACTGCCAAAGCCCAGCCCAAATCGGAGTGACCGGCGGTATGGTGTGCGCATGCGCAAACCACCGCGCGTTCACCCGCGACAACGACAGGGCTGAGGTCGAACCAAGTGCCTGCCGCACAGCAGCCCACGCCACGGAAAACTTCGGTCTCAGCACGATTGAGCTTTGCCCATCTCGCACATCAACATCAGCCCCGGGAGATTGACAGCAGGAGTCCACCGAGGTAAAACGGTCCACCACCCAGGGACGATTGAGCTTTGCCCATCTCGGCACCCAGATGTCGGATACACAATACCGGCTAAAGGACCCAGCCGACACCCGTGACGAATCCCGCACCCTCAAAGATCGGGCCAACCCAGTGCCAGCCGCGCAACAGCCCACGTCACGGAAAACTTCAGTCTCAGCACGATTGAGCTTTGCCCATCTCGCACATCAACGTCAGCTCCGAGAGATGGACAGCAGGAGAGTCCGCCGAGGTAAAACGGTCAACCACCTAGGGACGATTGAGCTTTGCCCATCTCGGTACCCAGATGTCGAATCCGCAATACCGGCTAAAGGACTCGTAAAGGACGTGATGCCCTGAACGCCCTCCTGCAGCCGTCGTTCGGTCTCAACGATCGAACCTCACACTCACCTCCTGGAATTCTCGTCCTCCACAGGTGGCCCTCCGGTCCCTCTCTATACCCCTTTCCTACCTTGGTATGTCTGCCTACCACTGAACTCACTACCAGCACTCACAACACTGGCTGGACCTTCCACTATACGGTAGAGGCCTTGATTTATTTTGAGTTCCGCGCCGTGCGAGGAACTGCCGTTCCAGTGCTCGACTCGCCTATAAATACCATTCTCGGTCCCTCCACCAACTACGTCGTGCGCACTGCAGATGGAGGTGGGAATGATCGGTCGGTGTCCCCACCGCTCGGCGCGATCTCGCTGGAGTCGATCAAGGTCAACGGGTTTCTGCCACGCAAACAAAACTACTTCGTTACAGATTTTAAGGCTCATTTTTGCTCTTAAACCTTTAGATTCCTGCCGTCCACTATTTAACAAATTTAAAATCCTGACATTTACATATATTTTCATTTTAAATTGCTTATTTAACATCCATAAAAATATACAATATTTGAAATAATGTTCATATTTTCACAATTATGAAACCAGGCATGGAAATGATTTATGCATTTCACGACATCATACAACAAAGTACGAATCAGCACCTTCTTACTTAGGAGGGAAGCTCTACAATCATTTACCTAATATAATCACATCATTGAATCTGACACAATTCAAGAAAGAAGTTAAGTCGTTGTTGATTCAAGGTACCCACTATAGTATTGAGGGATACCTCTCCGTCACTCTCATATGATTCCATTGGTGTCCATATTGTTGTCGATTGCACAAGGTTGTATTTCACTTCTTTTTTTGTGACTTGTCCTACACATTGTTATATGTCTCACAGGACCAATAAAGTATTATTATTATTATTATTATTATTCTAATACAAGTTGCAGAATGGGCACCTATTCCAACACGATTGCGAAATTCGAGATCGAGCGACGAAGGAGCGAGTTTTAGAACGCATGAGTGTTGGAATTGCCTCTGCAACGAGTATAAGACGATATTTTCTCTATTTCAGTCAAGAATTGTGAGAAATTTATTGGAATTCAATGAAAAATTCGGATTATACCTCCTAGTGCCTTTTCTATTTTATTTTCGTAGTTGGTGTGACTGATACGAAAATTGACATATTGTAGAATTTGAATAGTGCGTTCAAATCTCTACATGGTTTAATATTGACAATTTACATACAATGGACGCGTGTTAACATTCAAAAGGATAGGATGCCAGTGTTGTCAACCACAAAACGAAGAATATAACTAAAAACAATGCTGTAATGAGTTCATTACAGCACTGTTTTTAGTACTGTAATGAACTCATTACGACACTGAAATAGAGAAAAATTATTACGTTGAAATAATTAACGTTGTCAAAATTTATCAATGCACTAACGTGGGTTTTTAGGAGAAGGTTATATGAGCTTCGATCAAAATTTGAGAAAAGTATGAGTAGATATTTTCATTCATTCATCGCGGCGGTTGTATTTGCATCACATTGCTCCAGAATACGGAAAAAGATTCTAGATCAAGCCCTCACAAGCTCCTGACCTCACTTCAATGCTTTTCGGAACATTTTTTTTTCAGTATTCTGACGGAGTATCAGACATAATTCTCCCAATATCCCCGCCTAATTTTTGTAAGAGGTACTCTACTGGGCCCAAATTCAATTAATCGGACGCGATGGACTAAATTTCACTCGGGCTTTCAATCTAAAATTGTTAGGTCAGAGTAATTGATACTCAAGGAGTCATCTAAAGAAAGCACTTGAATATAGACAATATAACCTATATGGAAATTTTGTAAATTGACATCGTCCGTTACATTCGATTTAATGAGCCTTTCAGGGATGGTTTGGTGGACTAATTACCGAAGGGTTACCAGTTCAGAGACTCTCCTTCGTGTTTTGGATTTAAATGGGAAAATATAGCGCTTCGATAACCTTCGCTTCATTCCGTGATATTAATCGTTGGAACAACAGGGGTTTATAGATGAAAAATTATTTCTAGAGATAAGCCATATTGATTTCACCTACAATGTGTTTTGTGTAACACAGTCGGAATGAAAACTATAATTTATGAATGGAAGCATGTTTTCAGAAACGCAGTACGTCATTAAATTGATTTTCCAACTGAAAGTTTCTTGAGATATGGTATGTTATGAATTGCAACGCATACTCGATTTGACCGTTTATTACATTTAGAAATTTTTCATCTTTGGAAGATGATTCATTCTTCTGAAGGTGCTATAGCAATTTCACAAGGTCCTATTTTTAAGAATCATCACTTGAATTGTAAGAAAATACCTTATCCGCAATGCAGAGCTGATCCAATATGAATTAGCCAAAGATCAATATTTTCTATTCTTTAGATCATCAAATCAACACAATTGCCATGTTTTTTATTTTCCATTTCCGATATATGTTATCTTCTGTGTCCTATTTCGAACCTGTTAATTCACATATTCTAATAATTCATAGGATACAAATATCAAAGTTATTATATTCAAGATTATATTCACCTGATCAGAGTGCTTATAGATTTGTTTGAATATTTACTCTCAAGTAGCTCAACAAGAGCGCCAAAGCAATCTGACCTCACTTTGCTGCTGTGCTTTCTAAATTTTTTATCTAGTTCTCTTGGATTCAGAGGAAGTATTTTGCTGGATTAAGAATTAGGTTTTTTATAAGAAAATGACCATCATTTCCATCTGACTTTCTGAGGTTTCTTATTTCTTATCATCGTTATAATCGATTTCTAATAAAAACATTACTAGATTCTAGAATATGAAACGCAAGATACACAACTTTAAACTTTATTCTCCTTTTTCACAGAAGAATCATTGAATTCTGTGTTATGCTCTATGAAATGATAAGACCCTACCCTTTCATGAGTTCAGTGCAGTGAAGTTAGTTCAAGCATTAAATGATTTTCTATGACTAAGAGTCAACAAGGTTCACATAATACTTCAACGGATATGTCAGATCGGCCAATGGAATGCAGAATTAACCGACTTTCAGGTATTGAATCGCTCAATCAAGGAATTGATCAAATCGCTCTATGCCTGAAATTCCGTGAATTCAGAATTCCATTGGTCAATCTGGCATAGCCGTATTCTGTGAATCCCATCTTTATGGAAGCCACTAATAACCAATCTTGCCTGATACGTTCAAGCAGTCACAGAGTATAGAATAATTATGTACTCTGTGGAAACAGTATATTTCGGTTAGTAATATTGTTATTATACGAGTACTATATGTATAATTCAAACAATGTTGTAGATTTAGCAATATTATAACAAGATGCGAACATAATTGACCTGAATATATCTGCAGAATAGAGAATCGATACACAATTGTCTGAGTTGAACTCATCATTTTGCCTATCAGAGGAATCCCTTCCATTTATTGAAGAATGACAAATTGGAATTGAGGTTTCCAGTGTTTCGTGTAAATATTGATTTGGAATTCTTGCAAAATGCTCTGGTAACGAAGCTGTATTTGGCTTGTTGAAGTAAACAAGCGACGCTCTATATTCGTAAGACTCCTGCATGTCTCGAACTCCTCGTTTTTCCTATTGCTAGCAGAATGTTTTCTATATCAATGAGGCCATACATTCTATGACAACGTCGAAACTATATGCTTCGAAATGATTTGGATACAATTTTGTTTCAAAGGATTCAAATGTTGGAATAGAATAGCAGACGTGGAATCAGTAAATGTTTACATACGAAGGATTATGGAATAGAACTGACGTGAAGTCAAAGGTGAGTAAAGATTTAAATTGAGTTCTCTTCATGATGAGAGTATTGTCATCAAAAGTTGATAGGGGAATCTTATAAATTTCATGCATGTAGCAAATTTCAAATCTCTGATGAGACGTGCAGTCGGCATTTAGAGCGTATATGCTATACCTACTAGCAGTCTGGAGAACAATGAATCATGTAGATTTGGCCGAAAAAAAATCTAGAATTCAGCCCAGCCCACGAAGCCAAACTAGCATAATTAATTATGGAAATCTAACCATTTAACTCTATTAGAATTCTTCGATTATTCTCTTGAAATTTCTAATTTTCAATTGTTTTTTTTTCTTTATCAACTTTGACAATTTTTCATTTCTTTTTGCGCGGTTGTTATAGTAGAACAGCGGGCTATCTTTTTGCCCAAATATCTGTTATTGATGTCAAGTCCAAAAAAGTCCCAATCGATTGGTTTGACTTCCTGACATGTTGATAATGCTAAGTATTAGCATTATTAACATTATCAATTATTTTGAAAAATAGGAAACATCAAAATGATCCTTTTAGTCATCGACTGATCGAGTGTTCCTTTCAAGATTTCAGAAAGGTTTATTTCTTTTAATCTGATGTAAACGAGAACACAAAATTTTCCGGGAAGTTTTAGGAAAAATAGCATTAGTTCAGATCAGGTTCATAGCCTTTCAAGTTCCATAGAATCAGACTTCAATAATAGGTTAAAACCAAGAGCTGCTTTCATAGATTTATCTTCAGAATGCATTGAGTGGAAAGATGGGCTAATTTTCAAATCCTATACTCATCTGAAGTGTGAGAAAATGCTAAGATTATTGGAAAATGAGTTGTATGATTTAAGATTTCGTGATTTTGCAATGATATCTGGTGGACAGCACCTTCGAGTAAATTAGCCATCAACTGTCGTGGACCCAAGAGGAGCTGTCGAGTCAATTTCTATCGCTAAGATAAGTAATTTCATTTTGTAATTAACTGAAGAGATTGGAATTCCCTGCGTTATGTAATTTGTTGTTGGTTAATTTCAAGCATAGATTCTTGACGTCGAAAGAAATATTTTTTTCCTTTGCATTTTTCCAAATTGGACCCCGTTCGAAAGATATAAGGTGTTGAATCTTCATAAAAAAATTAAATTTTCACCTGTTATAGTCAAACGACAATATCAATTGAAATGATCTCTTGTAGAAGGTTTTTGATAACAGTCATGCATATTTTGGCATCAATAGATTTATTCCAATTCTTGTGGGTTTCTCACTACTACTGTACAAAACGGTAAAATTGCATGAAAAACAAATATCACTTGAACTAAGGGTCCGTATCTTGCAATTTGTAAAATCGTCTTTTTTGAAGATAAAATCATTCCTCATCCTTTTTCCTAAATTGCACCATTTTTGGGATATTTGAAGGAATTAAATCGATATAATCATCTGATGAAACATGAGTGAGTGAATCATTTCTTAGAGGAAAAATTATGTTTTTAAACAATTCAGATTCAATAGTGGATGCTGTAATTTTCATTCAAACTAAACAGGACTACATTGGGGTATTAGCCCAATGTGAAAACTTAAAATGCTTATTACTTTTTAACGCAGCTAAATATGGAAGGACGTAATGGGAAAAAAGTTTTTCTTTCTTCAAGAACCTATGGTTGAAATCTACGCAGTGGTCAAAGACTCACCCTGTATTCGTCAAAAAACGAGAGGATTTTTGTTACTAGGGTAATTTAGCCCCCCTTGAGAAATTAGTAGTATGCCAAAATGCTAAGAAATATTCATTATCTGAACCATCCTAAAAAAAGGAATATCTGTGTTGGGTTTTGTTTTATTAGTTGTCTAGGGTTATAATTGATATACACCTACTAATGTTTTTTTCACATCGAAGAAAACACGGTTTTTCTATTCACAGTTTATTTACACAAAGAAATAAATAAATTTCAACAAAGGAAAAGGCCTACTCTGAGTTTTCGTCTAAGTTCCGAAACTACCGTCATAATTCTCACTTTGGTAATTACGTCTTAATCGTCTAAACGTCAACACTCAGACTTGATCTCTACTCATCTTCCTCTATCCTCTCGAGAGTGTCCCGATTCCGTCTGTCCTAGTTCCACTACTATTCGTTTACACCCTTAAACCGTCTATTGATTGAGTGTAAACGAATAATATCGAGCTCAGCCCGCCCATTAAACAATCTTCCTTTTTTCATCACAAGTCACAAGTGCCTACAGAGAATACCTTCTCGAACTATCGAAACTTCGAAAGTTTTATGACTTCAAAACACATTTCCGGCATGAGTGTCCTATTTAGTGACCAAATTAATCACGTGACCTTAACAACGCACATCGAAATGCCACATCGGTTACTGCGCTTAATGTATTGAAGTCCTTTCTTAAGAATTAACAATATACGAATTTCACACAGTAAATATCTGATTGCATGGCTCAGGCCCGTACTGGCACTCAACTCTGTCCAAATATGCAGAATCCTTTATGTGTGTACCGTAAAATCCAATACGTTTATGAAACAACTCGATTGCAATCTAATCTTCAGCGATCGACAAACAAATTAATATTTCTACTCAACGATCTCCTTTTACATCGTCCTCCCGCTTAAATATACTCCAGAACAGAAAAAAAAGACATGAAAGAACACCGTACCTTTTCCGACCTGATCATAAAAAATCATCAGTCCAACATCACTCCGACAAATTAAAACTGGTTCAATTTTCTCGTATCCGTGCGTGCCGAGTGTGTTTCTCTCTGCAACGCGACCTCTTTCGTTTCACGCTTGGGATACCAATCGATAGGTCAAGGTAACAGTCATGGCGTGTGGAGGAGGAAGGGATCTGAAGAAAGGACCTGAATAATGACGATATTGTCTATCTGGAAATCACATAAAGTGCTGCTGCTACAGTGGCATCGTCCGTTACATTCGAATTAATGAGCCTTATAGCGGTGATGGTTTGGTGGACTAATTGCCGAAGGGTTAGCAGTTCAGAGACTCTCCTTCGTGTTTTGGATTTTAATGGGAAAATATAGCACTTTGATAACTATTAATAGGCTCTGCTTCATTTCGTGATATTAATCGGTGTAACAATGGGGGTTTTATTGATGAAAAATTATTTCTGTAGGCAGGTCCTATTGTTTTCACTTACGACATGCTATAAAATGAGCCCTCTAAGCCTTAAAATTAGCCCAGAAAGCCAAGACTTGATATTTCATATATGTACCATCATACATATAGTAAGTATAAACAAGACAAGTTCCTCACTTAACCTTACATTTCATAGAATCAGGCTGCTTTCCTAGATTTTATCTGTGCAGAAAGATTAGTTTATTTTCAAGCAAATTATCTTGTCTGATGAAAGGTTTCGTGTTTTTATGGACAATCAGAGGGTTGGATCAACTGAACATAAAACTACAGATCTGTGCTTAGGCATCACGACTACTACTCAACAGTAAAACATTTCATTATTGCCTTCCATTCTTCTGATATAAATTCTTAATCTCAAACCTATCTCTTCGTCAAGTATGATCCCCAATACAAAATTTCCAGGAAGGTTTTAGGAAAAATAGAAAATGTTCACTTCAAGTTCTCAGTCTTACAACATACATTGAATCAGGTTTCAATGATATTTTGAAAACAGGAGCTACTTTCACTGATTTATCTTCGGCGTATGACACTGTGTGGAAAATGGACTCATTTTCAAACTCTATACCCATCGGTGTGAAAACATGGTTAGATTAATGGAAAATATGTTATCTGATAGAAGGTTTCTTGTTTTTGTTGACAATAAGAGTAGCAATTTCAAGACATTGAAAAATAGTCTTCTACAAAGATCAGTTTTAGGTCCTTTACTTTTCTCAGTGTTTTACGCACGATATTATCTTAGAAATTTGTTTATGCTAATGACATTGCTATTGCTTACCGCCATTTGGATTTCCATCATCTGGAGAATCATCTGATTTGGAGATATTAAAGAATTATTTATTGAGTAGCGGTTATGTCCCAATCCCAAGAAAATAGGGGTATCTTATTTTCATCTGAAAAAAAAACATAGGAAATAAGCTGTAACTTTCAATGATTCTCCTATCGATCATAATTTCTATCCAAAATACTTAGGAGTTCAATTAAATTAATCTCAAGGCTCATTTAGATGATCTGAACCTGAAACTCTAAAGTAGGAATAATATTCTTCAGAAATTAGCTGGATCATATTGGGGTGCTGATGCTTCCACACTTCGAACAGCATCCCTAGCCTTAGTCTTTTCGGCAGCTGAGTATTGTAGAAATTGTTCAGATCAGTTTCTCAGCCTTACAACTGTCATAGAATCAGGCTTCAATGATAGGTTGAAAACAGGAGCTGCTTTCATTGATTTATCTTCGGCATACGACACTGTGTGGAAAAATGGATTAATTTTCAAACTCTATACCCATCTGAAGTGTGGGAAAATGGTAATATTATCAGAAAACCATTAATATTTATGGTTTTGTTGACAATAAGAATAGTAATTTCAAAACATTGTAAAACGGTGTTCCACAAGGATCAGTTCTAGCGCTTTCACATTTCAATTTAAATATCAGTAATTTACCTAAGAAATCAAGTCAAATAAATATACGGGTTCTTAGGATTCCTTTTTGTTTATGAACAAGCACATCTATAAAAAAGAAGTTGAATTCGATAGATTCTTCTTGATTCTTAAGATGTTCAAGAAATGCATAAGTGTTCATTCCATGTTGCCAAACGATGAAGTAATCATTTTCATACCTTTTTCGCAATTCACATTATTACATATTGCTCGGGAGCTTCCTGTTCGAAATTCTCCATGTAGAAATAAGCTAAAATAGGAGACAGTGGTGAATATATGGATGTTATCATTGTATAATAAAATTCTGATTTTTCATCTACATTATTCAGATTTCTCAGGATTTCGAGGATTTATATTTGGCTTTCATTCAGATAATCACTTGATAAATTTATTATTGTTTCTGAAAGATCCAAAGGTTCATATTTTCCTCCATAAGTTTTTCATGTTTCCCCTTTGTGATTTGTTTCCTTTCATAGCTATGTTTTTCAGCATCCAGAATGTTTTCCATAGTATTCAGTTTTAATTTCTGATTCCATGTTGCATCTCAAGTTCTCACAGGTTTCTAGTAATTTCGATTTGTTGAATCAATCTTGATTGAGTCTTTCGCTTATCAATGCTTAACTAGTCTTATTAGAGATCCTTCTACTTCTTACAGGAATTTGTACTCTGAGATCATTCGATATTAGGTTTCAATCTTCGGCCAGATCAATCAATGTTAGGAGGCGGCATTCCCTGCCAATTCAATACCTTCCATAAGTTCTGACAACTTGAAAAAATTCGCAACTATACCGTGCATCTAGTTGTTGACGAAAAATATTTGATGAAACTTGGAGCTGGTCGATTGTAACGTATTGAGCTGGTCCACTCAGGTCATAAAAACTTTTCATGTTACCAAACTGAGCAAATAGTAGGTTTCTCTATTCCCCTATGATTGTGAACAAAAAGTTTCTCTCCAATTTGCATTCAAAACATTGTATTAGCAAGAAGTAAAAGAAAAACTTTAGTTGATTCTGCTATTTTATGTCAGAGACCACAGATGGAAAGAAATTCAGGTGAAAGTCAAGACAACGCTGCTCCATTCTCTGCATGACAATTTGAAGGTCACATGTTCTAAAAGACACACGTTGCCACCTTTGTATCGAAAATAAATACGCTAATTGAAGAAAATTTATGAGAGACGGTATTAGGTTTTTCATATTTTTTATTGTTTATTACTTTTCATTGCACTAAAAATGGTTCGTAAGTGCGAAAGTTGTAGTAGAGACAGGAATTTTAATCCGAATTAATCGTTCCATAGATAAGTGCATTGTTAGAACCGAAGTATTCAGTTATTCACATGTTCAGTAGTGTAGAAAGTTTTAATAGGCAAGTTTTCAATGAGGTTTTCTTGAATTAAGGCTCCCAGATGACGATAAAAAAGAAGAATTTGGGCTTTGCTGTTGGGATGGTCAAGTATTTGCCCAAAGAAAGCAATTTTCATTTGTTCAGATCATTTTGACCCTGAGGATAATGTGATCCGAGTAAATGGAAAAAGATTTTATGCGGTTTTGCCGGGTGAGGTTTCACAAGAGACTTTCAATGAGGTTAAGACTTTCAATGAGGGAGTCAAAACAAATCGACATTTTACAAAGGAATGCTTTGTCTATCTTATATAGTTTAAGGGCAATACCTGTCACCTCTAAATGTTCTTGTTACCAATGTTTTGATAGACATCTTTATCCATCAATAAGAACAAATTTGCCTCAGTCTCAGAGCTCTGTGATTCTTGATACTAAATGTGCACTGAAATTTGTTTAAATATTTTCAAAAGCTAATTTTTTGCATTGAAAACGATAGGAAATGTCCATCAAAACGTTGGAAGCAATCAAAAATTTCTCGTCAAGAACTTCTGTATGTTATAAAAGTATCACATCTTAGTGTTATTGATATGACTTCTCAAAATTAGGCTTTCGTTTGGTTGCAATTTGGAAGCAATCATCGCCATGGATCATCATCAGAAAAGATAAATAAATAATCTCAGTTAAGACGACAAGATTGGTTTGGACAATCAATCCCTTATGGCAGATAGAATGAGTTTTCGTGTTTCGGCATAATTAAAAGGGGTACTGATCAGATTTGAGGAAGATTCTGCCCCCACTCGAGTTTTTCTAAATCTGAATGTAATGTTACACTCTACAATGTGTATGATTTGCATGCAACGAAGACCCCATTCCAATCAAGTAAATTCTGAGCGCATGCTCCATAATGACTATTTCTTCATGGCTGTTGCTCCATAAATTTAATCCGAAAGCTTCCATTTCAACATATTTCTCTACCAGTATTTCCTGAGTGGTTCAGAATTTTCAACAAAAAATATCCAGCACGTTCTCCAGTTATCTGGATTGAATTGGTATGTACATTTCGGGGTTTCATACGGAACGTCTAGAAACTTTTAATCCACGGAAAGGAACCAACTTCGCGAATATCGACAAAACGTTTTATAGTCGCTTTCAGAAGATATACACGTATTCCATTAGCACGTTTGGTTATTTGTATAATAAAAGGTTTCTCCCTGGGACCCGGCAACAAAGTTTCACAAACTGTTATACTTTTACTGGATACCTCTCCAGCCAGATCCGCTACGTTACAAGGTTGTTATTTATTACTTAACTTCTTGTTTTGTTATATAGAATTTGGGTGAGTGAAGAATCAGGTAATGGCTAATTCATCTACGGGGAATTATTATTGGATTAATGCGGTTTCTGTTTTCATATTCAAATCTAACCTTCGAGAAATAACCCCACGTATATTGAGTTCTCCGATCAATAGTTTATTGATTTAGAGAAATATTTTTTTAAGCTAAAAATATGTTTCCGCTCAAGAAGGGTTACGTTCACCACCTTGGTGAAGAGCTCATCGTCGGGAACCCACTCTGCCATTTGCAAATCTTAGCTGTAACCACAGCTGAAAGCAAGGATTATACGAGGATTCATTGATAAGTAACCTCATGTGGAGAGACCTTAGACTATATAAGATAGACAAAGCATTCTTTTGTACAATGTCGATTTGTTTTGGCTTTCTCATTGAATGTCTGCCTCTTTGAAAGTCCCTTGTTAAAACTCACTCGGCAACACCGCATAAAATCTTTCTCCATTTACTCGAGTCACAATATCTTCAGGGTCAAAATGATCTAAACAAATGAAAATTGATTTCTTTGGGCAAATACTTGACCATCCCAACAGCGAAACCCAAATTCTTCTTTTTTTTTCGTTATCTGGGAACCTTAATTCAAGAAAACCTCATTTTATCTTATAATAATCTCATTGAAAACATTCCTATTAAAACTTTCTACCCTACTGAACATGTAAATAAGTAATTCTACGGTTCTAACAATACACTCATCTATGGAACGATACATTCGGATTAAAATTCCTATCTTTACTACAACTTTCACACATTTTACCATTTCTAGTGCGATGAAAAGTAATAAATAATATTTAATCCAGAAAGTTTCCATAATAAATAGAGAAAGTTTTCCGCCACTCTTTAGTATATTTTAACCGTTGAAAGAGGTAAAGTATTTTCTGTCAGGACCTGTTAAATTGAAGACTTGTCTCAATGAAGATCTGGTTTTTTATAGCTTCAGTCTTTCAGGGTTCATCAAATTATATCTATTCTAACATAGGAATGCTGCAAATTGAGCTCATATGAGTTTTAAAAACTTCGAACCCAGTCTCCTAGATTTGTTTTATATTATACCTTTATTATCTTTATTTCATACACCGATTCAACCTTGTTCACAAACTCAGGAGATAATAGAATTTGACTTTGTTTTAATATTTCTGAATGTTTGTTATGATGCATAGTTAATTCAATCAATATTGAAACTGGAAGCTATAAGCTCATAAACAAGAAAGATTAGAATAGAATGCATTTTCTGACCATAATCATTTCATACTGAATTGAATAATTCAAAACTATCGATATTATCTTTCCAATATTTTCCACATTTTTTTGAAAGAAAGCTACAAATAACTGTTGACAGTTTCAAACAGAATCAAAACAACAAGGAACCACAGAACACTCTTTTATTTGGAACTACCTACCACAGAGACGTTATAATATTTTAATGTGATAATAATTCACTCGGATTATTCTGAGGAAAATTTCAACTAAAGATCAATAATAGTTACAGATGTTATCTTTCATTTAAAAAAACATTGCAAATATTAATTTTTTCTCTCCTGGGGTTTGGTAATAAATTAATATTCTATGGTAAGGTATTAAAATTTGACATAATCTATGAATAACCATTATTCAATATTTATGTTCTTGTTTACGTAATTAAAACAGATACTCTGATTATAAAAATCAGTAATCAGTAATTATAGTCAAAACAGAATAGATTCGTATTTAACAAAAACTTGTTTATTGAAGAACACCTAGTTGATTTTTCAAAATCAAATTTAGGTATTTCTTCAAGAAAGTATAATTGCACACCTAAATCTGGAAATACTTGTAATCTATCCAGGTAAATTGTTATTGGGATTCAGTACAGAAAATAATCATCAAGCAAAGTAACATCACTTTAAAATGATTATTCGTAGTGACATCATTCATTGTTGTTGAAGATTTCGAAAAAGATTTTCATATTTTTAACCGTATGACCTCATAGACCTGTTCACTGGTCTCTGTCAAGGAGAAGAAACTTCAGAAATATCAGTGGTTGGAAAATCATAGATGATTTTTTCTGGCTTTGAGTGGAAAAAAAGCACAGTGACAACCTCTTGCCTTGGAAGTTTTCATAGAAATGATGGTTTTCATCATTTGGAAATTTTAAGAAGAAAATTACAAATGTGTGATGATAACACCCAATAATTCTGAGGTTTTTTTGGAATTTCTCACTAGAAAGGCATGGTTTATAATCTTGAAGTAGAAAAAAAATATAGTAGAACAACAAAAATCTATGTTTATGGTGTTGAATTTTTTTACCAGAAAATTAGTATTTTGTATCTTCCTTCTGGATATGGACCTCATCGGATGAAACATGAGTGAGTGAATCATTTCTTAGAGGGAAAATAATGTTTTTAAACAATTCAGATTCAATAGTGGATGCTGTGGAAGGTATTTTTCATTCAAACTAAACTGGACTACAGAGGGGTATTTGCCCAATGTGAAAACTTGAAATGCTTATAACTTTTCAACGCAGCTGAATATGGAAAAACCGTAATGGAAAAAGTGTTTGTTTTGATCTCAAGAACCTATGGTTAAAATTAACGCAGTGGTCAAAGACTCACCCTGTATAGTCTAAGGGAGAGACAAGTCAATTTTTTAGAATTTTTGAAGGGAAATTTTAACAGACGTCGTTTGAAAGGTGGCGCCAAAATATACAGATTTTTCACCTACAGTGCCCTCTGTTGCCGACAAAGGGTAATTATCAATCCATCTGCGTAAACGTGAATTGAGAGATGAACCTGCTGTAGCATTTCTTACGAGCTTAAAATCGATTATGTTAAATGAGCCAGCAAATGGACGCCAATGCATCATTTCCGGCTCTTGCGGCCTTGGCATTTCTAATAACCTTTTTACCATCGTTCTTTGAATTCGAACACAGATTATTCGATAGTATGAAGAAGTTACTTGGACTCGCTGTGACTACTGAAATTCCTGTGGATTTTGTGAGCAATTTGTCACGATTGCCACCTTTTAAGGTAGGTATTGGTATTGAGGGCCAATCAGTTCAAAACAATTTGCTGTCGATTAGCAACTCTGCTCAAACAGTCCGCTTCTAGCTAATAAGGTTGCTAAAGTTTTCTAGGGATCCAAGGATAATTTTTAATATCACCTTCGAGTGCTATTCCACAAATCAAAAAACGTCCAAAAGGGTGTTTAACGTTCAAAAAAGTAATTTACATCCCCAAATATATTGTATGCAAAATTCGGAAATTACAGTCATTTTAGCATAACTAAAATTTCTTCTGAAAAGAAAAGGGATAGATCAGTTCGAACAACTTCTTTTTGACAAGTGACATTCCTCCTCGGATTGTTTCCATTTAATAGCATTCCCAGAAACCGACTTCTTTCACATTTCTGTCACAAGAGCAGAAATATCCAAATTAAAGCCATTTCGTACTCTCACATACGCTCAAGGTCATCTGCCACTTCAAGCACACGTAACATGTTCAGGAACACACAGGATCGTGACATGCTGACAAGTGAATTGCGTCACACGTTCTGTAATGAAATTAATTGGGGTGTAACTGACTAGGCGGTTACATCGAGGTGTAGTACATACACAATATGTTGTTTTGATACCGTCTCTGTATTTCACTACAAGGAACATTGTAGGGTAGGAGATTAGGTCGGGGTTACGCTGTGAGATTTAGACACTATACGGAACATCCGTAACTCTATTAGTAGAATATGGGTCTAATTCGAGCTTCAGTTCCCCTCTTGGGCTTAGGAGGTGGTAACCTCCATTGATTGATTAATTACTTCCATAGTCCACATCGCATTGATTGAGAATTGGAGAGATTCGTATAGTAGCGGTTCGATCTGTTGTGTAATTTATCGAACAGATATATTTGTTAATCGTGAAGAAACTGTCCACACAAGACATTTGGCCACTCAAGCCATTAAAAGCCATAAATATATCAAAGAATTTTTTCAACCATTTTATCTGTGAGGAATATTTCCTTCAAATATCCACTGAATTGGAGGATAACTTGAAACTTCTAATAGATTGTCAAATATCCCCTTCCGCTTTTTTGCTCTTTATTCAATGCTTTATAAGAAGTGTTACAGTGATCGGATTCAGTTCAAATATGCGCCGTTTTGTTCGATCATCTGTTTAAATCTAGACGGCAACTTCATAACACCTCCCTCGTAGAAGCCCCCTCCTTATTTGCAAAGAACTCGGACAGTCACTTTTCACAAGCCTCTTATGAGTTCAAGTTTACACCGCCAAGGGCATTCGCCATGGACAGGAACAGATGGTAATCACTTGGCGCTATGTCCGGGCTATATGGTGGATATGATAAAACCTCCCATCCGAGCTCCCGTTGTTTCTGACGAGTCATCAACGAAGTGTGTGGTCTGGCGTTGTCACCCTTCTTGTTGGCCAATTCTGGACGCTTCTGGTCGATCGTCTGCTTCAAACGATCCAGTTGTTCGTAGTAGATGGTAGAATTAAGTGTCTGGTCATATGGGAGCAGCTCATAGCGGATAATTCCCTTCCAATCCCACCAAACACACGGTGTCGTTTCTCTGAATCATCGAAACCATTCCTCCGAGGTTAGAATTGATAGAGTAGCATCCCCCAAAACACCTTTAATCTCACGGAACGTTTCTCTAGCGGATTCGCCTTTAACGAAGGAAAACATTAAAATAGCGAGAGTTTTGGCGTTAGTGAACTCCATGTTTACTCGTCTATAACTGTTGATCGCAAAATCCAAATTAATCATACATAGCGTCATTTTGTAGGTTAAGTCAAGACCTTTCAAATTGTATATACACTGCTCAACAATTGATAGGGATCACTTACTTTTTCTAAATTTATTTCTGAAATATTCGCTCCAAGATTATAAATTTAGTCAGATATCAGAGTATTTTCAGTTGATAATATGGTTCACTTGAGAAAAGAATGAAAAAATGGAAAGTTGGAGAGAAAAAAAGACATTATTAGGAACCGTCAAAATTCTGTGTTTGAATAACATAAAAATTTTATGATGAAACCACAAGAAGGCTGAAGTTTCGGTTAAGCTAGTACCTAGTTGGTCCCCCACGAGCTCGTCTCAAGCATTCTACCCTACGAGGCATACTTTCAATCAAACGATTTATAAAATTTTGGGGAAAATTCGTCAAAATATCCCGTAAAGCGTTAGAAAGGCTCTCCAGGTTATTGATCGGTTGTTCTAAGGTTAACAATTGTCTAGACATCTCAGACCAGACATGTTCGATGCAATTTATGTCTGGAGAGCGAGCTGGCCAGTCCATCCTATCAATAGCATGAGTTTCTAGCGCTTCATTAACCAGACGACTACGGTGTGGACGGCCATTATCGTCAATTAAAATGAAATTCTCGCTCAAGGCAGCCGCAAACGGAACAATTATGGGTTCAATAATCATATCGTGATATCTCTGGCTGGTCATTGTGGTGTTCTGCAGAACAACCAACTCTGTGCGTTGGTTCAAACAAATGCCTCCCCATACACATATAGAACCTCCCCCAAAAGCTGTTGTGTGTACCATAAACTGTTCTGCATACCTTCGACCTCTTTCCCTCCAAGCAAGAATACGTCCATCGGAGTTGACCAAACGAAATCTGGACTCATCCGTAAATAAACATCGGCTCCAATCCTCATCTGTCCAATTGCGGTGCTCCTCAGCCCATTGCCGTCGATGAACCCGGTGTTCCCTATTCAAACGAGGATGTTGTACCCTCCTACGTGCTCTCAAACCACGAACATGTAGTCGTCGTCTTACAGTCTGGTTCGAAATTAGAACTTCTGTTGCAACTCTCAGTGATCTATTCAGCCGCGACGCCGGGTAAGTGGGATTTCTACTAGCATTGAGGATCAAAGGACGATCTTGGGCAGCTGTTGTACTGCGCTGCTGACCTCCCGCATGAACACAAGCTACTGAGTCGTTTTGAATGAACCTATTCCAAGCTTTGCGAAACATTCGACGGCCGGGACACTTCTCGCTGGGACAAACCTTCCTGTATCCACCGTATGATTTGATCCAGTTGCACAGGAGCCAAACGTCTTCTCGGCATGGCTGATAAGCTGATATTGTTCTCATTTCTTCAATTATTGTCACCTTATGTGTTCGAACGAGAGGAAAAAACAGATTTAATAACAAATACCACATTGCTTTTCACTCCACCTGTAATAGCCTACAGATAATAATCGATTTTGTGAACAAGAGCCGACGAAGTGAGGAAAAATTTGATATAATCAACTCAAAACAATTTAATTTTTCCTTAGAGAATATATAATGTACAGATATTCACGAGAAAACTTGAAAAAAATACAAATGAAGAGTAGTATTGATAGTAACGAGCTCTGTAGGGCTTTGTACATAGCAATGAAATTCAATAGACAAAATGGCTGAAGGGAGATATTTGACAACCTATTAGATAAGCCCAAATTTCATATACTTTAAAATGCCGAAGTTTCAAACGGATTGGGCCCAACACAGATATTGTTATGATGATACTGAAAAGTGCCCACGTCATCGACGTTCGGCAGTGCTTCGTGTCGATGCCCCACTTTTGGTTGCGATTGACAGTGACTAGAGGTGGGAGACCCAAACAAGGCTATGAAATGCGAGTTCTTGTAGCATGCAGCGAGTCTGTTTTCGTGACTTATTCTCCACTGGGGACTACCTAGACTCGTACTCGGTTTTTCCGATTCACCACAGGGAAGAGTTTGATTATGAGGGTGACGCCCTTTGAGGTAAAATAGATGGCGCCCAGCAATTTGACCGAATGGCGGAAAAGAAAGTTACAAATTACAAAACCACTGATTTATCTTCAGAATGTCAAACCACATTGGTAGAAGGTAATTTCGACACAATATTTGAATTATATAGACAAGAAAGCGAAACGATAGCTCCCATTTCTGCTGAGAATAATCAAGAAATAGTGAATCACATCAGGTTTAACTCAGTCCATGAATCCCAGTTACATTCTGGTAAGTGATTCATAATCATTTTCAATTACCAAAGCAAAAGTGAATCCATTTATATGAGTAACGATACTAATTTCAGAAAAATGATTTCTAGTTACTGGAATTTGTCCCTAAGACTAATGGTTCCATATAATTCAAACCGGATATTAAAATCCTGCATCTCTCTGATAAATTACTCACTGTGTTCGGAGATGCTTGTTGGAATAGGAAGTAATTTACTCGAGCAATTCTTCATGTAACAGTGGAGAACGAATTCATTATTATATTTCCGAATAGAAGTCGGATCTTCTGAGAGAATATTATTGAAGGTTGAGTCGAATAAACGATGAATTTTCTTGAACCGTTGTTGTTGCTATCGTTTATCATAAATATCTGTAATTTTCGAATGTCGAGTCAATGATCTCAAAAATTTGGGCTTGAATTAGTGGATACTTGAGGTTGACCACGGATTATTCATAAGAAAGTCGAGCCAAATCTATTGATACCATTTTCTTCTAGATATTCGAAAATTACACATTTGGGAAAACGATACCATAGTTACTTTACGCTTTTAAATGAGTTAGGAGAACCACGTAAAAATAAACTTTTCCGTCGACCTCCCAATAAAAGTCTGTTTAACGTTCACAAAATCATGAATTAATGACCAATTTTAATGCACGATTTCTTTCTATATTAATGCATTGTCATGGGCAACCGAACATAGATTATTCAGAAGTAATATGAGTAACGTCACAACTCGACTGATATTTCATTTTTATGTATGAGGCCTGTGTTTTCGAGAAAGATCATGTAAAAGAGTTTATAGCAAATGCTCCAGACAGTATTTTCTTGATGTCGAAGGTAAATATAAAACTCAATTAAATTAATTTTCTAAATTTTTCTTATTGTCACGTGGATATAAAATATGTAACTTTAAATTTTTTATTTGAAGGTCGCATTGATATTTGCAGTATCCGGGGAATTGCGAAAAGATTTGCAGTATAAGTTGCAGATGAATGATGTGCAGGATACGGGCTCGAAATTTTTAATAACAGTGAATTTATCCAAAACGCACTCGAAAAGGATATTCACTGTGGTGGATAATGAAGAGCGTACACTTATGAATCCAATCAAGAGATATATCCTTGAGATCAATTCACACTGCGCACTAAAAGTTTTTCGTCTTTTACAAGAACTTTAAATGCTCAATACAGCGAGTAGGAATCAATTCGTTATCGAAATCACCATCTTCAATTACAAAATTTGTCAAATTAGAACAACCCAATCTGTATACAGGTCATTGTTCTCTGCGTTCTTCTGCATCTATCCTTTTGGACAGTGGAGCAGCCATCAAATAGCTTGGAGGATCAAAAAACAACATCTGTTGCAGAAGGGTACATCGAAAACTCGATGAAAAATATATTAGAAACTGCTGAAAAAATTTTATGCGATAATCGTTCGCCAGTAATTAATACATCAGCTCCCACCAGTTCCACACATTCCTTATTGCAAATCGTCAGTAACGATGTAAATGTGGGCTATTCAGAATGTCACATCTCGAAAATTCCGTCTATGAATTTTACGAATTGTTCAATTGGAACCATAAATATAAATATGTCATAGTGAGAATCGAGATTTTCATTGTCAAATTTTAAATTGTGAGAAATAAAATTTATAACCTACTCCTTTATTAATCTAGCGATTAATGGTCTCGAACATTAACACGCTCGCTCCGCTTACTATTATATTTTCAAGTGCAATAGTTTAATATTCTATATTGATAATACATATCCAAAAAATAAAATAATATTCAGCCGCAATGCATGAAACAACGTGCACCAGATGTGATGAAATTTATTTCCGTACCTAAAATAAACATTTTTCATGGGGTAACATCATCTTGCTAACGGACGAGATACAAATTGATGATACGGTACAAAACTGTCACTTCCAATTCCTACTGGCTATGTCGGGTGAATTATGACGTAATAACGGGACGTGGCTTATGCATATATAACGGGTTGCATGTATCCAAGTCTCGTATGATCTACACACCAATTAGAATTACGAGTTGAATTTATCGGATGTAAAACCCATATTCTGTTATGTATAATTTGTTTCAACGTAAAATTTTTTCAAACTTAATGATTATTGCATGAAAAAACCATTTCATTTCGAAATACGAAGTCGAAATTCTTCGCTTCAGGGATGGTTATTTCTCCAATACAAAAATATTGGGAACAATGTTGAACTTTTCAAGTAATCTGCTGCAAGAATAGTACTGTAAATATCACAAAATTATGATTTACCTATTCGAAAATATATTATTTACACCAGCTCGCGATGCGATGGAGAAAAAGCTGCATATAAACGAGTGAGAGTATAATAAAGTGCAGTTCAGTCCATTCGAAAAACTGGTGTTCTGTTATTAATTTTCAGCCATATGATGTGTCAGCTTGAAATATATCTTGTAATTTCAGTCTGCTGTGTCAGCAACATCATTTTATTACTCTTTATCCCGTAAAAGTTGAAAATGGCAGTGAATCCCTTATTTTTACAGTTCTTTCGAGTATTGAGAAATTTTGTAATCAAATAATACAAAGGCGTTAATAGAAATAGGCATCATAGATACACAAACTCACAGTTTTCCACTGTCTTATCACTCAATTAGGATAATTAGAAGGTCAGTTAGTTCATCCCATTTTTATCTACTACTCTTGAATTCAAACGGTGGCTTTTGACTTATCTAGGAGATTGACATTAATTCCATTTTACTTTTGAGGTTCCCTTATATGCATCGTCGAAATAATTGATTGTTATAGTAATTAAACAATACCAGAAGTAGATTTCATGTTCTCATATGAAACGCAAAAATTACAACTACCAACTAACTTTGAACGTAAATTCATTTTCACAAAATAATCATGTAATTCTCTATTATGTTCTATGAAATTGTAAAGCTTTACCCTTCGGTCAGTTCAATACAGTGTTGTCAGCTCAAAGATTCGATGGCTAAAAGTCATAACTAATCTAGAGTTTATACAGGGTGAGTCCTTGACTACTGCGTTAATTTTAACCATAAGAATATTTTCTTCTTCTAACATTTTTCCGAATTTGGCGTGGTGCAAAAGATATGTGTGTTGAAATTTCATAGAAAAATTGCATTTTCACCTGTAATATTCAAACAACAATTTCAATCGAAGTAATCTCTTGTAGAAGGTTTTTGATAACAGTCATGCATATGTTGATTACGAGATATTGTTGATGATGGAGCTCGTGTTGAATGATTGTTTGGGCTATTACCATCATCTATTGTGGATGTAATGTTTTCCGACGTTTCGATAGACATTTTCTATCTTTATCAAGGAGGAAAAGTAAAAAACCTTTTGAAAATTATCAATTTTCAAAAAGTCAATATTGACAGAAGTCATGAAAGAAAATGAACGATGTTATATACTCATCTGTGATGAGTGGTGCTATTTTCATAAATGCTTTGATTTTTCTTCTTGCAAGTTTTTCTTCTTTGGATATTATTGATGCTTCATCCCATTTTATACGATGATTCTCATATACAGCATGTAGGACTAACCTGGATTTGTCGCTGTCTAGTACTCGTAGAAGCTTCTGATGTTCTTTTATTCGTACATTCAGAGGGCGTTTAGTTTCTCCGATGTAAGATCTTCCGCACTCGCAAGGTAATTCATATATGCAGTTCTTTGTCCTTTGTGTCTCATTATTAGGCTTAACTTTTGTAAGTTTAGCCCTGATAGTGTCTTGAGTTTTGAATGCAGTCGTTATGTTGTATCTAATTCCAATTCTTCTCATTTTGATAATTTTCAAAAGGTTTTTTACTTTTCCTCCTTGATAAAGATAGAAGATGTCTATCGAAACGTCGGAAAACATTACATCCACAAAAGATGATGGTAATAGCCCAAACAATCATTCAACACGAGCTCCATCATCAACAATATCTCGTCATCAACTAGAAATTCGGTATGGGCCCGAATTGTTTCAAGAAGTTAGAAGTTATGAAAGAACCAGCATAAAATTGCCAAAGGAATGCAACCATCTGACTTTCATCCATCTTGCAAGAGATCGAAACCTAATTCCTAAAGGTCTCAGAGTGAAACTTCCTGTCAAAAGTTATAGAGCAGATAGTATTTCAAAACGGACAAGTCAAGCCCTTATGAGAGAAAGACTGAATCAACATCGATTCAACAAAGCCAAATTACTTACAACATGCGAGAACCCTAGATGTAGCATTCAATCAAAAACTTATGCTGAAGATTATGAAAATATTCTGGGAGCTATTTAACATAGCTATGAAAGAATATATGAACAACACAAACAAGTCCAAAAAAGGAAAATGGAGAAACTTATGAAGAGTCAAGAAACCCTTAGATAATTCAAAAACCGTGATCAATTTATCTAATAAGAACTTAAGTGAAGATCAAATATCTCTCCTCAACAAGGGTCTCAAGTTCTTTAGAGCCCCTAAGACGATACCAAAAATTGAAATCATGTTGGCGGCAGAAGAAACTGCAGAGAAAATTCGAGAACCTGAAAAAACCGAAGAGTACAGATGGAAAATCAGAATCTTGTTAGACAGGAATAACAAAACACTTCTACCCAATATAAATAAAGCTGAACAGAGAGCATTAAAAGATCTTAACTCGGATAGTTCCATAAAGATACTTTCAGCAGACAAAGGAAACGCCACTGTAATTCTAGATGTTGGCTCTTATAATCAAAAAATCAATGAATTATTAGAAGCAGGAAAATACAAAAGACTAAAAAAGGACCCTACCACCACAGTTGAAAAAAAGATTTATAAAATCCTTTATAAATATCGGAATGAATTTCCAGATCAATTCGTTAGATCAAGACTTACACCTCACTTCAGTAAACCACCACATTTATATGGTCTACCAAAAATACACAAAGCAAATATTCCTCTAAGAGCAATTGTGAGTTCAAGAAATTCAGCATGCCACCAATTGGCTAAATTTCTGCTGAAAATTATATCACCATTAAAAAAGTAATTCAACATCGATGATAAGAAACAGGAAACACTTCATAGAAATAATGAGACATCGGGAAGTCATGGAACAAGACGTTATGGTCAGCTTAGACATCACCAGTTTCTTCACTAATATTCCGACAGATAAAACACTTCATCATCATCATCATAGTTAGGAAGGAGCTTGAAGAAGATCAAACCCTTAGTGAAAGAACTACACTAAGCGTGAATGCAATTATGGAAATGCTTTCTATTTGTATTGAAACAACATATTTCCAGTTTGAAGACATCTTTTATCAACAAGAATTTGGAATGGCCATGGGTTCACCACTATCAATTTTAGCTGATTTATATATGGAAATTTTCGAACAGAAGGCATTAGAAAAACATGTACTTACACCCAAATTGTGGAAAAGATATGTAAATGATACTTTCATTATTTGGCAAATTGGAAGAGACACTAAAGATGGATTTCTTCAATATCTAAACAATCAAGAGGAATCAATTAAATTCACAATGGAAATCGAGAAAGACAGGCATTCTTAGATGTACTCGTACATAAACAAAATGGAATCCCAAGAACCACTGTGTATAAAAAGCCAACGAACACAAGGCAATATCTACATTTTGATTCAAACCACCAACTAAACACTAAATTGGGAGTAGCAAAATGTTTATTTGATAGAGCAATAAATATTTGTTGCACTGAAGAAGACCAAAATGAAGAAATAAATAACATCTCGAAAACTCTTAGAAGCAATGGATACCCCAAAAAGATATTAGAAAAAGCTAGACGAACAAGAGAAAGTCAACCTGAACCAACAGATATAAATCAGACCATTAAAACCGTAATTCCTTATGTAAAAAGTTTGTCGGAGAAAATGAGAAGAATTGGAAATAGATACAACATAACGATTGCATTCAAAACTCAAGACACTATCAGAGCTAAACTTACAAAAGTTAAGCCTAATAATGAGACACAAAGGACAAAGAACTGCATATATGAATTACCTTGCGAGTGCGGAAGATCTTACATCGGAGAAACTAAACGCCCTCTGAATGTACGATTAAAAGAACATCAGAAGCTTCTACGAGTACTAGACAGCGACAAATCCAGGTTGGTCCAACATGCTGTAGATGAGAATCATCGTATAAAGTGGGATGAAGCATCAATAATATCCAAAGAAGAAAAACTTGCAAGAAGAAAAATCAACTAAGCAGCATTTATGAAAATAACACCTGATTCCATAAGTGCTCCATCTATAGATCTGTCAGAAGTTTGGACGCCGATAGTTCGATCCAACTTTAAAGATCATATCACAGATGAGTATATAACATCGTTCATTTTCTTTCATGACTTCGGTCAATATTGACTTTTTGAAAATTGATAATTTTCAAAAGGTTTTTTACTTTTCCTCCTTGATAAAGATAGAAGATGTCTATCGAAACGTCGGAAAACATTACATCCATAATAGATGATGGTAATAGCTCAAACAATTATTCAACAGTCATGCATATTTTGGCATCGATAGATTTATTCTATTTCTTGTGGTTTTCTCACTACTACTGGACAGATGAGTTAAATTGCATGAACAAGAAATATCACTTGAACTGAAGGCCCGTACTTAGAATCATTAGTCTTTTTTGCAGATAAAATCATTCGTCATCTTTTTTCCTAAATTGCACCATTCTGAGATATTTGAAGTTGAGAGAGGACTTAAATCATATAATCAACATGAGTGAGTGAATCATTTCTTAGAGGAAAAATAATGTTTTCAAACAATTATGATCCAATAGTGGATACTGTGGAAGATAATTCTCATTCAAACTAAACTGGCCTATAGAGGAGTATTTGCCCAATGTGAAAACTTAAAATGCTTATTACTTTTTCACGCAGCTGAATATGGAAAAAAAGTGTTTTTTTATCTCAAGAACCTATGGTTAAAATTAACGCAGTGGTCAAAGTCTCACCCTGTATATATTCTTTTGATCTTTTGGCTTACAAAACAAATGTTATATATATATTTGAGGGATTTCTTTTTTCAGGAATGGTCTCCTATTAATAAACACAGAGGCTTCTCCAAGTTGCACATATCGAATATGAAAATCAAAAAACAAGAGCGGAAAAAATAACGGAATACAAAGACTACGTATCCAATTCATTTGAAATTTATAACCCATTCCAAGAAACAATCGGAAAAATCATGAATAGCCCTAATACCATCTTGAATCATATGTATGGGACAATTATTGATGGGATGAGATATTGTTGCTTCTGCATATCCACATTCACAAATTGAACTTTGAACTGGAAACGATTAAGAACTGTCCAAATTTTTCTTTGAAGATCGAAACCCAAAATTTTTTCAGAAGTATCAGAAATGAGATCTTTTTTGAACATTTCATAACAGTTCCAATAAATGCAGACTAAAACGTTGAAACAAAATATTTGTAGGATCAGTCTCATTATAATATTTTATAATTTAAACAATGTTGTAAATTTAGCAATATTATAACAAAATGCGATCAGAATCGACCTGTCAATGTATAAAATTCTGTGAATCCTAAATTCTCAGGCAATCTGGCATATTCATTAAAGTTTAATGTAAATCCATCGAGCCTCGATTTTTATGAAATCTAATGTCACAGAGTATAAAATAACTCTATACTCAATGTCTAATATTAACCTCATAGAATATTCGCCAGAAACCACAACCATATCCGCTCTTCCCATCATGTCATTTGATTGAAATGAGGAGGAGAATAATCGAGCCCGTTCGAGATGGCAATTTCTATGTCAGCCATCACAGAGTAATCTTCCCGATATACCATCGTTGCTTCCGACAACAGAGCCAGTTCAAAGGTGTGATTAATGAATGAAAATGTGTCATAAAACCCCAAATCAATCATACGCTCCTGTGAGCATCACCCAATAATTTACACGCAAAGATATACGTGGTGGTGAAAATCCAGAAGGGCTGGTATTATCGGAGAATTCCTTTCCAGGTCCGAACATACATCAAACTGGCCAATATTGCAAAGGATGTTTATCGTCCGACAAGAGAGTGTGACATCGGAGATAGTTTGATGGTTGTTGGATGTCTCGTCTCGAGTGCCACACCGAATGAAAAGTTAGTGCTCGGTTGGAAATAAATGAGACCGACATTCAGTCGAATTTTGGCTGTGAAACAGAGGATATTTCATATTCAGGAATTGCCGAGCAGAATGCTATTCATTCTGAGTAAGTAGAGCTGTCATTTTTATAATATAATACTCGTAATCATGACGTTTGTTTGACATAAATGTCTTAGTAATGAACATTGATTCAGACAAGAGATTCATGCCTTTTAAACAATTCGTTAGTAATCATTTATATTAAATAATTGAAGTCATCTAGAAAAAGACATCATTGTCCTCGTTAAACTGATTTTTTTGAGGGATTCCAAATTTTTCATATCGATATTAGGTTATCTACGGTATAATTTGAAATACTATGAGATTTCCTGTGTTGCCAAATGTAGGCATATTTGTCAGTAGCATTGTTATTTTGAATGAGACTCCGTGTATTTTTTATGATTGGTCCATAAAAAACTCCTATTGGATTACTTCACTTCCTTAATCTATCTTCAACGGTTTCTGAGTAATTTACTTATTTAAGAAAATTTTAAATCACAAAAATGAAATATTTTGCTCAATATTTCAAATTTCAGTTCAAAATATGGAATGACATCAGAAATGGATCAAAATATCTACAATATTCAAAAAAGGGGAAGCTTAAAAAAAAAATTAAAGAGGCACTCGATAATATCGCTTGAGTTACGGAATAGTAGTACCAATCGATGATCCTAAATATTTTATAGGATATAAAGTTTATTCAAAAATGCTATGTTCCTCTCAAATCAATAAAATGTTTGGAATTTGAGTTCGGATGCTCATCAGATATGAAATTGCGAGAAAATATAATGAATTAAATAATTATCAATAAAAGCCATTTCGATAATTAATTGCATATTCATCATCTGATAGACTATTGATTAAAAAGAATCACTCATCCATCTTATTCCGGTGCTTTGGATACATTAGAGTAATTAGCCCTATATTTAATGGCTCAAAATTCTCACGGGAAAACATTACAGTCTGATAATTAGATGGCTGCGCGCACATATTTTGCAAATTAGTGGAAAATGTAGCTCCTAGTTAATTAAATTCGACCTTTCAATGCCTCAGTGATGTGGTGGTGAGTTCTCTCAATCGAGGTTTTCTTTCATTTCACAAAGGAAATTATTGAACACATCAATATTAGTAGGTGAGTATTTTTTTGTCACAACTTATGTCACTGGACTTGATTTTAAATTAAAATTCGATCAACTTCTTGATTTGCCTTGTGAAAACGAATCATGGTTTTTTTTTGTTTCGTGAGCAATTGATTTTTCATCATACAATTTCTATGTAATTTCCACTATTCTTATTAGTTCCCACTACATGTTTCGTCATTTCATGACTTCGTCAGGTGGGTTTTTTAAAACTGTTCTAGATGAGAATATGGAGATGGCCCAGTGTGCAACAGAAATCCTTCAGAAATGCATAACAATTTGGTAAAGGTGAAATAAAATTTACCTGATTCAGGATCTTGTGGCCTTATATTTTTCTTGTGAAAAAATTAATTTTGACGTGCTTTGTATTTTGGCGAATGTGTCCCTGGAAATGAAATCGATGATTCGATCAATGAACAACTCATCAACTCTGGAATGTTCAGAGACAGATTTTTACTCACGTGACTAAAAGTTCCATCCGTAGTAGTCTCAAGGTGCCGTAGATGTCATCTTTTTAATGTTTGTCCCACGTCAAATGGAAGTCCATCGTGGTTCGAAAATACTTCACTCCTTCCTTGGATTTAACCACAATTTTCCTTACATGTTGAAGTAATCGAAATGCGGTTAATTATTTTTATAATTATTGAAAGTTAAAAAAATTTTTCGCTCCCTGAACATCAAGACCCTTTATATATATCACACTCTGATAATAAATTGCAAAAGCCTTTCTCAATTCGCACATTGTTTGATTCTATCAAGCAATTTCTTACTCGTCTGTAGTCACCCTGTAAAAATATGTATTGTATCAATGCTATTGTTTATGCTCGTCATTTGATTGAAACGAAATTATTTCATTGCTTCAAATGGTATAAGTGAAACCAACCACTATACTAGATATTTATGATAACTTGTATATACAAAATGGCGAACGCGCCAGTCTAAGAAAAATTGCTGCATGAACAGAATGGTGAACGCGCCAGTATCGAGATTGGTCATAAATACAAATTGGTGCATGTGCGGGGACAAGGGTTGCCTTCAATATTTCGGGATTGAACTGCCCCAGTGTTGCAATCTGCCAACTGACAGCTCTATCGTAAAGCTTGACATTTTCGAAGTCATATGTAGTCAGAACGTTTTGACTACAGTTATTTAAAAGATTCATCCAAAATATGGAACTAAATCGTGAACATTTGTTGATTCTTTTTCACAACTTTCGACGTGGATTAACTCAACAGTGCATCGATGCACTTAATTCAATTTTTGGTGATAGGGCTCCATCAACGACCAGTGTTTACCGATGGTATGGTGAATTCAACCGAGGTTGTAGATTACTCCAAGACGAATTTCGTGAAGGTCCTTCAAAATCAGTTGTTGTTCCGAAAACCATTGATGCTGTACCCCAACTGATATTGCAGATCATCATGTGACCTATCGTGAGATTGAGATAACCTTAGGCATTAGTGGGGCCAGTTTACATTCAATATTCCATGAACATTTGACCGTTAAAAATTTGTTCGAGTTGGATCCCACACAATTTGTCAATCGCTCAAAACAAGCCTCATGTCGTTGGTCGAAAGAAATACTCCAAAAATACGCGTGGCTTCGAAGCTTATCTATGACATCGTCCTGACCTGGCACTGAATGACTTCTTTTTATTCCCGTACGTAAAAAGGTAATATAAGAGGTCAACGTTTTTCGATACCTGAAGAAGCGGTTGATGTCTTCAGAATGCTTTTTTTGTATATATCTTAATAAGAGTGGCAAAATTGCTTCGACACTTGGATCAAACGCATGCAAAAGTGTATAGATTTTAATGGGGAATATTTAGAAAAAAAATAGAGCGATTTTCGATGATTATTATTTGTTTTTGTTCTTTAATCCCGAAATATAATCGGCAATCTTCGCAATGGGCACTTTTCTAGCATTCGGTGAAACTTTCAAGGTAATAATTGTAGATGAATCAAGCCTAAAGTGAATATTCTTAGTTTCATCAAATACATTTCACAATTGGATCCAAACAATTCTTAAATGAAGATCGATGTGTGAGGAATTGAGACATTGATCTACCTCTCTGAATATATAGAGCTTTATTACTTCAGATGGTGCCGTCGATTGACTATTTTCATTATTGAGCCAAATCCGTCGAAATTTGGTTTTTTCAATTATTCGTAGAATATCCATGTGATCCATTTGATGCTTGAAAAAGTCTCAATAACTTTAGGGGTAAGGAATGTGCCACATATTGTGAAAACCGCCTGAGCAAACAATTTTTAAAGAATCCTTAATTTTTTTTTTATTTTCATTCATTCATGGGGGCTATTTATGTATTGCATATTCTAGTGTCCTAAACTCGTAGAACAATGTGTAAATACGTACTTTATGGTTTATAACATGAGAAAATTCATAACGCAGGAGTATTTCATTGGAATACTCACATAGTTGAGTATTAATTTCGATATTGTGTGCACTGTCTGCAATAGTCAGATAAAAACGCAGTATTATACATCAGCTGGATAAACTCTCATTTGTATTCGCCATGTCAGAATAATTTTTTCAAGATTCAATATCATATCTAGCAAGTTCACAAAATCAAGGGCGATCCTATTGATTTTTCAATGGCCAAGTTTACGTAATTTGTCTGAGGCTAAGTCCTACAATGGCTGTTGGAAGAGTGGATTTGAATATATAAACAGAACTGAATGAAATTATATTCTTGCAACGTATATAACTATAACTGTATATACATCGTTTGTACGGATCCCAGTTTTGATGTTTTGATTACAAAATAAAACAGAATGAGATCATCATATTTTGCCACAACTATGTGAAGCATACTCTAGTTTAATTATTACCAACTGAATAATTAAAATACACAGAATTGTTTTTACTATGGCTTTCATTCGGCATCCTTAATTAAAATTGATAATTCAAACGAATAAAGTTTAGTTTTTGTTTAGTTGCGGGTCTGATATTTTCATGGTTAGGATGGAATATACTATTGTGAAACTCTCGAAGATTGTGAGTATTTTATCTCATTTTCACTATCTGATAAATCTAACCTACAGGTTCTGGAATATTCAGTATTATGTATTTATAAGTAAACAAAATTTCTCGATGCTCTGAAATAACTGAATCAAATTGAGCAACAAACGAACTCAGATGAAATATACGTTCCTCGACTATTATTGTCATTTAGGATCATTATTAATCAGAGAAATTCTTGTGTAAGAATTTTTTAGGTTTTCTTCAATTGAATTTTATACGGATTGCTCATTATTCATATATTAGCATGAAGATATATTGTAATTATTATTTTTATAATATTTAACATCTGAGCTACCATATTTCATGTAATTGTTATCGTATCGTAGCTCTTCATGGTTTTATGAGTTTCACACTAACCGTTTTAAATTGCTAAACAGTATACCCCAAAATAGAAACTATGGAAATATGAACTCATATCAAAATATGAATAAAAGATGATTGTACGATATCTCGGTCACGATTTTTTCTGAATTAGGGAGCATCGATTCCGACGGCCTTGAGAATGAACCATAAAAAATTCATATCCTTACACCATACGAACGCTACCGGGTATCCGGCCACATTATTGTGTGGAATTCGCATTTCCTATTCATTGGAAATCAGTTTTTCGAAACCTATTGAATATTCATGCTTCAATCAAGAAGGGATGAAAGTTTAATAGGTTCAATGATATTTGGAACTGATAAGAACGGACGGTTCAACTGATTGACATGGCTTTCGAGGAATTTGGGGCTGTGATTACCCTATTCATATATTTCAACCGATTCTGAGAGGAATTTTCTCCCTAGCTCTATCTTCTGAAAGAACCAAACAAAGCAACAATACTCCGCTGTAGAAATGACTAAGGTTAAAGATGCTGTGCGTACTCCAAGGTTATCCAGCTAATTTCTGAAGAATATTATTCCTTGTTTCTAGGTTCGGGCTCAGATCATCTAAATGAGCCTTTTAATTGAAAAATGAATCTAATTTAACTCCTCAGTACTTAGGATAGAAATTATATTCGATGAAAGAATCATTGAAAGTAATTAAGTAAGGATTGCAGGATTTTGAATAAATTTAATGTTATCAAAAATTTAACACATCGCCAACGTTTCGAATCTTATGTGATTCTTTATCAAGGCTAAAATATCAAACAAATACTTAGGTATAAATGGAACACCAGCAAAGTCAATTTAACACTCACCTCGTATTTCTTTTTTATAGCGTTTCTTCAAGTTTATAGAATTTTGTATCATTTATGTAAAAAAAAATAAAGAAGAAACGCTATAAAAAAGAAATACGAGGTGAGTGTTAAATTGACTTTGCTGGTGTTCCATTTATACCTAAGTATTTGTTTCATATTTTAGCCTTGATAAAGAATTACATAAGATTCGAAACGTTGGCGATGTGTTAAATTTTTGATTGCATTAAATTTGTCCAAAATCCTGCAATCCTTACTTATATATTGATATCATGGACGTCTCCAGTAATCAGTAATCATTGAAAGGTTCAGCTAATATATACAGGGTGACAGGGTGATTCCGGAGGAGACCGTCAGATTTTAGGTGAAGTATACACTAGTCAAGGCAGTTTCGAAACAATGTTTGGTTTATGGTTGGGGGCCTTTAATGAGAGTCTATAGGTTGATTTGTCCAATTCGATCGATTTTTCTTTTATTCATAACTTTGGTATGGCTTGATCAATCTTGATGAAATTTTCAGTGTAAAACAATATGATTATCTTCTTTCAATAATTCCAACACTTTCTCAAAAATACAGGGTGGGAATTATGATAAGTTCGGATTAAGTTTGCAGGTTGAAAAAACACCCTGTACATTCCGTTTTCAAAAATTTTTTACATGCTTCAGATTCTATCATAAGTTTACATTACTGGAGCGTCTTTATTTTTTTTGGCACAAATCCAGTTTTCCTAGAAAAATTTTTCAAGCATGAACAATATCGTTATTTCGCTCCAAGGTAGTGAGGATATTCTGAACTAGAATGAAACCGGTGTCGTCCAATGATACAAAGCTCTTCCTGAGTCCTAAAGTAGTTCTTCCAAATTCGAAATTCATATTTAATCAGTCACATTCTGATGTATAAAATCATATAATCCAGAAAATATCTTTATACCTACCTACTTAAACCAAAAAATCTACAACTTATACAGAATAAACATTCGAAACATATCATGAACGGCAAAACTAAGGATTAACACAAAATTTACATAAAATGTTCGAAATGATTTCCCCTTTTTTGAATACATATTCCGAGTCCTTTTTATTAAATTTCCAATTGACCTTCTAATGAGGGATTAATTTTGCTTCAAGATATTACATTCCTCGAAAATCCTTTCAACTAGGTGTTTTCTACTTCTAATTTCAACCTTATAAACTCTTGTTTACAGATATCCCACACAAAATAGTCTAAAGGGTTCAAATCAGGCGATCTTTGTGGCCAAGCAATAGGGCCTCCACGACCAATCCATCTGTTCGGATAATTTACATCCAGGTGATTTCTCACATTCAATGCAAAGTGAGGTGGTGCTCCGTCATGCTGAAAGTACATAGAGCGGATATGTACATTTTCCAATAGATTTGGTAAAATATTTTCCAGAAAATCTAGGTTAATTTCACCATTTAATCTATCCGCAAAAATATGAGGGTCAACTAAATTTCCATCTATTGTTCCAAGCCAAATATTGGCAGAAAATCTGTGTTGTGTATTATGACTCTTCTTCAAATGCGGGTTGTCTCTTGCCCATTCGTGGGAATTGTGGATATTAAAAATTCCATTCTTAGTGAACATAGCCTCGTCGCTGAATAGAATACGAAAAATAGTTCGTTGGTGACTAATAACCCAGCCACAAAATTGTTATCGTTGGGGAAGATCTTGTGGTAACAGTTCTTGCACCTTTTGGTAGTGGTATGGGTGGAATTGTTCTTTCTTCAAAGTCTTGCTCACTTTGCTCTGCGATATTCCTAATTCGGTACTAATTTGACGAGTACTAATTGACGGTTCCTCCTCCACTCGTTCAACAATTAAAATCGAAATTTAATTTTGAGTAGGCCTATCAATGTGCTCTGCCTTACTAGGATATTGCCCATGTTCTTTAGAATAATGGAATACTCGTCCGAAAGTACATTTATTTGGTTGACGTCGGTTGGGAAATCGTCTATGGTATTCCATTTTGGCTTCATTTCCGTTACAAAAACCATAAACAAAAATCATATCCGCATGAGTAAATAATTGAGGCATGTTGAAATACACTTCTTGTGACAGATTATTTATTAAATATTCTCATTCTGTGGTTCACTGTGATGGTAACCATGGATCTTAAAGAACTTGATTTAAATAGAGATTTACTTTTCATGGAGATTTTTCAATTTCATTAAAACTATTTATCATACATTCGTGATTCAAAATTTTAGATACCACAAGGCCATAAGTGAGTACATTTTTGAACGAAACTACTATGTTTTAGGAATATTCGCTTCATAGAAAACCAGAAGTGTGCCGAAAATCACCTGAATAATGACTCAATTTTATGTTAATCCATAATTTTGCCTTTCATATGGTTCGAATGTTTATTCTGTATTCGTAGTAGTAGTATGTATATTTTTTGGTTCACGTACGTATAAAGAAATTTTTTGAATTAAATGATTTAATACATCTGAATATGAGCGATCAAAAATGAATTTCGAATTTGGAAAATTTATTTTAGGACTCAGAGCTTTGTATTATTGGACGATACAGCTTTTTTACCATCTAGTTCAGAATATTCTCAATGCCTTGGGGTGAAAAAACGATATTGTTCATCCTTGAAAAATTTTTCTAGGAAAATTGGACGTGTGTAACATAAAAAAATATATGTAATGTAAACTTATGGTAGAATCTGAAGCAAGTAGAAAATTTCTGGAAACGGAATGTACAGGGTGTTTTTTCAACTTGCATACTTAATCTGAACTTATCATAATTCCCATTCTGTATTTTTGAAAAAATGTTGGAATTATCGAAAGAAGATAATTATATTGTTCTACACTGAAAATTTCATCAAGATTGATCAAGCCATACCAAAGTTATGAATAAAAGAAAAATCGGTCGAATCGGACGAATCACACTGTAGACTCTCAATGGAGGCCCCGAACCATAAACCCAACATTGTTCCGAAACTATATTGACTACTGTATACTTCACCTTAAATCTGACGGACTCCTCCGGAATCACCCTGTATAGGATAAAATTTTTTTTTAATTTCCACCTTGGTGAGTTTGACAGCGGATTTTAGCAAAAATATCCCATTCAGTACCTCTTATTTTGAATGATCCTGATTGCTGAGAGTTAGGCGCATTTTATAGGTACATTCAGGAAAAAAAAATATTTATTTACATTTTTTATTTATGTTTTAAAATTTTGTTCTTAATCCACTTGACGTATTTTTTTCTATTGAGAACAATTTTTCCTAAACTCACATTAAAGTTACATAGCTGATTATTTTATGTATCAAAGTACAACATATTGACATTTCATTGCAAAGGAAAAGAGTCGAAATATTTCTATACTTTTTTTCAGAATTTTTTTACGTGATTGATGACAAAAGTTCTGAAATTTTCTAAAAATAATTATAACTCAAAAAAGTTGTCGAAAATCGTTCCAGTTCATAAGGACTGTTGAAAGAATATTCCCAAATTATTTGAATCTATAGTTTGCTATTGAATAACCCATTGCTTAACTCTCATCACTGCTGGTGGCATCGATGACGTAATCCAACAACCACCTTCAGCTAATGAACCCGTACAATGTGAATTCGAAATTGTAGATAGAAACTCCAATATATCAAGAGCAGAAATCCATCAATTCATAGTAATATGGCAATTTCACAACAATGGTATTAGAATGCGCACTACGATTGTTTGCCCTCATGCGAATTTCATCTCATCAGATAATGCTTAAAAATACATCAGCCGTAACTTCAGTCGTGTTGCGAGCGCGATGCACCCCTATAATTCCGAAACCACTAAAACAGAATAGTTTACTATTCATCAGTTAATCCATTGTTTCATTATACGACCTCAGTGAGTCGAGTAGTTCCTAGTTTATATCAACATGGGACAGAGTGCGCTTCATCTCCTCTGCCTTGTTCTATACTTCCTGGTGTATGGGTGAGCCCTAACTTCGCGAACCACAGACCGAATCGAGGAAATTGTAACCATAGATTCTATGGTTATATGGCATAGAACAAATAAGTGGAAAGTCGAATCTCATTTTGTCGACTCGCGTCAGCATCATCAGTATAAGGACAGCATTGGTGAGAAATGAATATAAAAACATGTTTAACAATGCTAAAAATTGTCATATATACGAGGGTTGCCTTTTATATTTCGGGATTGGACAACCCTAGCATTGCAATCTGCCAACTGACAGCACTATCGTAAAACTTGACATTTTTGAGGTTATACGTAGTCAGATCGTTTTGATATACATGCGCTATTTGTGTTGTTTACAGTAACTTAAAAGATTCATCTCATCCAAAAAACGGAGTACAATTATTTTTTACAACTTTCGACATAAATTAACTGAACAACGGTGAATCGATGAACTTAATCAATTTTTGGTGATGAAGCTCCATCGAAGACCAGTGTACATCGATGGTATGGTGAATTCAACGGAGGTCAAAGTTCGCTTCAAGACGAATTTCGTGAAGGTCGTCCTAAATCAGTTTTTGTCCGAAACCCATTGATGCTGTAGGCCCACTGATATTGCAATATCGTCATGTGACCTATCGTGGGATTGAGACAACCTTAGGCATTAGTGGGACCAGTGTACATTCAATATTGCATGAACATTTGACCGTAAAAAAATTGTTCGCGGTGGATCCCACACGATTTGTGAATCGCTCAAAAATAGCGTGTCGATTAGTCGAAATAGATGCTCCAAAAATACGATTTCGGTGCTACGAAGCACGTCTGTGAAATCCTGACCTGTGATGAATTGTGGATTCGGAATATTTCTTAATTGAATCTCATTTCGTTCATCATCGAAGTATTTTACGAACAAAAGTGAGTTCAATTCCATTTTTCAGTGAATAAAATGGACTTGGGAATCTCATCTTCATTAAAAATCATTATTTAAACAAGGATATGTTAGGAACCAACAAATTGTGGTCTTCAATCTGCCGCTTATGCCCTTTTTCCACGTCGCATCCGTGAGCAGCATAATGACAATGCAAACAGAATTTGTATACATTAAGGAAGAACTCTCAGGGTAAGATAGGGGGTAGCGTAGCTGATCTGAAAATGGGATTGAAAAACTAAATCGTTCACTTTATATTCAAAGGGTATGTAAATTTTTAAGGACTCTTCTCGATTTGGAAAACTCGACTGCTTTCTAACGTTTTAGAAGTTCATCTCTGGCGGTCTATTGATTTCTGAGGAGATTTTTTGCGCATTATCTTATACGATTCGAGCAACTGGCACTACACATTCAATGGAAAATGCATCTGATTGGATTTTGAGTATAAGAGTTGCTGTATTTTATTAGTAATTTCCTTAGGACATTGATAAAAGACGAGATCATTTTATGATAATCAAAATCTCATTCATTTCTTTAAATTTTGGATTATTGTACCGTCGAATTTCAGTCTGGCTTAGCGCCATCTTACAGTGTGAATTAGTTTCAAACGAGTGGGCTGTAATTTTCTTTTGGATTCGCTGATTTCAATAGTTATTAATATTGAAACACTCTGTACTAATAAATTCAAATCTAAAGCAAGCCCCTAATACTAATACTGACAAGTGAATAGAGAATCGTAAATGTCAAGACTCAGCTGATATGACACGTGCTAGTACGATTCAGTTTGTTCTCCGAGGCAGCTATTTTTTGAATTGTCTGGGCTAGTTGACTCGTCACTGGTTGCTGTGTTACTGATCTTAATGGTCAGATAAGTAGTGCTCGGTGAAAAAATAACCCATGGAATTCTATGTACCCGAGGTAGAGGGGAGCCCGTTGATAGTTGTTCTAATTCTTCATTACCAGATTGACTTAGCTTAATTGATCTCAATGCGCAAGTGAGCAAGAACAATGTTAGAACATAAGCCTGAATCATTAAGACAATTCCGCGTACGGTATAATTACATAGTAGTCGGCGTAATAAAACAAAGGAGAAAAAAAATACATACATATACACAAAATGAGAACAGAACACATTGTAAATGAGGTTCAAGACTCAAACTTTATTGTGCCACAGATTAAGTGAAGGATACCTAACATCTTCTTATTCTAAGCAATCATCGTTCATGGCTTATGAAAGACTATATCCTTAAGCCCGTCTCAAAGATTCATAAACATAAGAAAATAATAAATTGATTGGAGACTGGCATCTTCTTCAAGATCGCCAATACCACTCTGTGCTGATGAGAGGCAGTCACCTCAAAACCGGTCCACAGTTTCACTTGAGGTCTTGATTGTCTGGGATTATCATGCGTCAATAATGACTAGCTCGCACTACTGGAGCGATGCTTCTTCGTAATTGTCGTTCCTCTTTGATAAAAAAACTTTATTAAAGAATAAAGGTGACTTACCTTAGAGTGAGAAAACCAGGGCGAATGGAATAAATCTGTTGATCCAATATATGCATGACCGTCATCAATAACTTCTTTTAATTAATATTGTCGTTCGAACTATACAGGATATAGTGCCATTTTCTTATGAAATTTCAACACCCTATATCTTTTGAACGAGGCCAAATTCGGAAAAATATTTTTGACTTCGAGAATGTATGGTTGAAATTAACGCGGTTAAGACTCACCCTGTACTAGTCAAAAAACGAGAGGATTTTTGTTACTGGGGTTAAGACTCGCCCTGTATAATGGAATAACTCATTATAAAATATTCTCCTTTGATATTCGTTCTATATCACGAAAGCGTTTTTGATTAAATCCCATGCCATTCCTGCTAACGGACTCTTCCGTATTGACTACCGCCATAAATGAAATGTGTGTTTTCCCAAAGGGTCCTTCGTCCATAAATTATCCTCTTAACGTAACAATTAAGCCGTTAAAACGTTACATGCCTGGCAGAATCCTTCGCGATTAGACTCGCTAATCTTGGCGTATGTTGGGGGCCCACAAATTCAGCGCCTATACTTCCATCTGATTACCCTCGCTGGCTGATGTATGGCCCTCAAATATTCTTCCTCGTGAGCCGCACGGAGAAAGGGTGCGCACCCTTGTGGTTTCAGCTCAATTGCTGATGTTCCGGGTGAGCCGGTTATACGTAGGTTTTTTCCGGAAAAACTCCCAGTGAAACGCTCGAAAAAATAAAGTCTTTGCAATGTCGTCGGCTTAAAAAATTCAAGGGGTTATTTCAGTTGCAAATGGGGTTGAGATCGGTGAAGTTAAGCGTTTATGCAGAGCAGTCTCTTCGAAAGGTTCTCTACAAAATGCTGTTTCGAATAGAAGAACATTTGTGTGTATGTCTGAAAAAAAAGTGGGATCACGAATTATTCATAATTGTTGCTTTTTTTCGTGATTTGTTTTGTTGGAGATTAATTCAGCTGTTTTTTCATGTACCATGTAAGATATTTTAATTATTTGATAGAAGTATTTTTTGCTGGCATAAGTATTATAGGATGTACAATTTTTGGACAGAATTGAGTGCCAGTACGAGCCTGTGCCATGCAATCTGATATTTACTGTGTGAAATTCGTATATTATTAAAATCTAAGAGAGGACGAAAGTATTGCTTGAGTGCTAATTTATAAAGCGCCGATGTGACAATTCGATGTACGTTGTTGAGGTAGTGTGATTTATTTGGTCACTAAATGGGACACTTGTGCCGGAAATGTGTTTTGAATTCATAACACATTCCAAGGATTGACAGTTTGAAAAGGGGTTGTAGGTACTTGTGACTCGTGATGAGAAAAGATAGATTGCTTAGTGCTGGCTGAGGTGAATATTATTCGTTTACAATTAACCAATAGATAGTTTAGGGGTTTGAACGAATAGTAGTGTAATTAGAAAATACGGAATTGGGACACACTCGAGAGCACAGAAGAAGATCAATAGATATAAAGACAGTGTTAGACGATTAAGACGTAGTTACCAAAGTGAGAATTGAGACGGTAGTTTCGGAACTTAGACGAAAACTTTGAATAGGCCTTTTCCTTAGTTTAACTTTATTTTTGCTAGGTGTAAATCAACTGTGTATAGAAATGCCGTGTTTGCTTCGATGTGGAAGAATATTAGTAGGCGTAAATTTATCACCACCCCTAGACAATTGATAAAACAAAACCCTACAGTAATATATATTTTGCATCTAGTTTATTGAAGGTAGGTGTTATAAATTCATCAAACACACACACACACAGGTCTCACTCGTTAGTATAAGAACACTGTCTTCAATGATAGAGAACTTGTTGAAGCAAATTGATAGAATTTATTGAGTTCTCAGTATTTTCTTACATTAAAAAGTAGTTGACAATACATTGAAATTTGAATCTGGTGTCTTTAATACTCTGCCGTATTCTGAAAATTTCTTGATAAATTGATATACTGATCAAATTGAAATATTATTCCATATTAGTACACAGTAAAAAATACTTCTATTAATCATTAGAAGACGATACTAACTATAATCAAGGGTTATAACTTTTGAATTACAACTTCCAGACCTATTATTTAACTGTTCTATTACGTATGATATATTCTCGAAGGAAGAATTTGCTGAAAGCCACCTCGATTATCAGTATGAAGAAAATAGGTATCAATCAAATAGAATCTGCTGGTATCGAGTTTCAAGATACGAAATACCTTTCTATTCATGGAAGAAATAGTTGCTTTCCCCGACAAAACGACCACTAAGTACGCATGGGGGATCCTGGGAGATTGGATCGAACCTTGCCATCTATTTGCTGTCGCCCGGAGAAACTTAGAATGGAAGTCTTCCGTATTCCTGCAGAGACATTCTGAAAATAAAGAGCCATTGGAGCATATCGATAACGATCAGATAACAACTATTTGTTGTTGAATTTATCTTTTCTTCAGCTGGAATCTGGAAAGGAGTTCAACCTTCATCTTCGGCTTATTCTGAACATAATTTACGGTTCTTTAAAAAAGTTACCGTATCCCCAGATGCAAACGGATGTTCGTGTATAGATTCCAGCACATGTTTTGAGTTTTGTTCGATTGTCTGCATTCGGTCTAAGTAATCCTTATTTTCATTTCATGGTACGGAATCCTTATCATCTCCAAGAAGTCGGTAGCATCGTTCACAGAGAATGAATCCAAATTCTTGATGCACGTATGAGTAAACGTCTGGCTATTACAGTTTATTTTCTTGGCAACACCGAACGTAAACTGAACCACACTCCTGATTTATCAGAGACTAGAATTGACAGCTTTCTTCATATATTGTGTTTATATAGTATTGAAGTTGACAAAAGTTTTCCAATTAAGCCAATTCCCACAAGAAATTAAAGTGATGCTGTGAGCTCCGCCGTCGATAATTTGATTTAGCAGGATTGATGTACGTGCCGATGTCCAGGAATTGACAGGGGAATCCCCAATTCACGAAGCGCCGTGGTAGCATTTCGTTAGATTGAATTCTCGTGACGTTTTATGGCCTTCGTCGGCTCACTATGCGATTAAAGAAGCGTTCACTGACATTTTACTGATTAGCTCTACTGAAACTGGCCTTGCCCTTCATTCGATTGTAAATATTATAAGTAATGAAAATTGTTCGAATACAAGTTAAATTCGAAAGATTGTATCTCATGAAAATCTTTTATATATAATTCTTCTGTCCTAAACGGCTGGACCGATTTGAATGAATTTTTTCGTCGATGTTCAAGTGAATCCATTTCATGTAGACATTGTAATGATGCCTTTTTTCACATCGCCCTGAGTCGGTGACCGAGCGATGTAAAGTACTGAAAGAAGCCCAGGACAGTAATCGTCGGTAAATGCAGTTCCTGCAGCATGCAGGAGTCCTAAACGGGTCCTTCGCCTCCAATAAATACCTTACTCATCCTCCATTGGAGACTTCCTAGGAAAAAACCACACTATAGAGTTCAGTGTAACAGTTATAAGACTTCAGCAACCGCCTACTGGAGTTTTCTAAACATTGCTTATTGACAGATATTTTTGAATTACCTGAAACTAAAACTTCAAGGCAAGGGAAAGTTTGTATGGATACTCATGTCAGAAGTTGAATGTTTTATCAACAAACTAATTATTATATTAAAAAAGAAAGGATAATTACGAAGAACCATCGATCCAGTGGTGCAAGCTAGTCATTATTGGCGCATGGTAATCTCAGAGAATTAAGACCTCAAGCGCAACTGTGGTTTCATCAATAATGACTAGCTCGCACCACTGAAAAATTGATTTGTTTCTGCTCAAAGGCATTAGTAAAAATCATTTTTTCAAACTATTTATTGTTCAATTCTACTCATAAACTTCTGTAAATTATAAAGTAGGATCAACTTTTATCACATTAGTTCACTAATTTAGTTATAATCAACAACATAGAGAAAAAACGTCTGACAACCATTGTCAACATCGTTTGGCTATAGTGATCATTATGTAGACGATGGTGATCAACATATACAGCATTCATAATTGTGCGTTAGATGGCAGTTTCCTCACAATTCCACCAGGTTGTAGAATTCTTGAACTTGAGTTCTATTGGGGGTATTTACCCAAGAGCTGTGGGCTTCTGCATATAAATATTATTCCTGATAAAAAATCCTTCAATCTACACGCGTTCAGCTAGCTTTGAATCGGTATCAAAAGTATTAGAGCTTCAGCGACTACAAATTCGGCTTTATTTATTTAATTTGTAGTCCGTTCATTTCAGAGCTAAATACAGTATCACGTTCGAGATGAGATGCCTTAATTATATTTTTCATTTCGAAATAAGCGAAATTCTTATACGTCGAACGAACGAAAATCATCACACACATATAGTTCACAGCATTAATCTAGCAGGAAGTCGGGATATCCCACCTCCAAAGAAAAATTTCACTGAGCATTTTTTCTGATATTAAACATTCTTCGCAAGCCACCAAAAATCTCTTCAATTTCAAGAGAAGCTCAATGATAAATTCCTGAACGAATGAAGCCGATATATGAATATCGCAAGACACGTCTAGAGCATGGCTTTCGATAAAATATTTCTGAAATAAATTTATTATATTGTTACTGCCCTTTCTATCCTGTCTCGATAGCTTGTCTGATACAAGTCACGTATATGCAAAACAATGGGATCTGACTTTCATAGGCTGCTTTTAGCCAGGATGTCTTTTCCTCCATGTCGAGGCATGAAAAGTATCGCTTCTATATATTTGTGGACGCTCGTGATCGAAATTGCGTCGATTTTTTTCTAGCAAATTTGGTTTGTTGTTGGGATTCAAGGTCGTTGTGAATTAGAAAGGAGTCTAAAATAAGGTGCACTTCCTCTGTTTCTTGACGAGTGTACCGAGATTAGTATATTTGAGAACGAAATATACAAGATCATTCTGTATTCAGCAGCTTTTGAGCAGCATATCCCGAATCTCTCCAGTTAATGTACCAACAAAAAAAAAAAAAAAACAGTTTTCTCAATCCTAGCAGTTACAGTTACAAATTTCAAATTCGAGATACATGGACGGAAAGAAACTTCCACGTTGGCTCCCCCTGTAGGAGATAATTGGATTCTGAGGGTTTGTATCAGGCCTACTAATAGAAAACCGCCGTTTTACCATAGGTTGCACTAGCATTGCAAATCGATCGATGAGTACCAACAGAAACTTCACATAGTCAGCTGAGGCATCAGTCAACAACTTCTTCAAAATCTTGCTTGTCTATTTGTACTGTGCTTTGTTTTGTTGGTGCGCGAATATGGCGAAATTCGAGCCGAGCATGCGTCATTTGCGGGAAGTGTTGCTTTTGCATTTCATTCTAAACAAAATGCCACAAAGGTGGGAGAAAGTTGTGACTGGCGATGGAAAATATTTTGAAGAATGAGTATGTAACGAGGTTTTTAATAAAATCTCAAATTATGAAGTAAAACGACTGTTTTCTATTTGTACGCCTATATAGAATATTTTTGGCTCAATATTCAAAGATTGTCATCTTTCAGGCAAAACGATCTACTAAGAATGAAACAGCAAGAAGTCAGAAGAAGATTTACAACTTGTCCTCCTCTTACCAAAATAGTAATTGAAGAAGTGAGCTTCTTTGCATTGGGACGACTGTATTCATTTCCGAGTAACTAAGCTCATCACCATCGAACTTCGTAATGAATTCCGTGGAATAAATTCGGTTTCGTCATACGATGCGAGAGACATGATAATAGAGGGTCAAACAATCTAACAAATTGGGAACTCCGTGTTTTTGTCTGACAAACGGGACGATCGGAGATGGAATAGGATTACACTTCCTTAAGGCTCAACTAGGGGTGCATACGAAATTTTCCTGTTATTGGATGCCATGTCGGACTACTTCCTTTTCCGTTAGGGGAAAGAAGAGAAAAACACTTGTTCAGCAAAATGAGTTCGCACCCATTAATGTCCCTCGTAAATCTGATGGTTTCTCCAATCTTTGCTTTGAGAACATTTAAGCGCGTTGATCTTTGTGACAGAAGATTTTAAGTTCATTAAACTGTAAAACGAGTGGTATTGTTCACACCTTATCAACTTCAAACTCCGAGCAAATAAATTTATTTCTCTATTTCAGTGTCGTAATGAGTTCATTACAGTACTAAAAACAATGCTGTAATTGCATTGTTTTTAGTTATATTTTTCGTTTTGTGGTTGACAATACTGACATCTTATCCTTTCGAATGTCAACACGCGTCCATTGCATGTCAATTGTCAATATTAAACCATGTAGAGGTTTGAAGGCACTATTCAAATTCTATAATCTGTCAATTTTCGTATCAGTCACACCAACTGCGAAAATAAAATATAAAAGGCACTAGGAGGTAAAATCTGAATTTTTCAAAACTAGCTCCTTCGTCACTCATTCTGCAATTTGTTTTTGAATATACTATTTCCGTTGACCTCCCAATAAAAACTCGTTTAACGTTCACAAAATCATGCATTAATTACCCATTTTAATGCACGATTTCTTTCTATTTTAATGCATGATTGTCATGGGGGCATGGGGAACTTATAGTATTCAAGAGTAATATAAGTAACGTCACAACTCGACTGATATTTCATTTTTATCTATGAGGCCTGTGACTGTCACTCTTCAATCACAGAAGAGTCGCGTATTTATCTCTGGTTCCATTATTATTCCACAGAAAAGAGAAAAAATGAAACAAATCCGAACATAATCGGTCTGTCAAATTACGAGCAATATACCTGCTTTCAATCTTAATCTTAATCTAATATCGCCAGTTACTTTAATTACAAGGAGTAACGAAGTCAATTAGGGCTATTCACTAACTCGAGTTGCTATCGCCGTGGTTATCCGAAGCAACTCGTATAACAACTTTCGATAGCCACTGCTACCCTTTTTTGGTATTCTCTAACTAACCATTAACAACTGTAGTTATCATAACAACTTTTTGTGAAGAGAGTCATGGCAACAACGCAAAATAGTTCAAATGTCCGTTTTCTCGATTCAAACATAGACAAATGATATGGATTTGTCTGTGGAATAAGCAAATACATAACCTTCAAAATCACGAAAAATTACCGTTAAATAAAGGAGTGAAAAGATTTCAATTATTTTCGATGAAGCTGTACTGAAACTATGGAAGAAGGATGAGGTTATATAAAAGACAATTTTCGGTATTTTTAATTTAACATCTCTTATTTTAGACATAATAGGCTTAAAAAGGCAAGCAATGAAGATATCAATTTATGATGAATTTCCTGAGCGAACATAAAGTGATGATGAAAGTAAAATTATCGCCAGCTGAATCAGTAAAAGTTGGAGAACTGTGAACTCACAAAAGAGTTGAATAATATGAAGACAGCGTTAAGCCTTCATAGCAATAGCGCATTTACCCTACAATACTCTATATTAATACCTTTGTAATTCTTGCTTAATTAAAAAGTTCATTTGCACTAAAAATGCCATTCTTATTCGATTAAAACTTTTAATTGTTCACATGAATGAAAAAAAACAATAAACAAACAATAGCCAACAAGAGTGGTTATCATTAGCAACACCTATAAAGCAGTTGCCAGTAAACTACTACGGATAGCCACTAGTTGTTATGCATAGCAACTTTCATAACCACTTTACTGAATAGAGAATACCGATTTCGCGCTTAGCAACTTACCTTGAAGATAACCACGATTTTCGGTGGCTCTTCCTAGCAACTTAGGTTAGTGAATAGCCCTGATTATCCCCTTAACTCCCCCGGACGTTGCAGAAATGGCTAAAGCATCAACTTTGACCGTGCTACCTGAAAAAAGCTAACATTTGTATGACAAAATCTACGCAGAGTTCATGTTAGGTGCGAGGTGAAGAACGTTTTCAATTATTCTGAAACAGTTTTGTTGGCATACTTTAAGAGTGTTGCAGAAAAGGGTTACTTAGCAAGTTTATGGCCAAAGTATTCAATGCTGAAAGCAACATTGAAAGTTGAAAGGAATATTGATATAAGCAGATATCACAAACTGATGATGTTCATTAAGGGACAAAAAGTGGGTTATATTCCTAAGAAATCGAAAGTTCTCGAGAAAGATCATGTAAAAGAGTTTATAGCAAATGCTCCAGACAGTATTTTCTTGATGTCAAAGGTAAATATAAAACTCAATTAAATTAATTTTCTAAATTTTTCTTATTGTTGTAGATATAAAAAATGTAACTTTAAATTTTTATTTGAAGGTCGCTTTGATATTTGGAGTATCCGGTGCATTGCGAAAAGATGAGCTATATAAGTTGCAGATAAATGATGTGCAGGATATGGGCTCGAAATTTTTAATAACAGTGAATTAATCCAAAACGCACTCGAAAAGGATATTCACTGTGGTGGATAATGAGGAACGTACACTTTTGAATCCAATCAAGAGATATATCCTTGAGATCAATTCACACTCCGCACGAAAAGTTTTTCGTCTTTTACAAGAACTCTAAGTGCTCAATACAGCGATTAGGAATTAATACGTTTTCGAAATTACCATCGTTAATTGCAAAATTTCTCAAATTAGAACAACCCAATCTGTATACAGATCACTGTTTTCGGCGTTCTTCTGCATCTATCCTTTGGGACATTGGAGCAGATTTTGCAGCCATCAAACGGCTTGGAGGATGGAAATCAACATCTGTTGCAGAAGGGTACATCGAAAACTCGATTAAAAATAGATCAGAAACTGCTGAAAAAATTTTATGCGATAATCGTTCTCCAGTAATTAATACATCAGCTCCCACCAGTTCCATACGTTCCTTATCGCAAATCGTCAGTAACTATGTAAATGTGGACTATTCACAATGTCACATCTCGAAAATTCCGTATATGAATTTTATGAATTGTTTGATTGGAACCATAAATATAAATAATGGTCTCGAACATTAACACGTGAGAGGAGCGACCATTAATCGCTATCATTAATAAACTAGTTGATTAAATAACTATTACCTGATTTGTTCAGCAGTTAGTATGTGATAATCGATTATGATTTAAATTATTAATACATACATTCTTGATAATGAAAAAGTTAAAAAAAGGATTCAAGATTAATCGCTCGCCACTTAGAGGATGTATCTAAATTAGTTAATACATCCCAATCTTGAATGAAGAAAAAATTACACAAATTCAGAAGATTGGTCGCTACTGTAGAACATGTGTCGAATCCATTCAATATAGATCAATTGAGGGATGCCATTAAGTCTACCAAATCTCGGAAAGCAACAGATTTTGACTGAATTAATCAAATATTTAGAAAAAAAATATTTGTCTTCGTTATTGTCTTTTTATAACAATATTCTGAATTCAGGAAACTTTTCTTCAGAATTCCGTAAGACTAAAGTAATATAGGTATTTTGAAACTAGGAAGAAATCCGTATGATCCTAATAGTTATAGACCAATCAGTTTATTGGATGTTACTTTCAAGATATAAGAAAAGTTAGTTCTCTTCAAAATTGTATATTCTATAGTAAATGCTCTACCAAATTTCCAGGGTGGTTTTAGGAAAATTAGAAATTGTTCAGATCAGGTTCTCAGCCTTACAACTTTCATCAAATCAGATTTGAATAATAGGTTGAAAACACGAGTTGCTTTCATTCTTTTATCATCGGCATATGATACTGTGTGGAAATATGGATTAATTTTCAAACACTTTACCCTGTACATCATATCGATAACACCACACGAGGAGGATGAATACTATATAGTATAGATGGTAAACTGGGATTCAATGTGATCTTGGTGTGATAATTTCCGAATCTTTACGCAAGTTAGGCTATATATTATGCAACATTACAACCCGAGCCAGACATTTAAGCAAGTCATCAGGAGATGAGATTATACTACATTGAATCTTCTTAACTACGGCTACGTTAAACAATCATTCGAGTGTGTTTGCTCAATAAGGAGGCCTGATAAGAATTCAATCATTGAAATGCATTCCAACTTGGATTATAATAATATCATAACTTCAGGTAGAGTCATTTATTTATGGAGGATCCACTTTCTGTTTGCGCAAGTCTGTCCAACGCAAGGTGATTGTGATCCACACAGTACGCAGGAGATAACCAATTTGATTCAATACTCACCGTGAATCCTCAAAGTGACCTCGTGTTCAGTACATTCAACCGATTAATTTCCAAATCAAACAGAGGCTTCATTCAGCAGGTACAAGGTTACAATTCATCATTTGCTGCTTTGCAATGGGCGGAAACTGTGAAGATATTTTGATGGAATTGAATCACGCTGAGATAATTGAATTGAGAAAAATGTATCTCAAAGTGGACGATGCGTTCAGTGCATGTACATTACTGGATTTAGTGTTGAGATGGAACAACAAACAGGATAGAGTTAATATAATCGTCACATCTCCACGAGGTTCTTGGCAGGAAGATGGTTCAGTAGTTATTTTCCTTGATTATCGATCCAAATCGATATATGTATTTTCATTAGATAAAACCTACAAAAATGTTCGTGAAGGACTTATGAAAACTCGAAGAATTTCACCTTCTGATACTATATATTTCTTGAACGTATCCGATGAATGTGTGAGTGAGATACTAGATGCTATTACTCATCTCAATAGACGAATAATTTTCAAATTGGATGCCGTATTATATATAATGGATATTGAAGATGCCAAATCAATACAGATCACAGTACCTCCTGAAACATACTTGAAGAAACTGTCAAAAGAGCACTCGGAAATGCTCAATAAAGTATGGACTCATCGTTTTGAGAATTCTCACGAATTCCTCACAGTTTATCTCGAACAAAATGGGGGATATGGGCTTTTCAAACAAAATGATGATGAATTGATTGCATGGGTTATTCAAGGTCATTTAGGGCACATCAATTTACTCCATACTGTGGAAGAATATCGTGGTAAAGGTTTTGGTAAGGTGATGGCACAGGTTATGGCAAAACATATTGCGGAAAATGGATGTGTACCAATTGCTTCAGTGTTAGTGGATAACTCGAGTTCTTCACGCTTATTCGAGAGGTTGGGCTTCAGATTGGCTAATAAAACCAGCTACATTTTCACAGAATATAACGGTGAAAATAGAATATAATTTGTAATTTATATCTTTCTGATTGAATGAAATAATTTAGCTTATTTTAAGGAAAAATCATTGTCGTAGAAATAGTATGTTAGCGTTAAATCCAATGAATTTTCCACCCACTGTTGAAAAGTATTGAAGTGTAGCCTTTGAAAGAATAAAATTCATTTTTGAACTGAGTGCTGTTAACTTGGCACTTGATAATGGTTTCGTATATGATCTATATTAAGAGATTAAAATAGATTTATGGGAATTCCATAAGGACTTTCAAATACTCATTTTATTATTTTCAATTCTATATTAGATTTTGAGTCTTCAGAATCTGACCTTGTGAATCCCTCATGGAACATGTAGGAGCATAAATCCTCTCCTAAATGAAGTAGATTTCAGAAGCACATTTCCGTGACTGACTTCGCTGATTGCCAGAAAGACTTTCAAATTTACAGAAAACTCTACAAACAAATTTAACCTTCCTAAATTTCGAGTGAATGACTGATGCTATTCAAAATCACGTTACATCTCGTGTGCGCACCATCAAATTGAACAATTCAACATATAAGCCCATCATTAAGCTTTAGCAGTAAGCTGGGAACCCTCGCAACATATATTTACAATTGACGCCGTATGATTTCATTACGTGACCTAATGACCACAGCAGAGCTGTTAGTGTAGCGTTGTGTAACAAGCGGCCTACCATGTACCTTATGTACATGCTCGCTATATTGGACGAAGTATAGGTCGATTTCGTGCCCCATCTGACTGATTATCAGGGGGGGCCGAGCCGTTGGAAATCGAATTGATTACGGATATTGCAAGGACATTCAATTTATTACGGCCAAATTGTCGAGCTACGCCTGATACCTGCGAATGATATCGGCAGTTATGTCAGTAACTGCAGTAACTGATATTTGATGAGGCTGATTGCTCTGGTAATAGCCATCAATTCGCATTCATTGAATGGATTCGATGATCCTACCGTAATTTCAATGGATGATTAAAAAAAACGTCTATATAACTTGGGATAAACACGTAGTCATTTGAACTTTAGTCTTTGCCTGAACTTTCTTGCTTAGTCACTTGCTATGTTTACAGCCAAGGTCGTCGAAATAAGAGAAAAATGTGGATAATATGAAATTTTGTATGAAAGAATTCAATTTTCAGTCAATCAAGAGTACTAGTGTGTAACATTTCCCATTTTTCGATTATATAAAACCGTAAGGTAACAATTAGTCACTTGGATTTTGAGCATGAAAATCTACAGGCTAATTACTTATGCTTGACTTTCTTATGCCTATTTAAACGGTGAACAACCCTCAGAATTATAATTTGGGAAATAACCACCTCTCCTATTGATCTTGCTACCAACTTATCAGAGTTATCGCAAGCATTGGCCAAATTTTGGCATAGCAGACTGCTATACAAACTCAAACACTCTTCCCCCAGCCGTACTAAATGATTCGGTAGTCGCATCTAGCAGGCCTAACCACTGCTGTCAAAGTCAAATCCGGAGTCCCACTGGGAAATATTTTGGGTCCACATTTATATTTCATCTACAATTCAGACGTACCAGAAAATGAAAACACTACCATAGCATCTTTCGCAAACGATATAACCATACTTGCATCTGATGAAAACGCTGAAACAGCTTCGAAAGAATTACAGCAACGCCTGGATAACCTTGGATAGTGGCATCGAAAATGGCGACTCAACATCAATGAAGCTAAGTCAGTTCATGTCACAATCACTATAAAAATGAGTATAGCACCCCTGTCAAAATTTTCGAAAGGGAAGTGCCAGTCGACACCAAACCTAAGTATCTTGGCTTACATTCAGACCAGCACCTCAGCTGGAGACCACATATTACTGCCAAAAAGAATGAAATGAGTCTGAAATTCCGAAAAATGTATTGGCTTATAGGGAGGAAGTCCAAATTAAACCTTCGAAATAAATTGCTAAATTACAACGCGATCATAAAACCAAGATGGATATAAGGCATACAATTCTGGGATTGCGTTAAGCCATCGAATATTCAAATCATCCAAAGATTACAATTAAAAATACTACTTTCATTGGTAATGCTCCATCCATACATGATTTAAGAGTACCATATATCAGCACAGAAATAGCAGACCGCTCGAGAAAATATATAGCATTTGTGATGCTCTCGGGGTACCTCGGATTTCGGATGGTCTAGGACTGATGTGAAAACAGCCGAGTAAGATAGCCGAGTTTTGTACAGAATTTTTCGTACGCCACTGGATTATTGGTCGGATAGCGATGCAAACAATTTTGATTAGCCGAGATAATTTGAGATTTTTCTATTTTCACGTTGGAATCTGGATACGGTACGTTCTCTACAACGTTGGCCATGATAAATCCATCACCAGCACTCATTCCTTAGCACTCCCGGGTCGAATATGCCGAATGAGGAACAAGTTTTCAATAAAAAATTCTTATCTGGAAAACTAGACATAGGATTGATGTCAAATTTGGCAATAGTGTCCAGGAAGATAAACAGATAATTACTTCATATGCCACTTTTACTTGCACCCCCCAGGGCGTCAGTAGGTACTCGGCCTGATTTTTAAAAATTCATAAAAAATCAACCATACATGAGAATGCCATCAAACTCCTGCAGAATTATCTACATGTCGACAAAAAAATAATTTAGTAGTTATCTCTGACTTGCAACCTTATGGGGGAATGAAATAACGGATTAATGATTATTCAAGCAGATACGAATATCTCAAGAACTAGACATAGAATCGACACGAACTTCCGTATTTGTTCTTCCCTCTATATACACAAAATAACTTTATGACTCACTTCCACTTCCACCTCCTGGAGGAGGGTGGGGACTAGCCGAGTTTTCTGTGAGTAATTCATACCTGGGAAACTAGACATAGGATTGTGGTCAAATTACACTATAACAACAAGAAACATCAACTTATAATTTTTGCATTTGTCACATTCACGTGTAAGTGAGTCATAGAGTTATTCTTTGTATTTAGACAGAAGAATAAATACCAAATTTCTTGTCGATTCTATGTCTAGTTCTTGAGATATTCGTATCTGCTTGAATAATCATTAGGCCGATATTTTAGCCCCCCATGGGGTTGCATGTCAGAAATAACTACTGAATTACTTTTTGGTTGATTTTTTATGAATTTTTAAAAATCAGGCCGAGTACCTACTGACCCCCCTGGGGGGTGCAAATGAATGTGGCAAATGCAAAAATTATGAGTTGATGCTTTTTATTGTTATTGTATAATTTGATCTCAATCCTATGTCTAGTTTCCCAGGTATGAATTACTCACAGAAAACTCGGCTGGAACTCGGCTAGCCCCCTCCTGGGGGTGCAAGTGGAAGTGGGTCACAAAGTTATTTTGTGTATATAGAGGGAAAAATAAATACCTAATTTCGTGTCGATTCTATGTCTAGTTCTCGAGATATTCGTATCTGCTTGATTAATCATTAAGACGTTATTTTAGCCCCCCATGGGGTTGCAAGTCAGAGATAACTACTGAATTATTTTTTTGTCAATATGTAGATAATTCTGCAGGAGTTTGATGACATTCTCATGTATGATTGATTTTTTATGAATTTCTAATAATCAGGCTGAGTACCTACAGATCCCCCTAGGGGGTGCAAGTGAATGTGGCAAATGCAAAAATTATGAGTTGATGCTTCTGGTTGTTGTTGTGTAATTTGACCTCAATCCTATATCTAGTTTCCCAGGTATGAATTACTCACAGAAAACTAGGCTAGAAGGGGATGCAAGTGGAAGTTAGTCACAAAGTTATTTTGTGTATATAAAGTGAAGAATAAATACCGAGGTGCAAGTAAAAGTGGCATATGAAGTGAATATCTGTTTATCTTCCTGGACGCTATTGTCAAATTTGACATCAATCCTATGTCTAGTTTGCCTGATAATAATTTTATCATTGAATTTCGTTCGTCATTCGGCATATTCGACCCGGGGGAGCTGTGGAATGAGTGCTGGTGATGGATTTATCATGGGCCATTGTAGTAGAGAACGTACCGTATCCAGATTCCAACGTGAAAATAGAAAAATCTCAAATTATCTCGGCGAATAAAAATTGTTTGCATCGCTATCCGGCTAATATTACAGTGGCGTACGAAAATTTCTGTACAAAACTCGGCTATCTTACTCGGCTGTTTTCACATCAGTTGGTCTAGGTACCTGCTGCAACGTTGGGCCTGGAAAGTATCGACTTGAAGGGGCGGAGCTTTGTTTTGCAATCTGGGTAATCAAGAACCTCTTGATGTAGGCAACGTAGAGAAGTGAATGATGATCTCGGTTCATAGGTTCGGCGCTTTATCCTTTTTTGACAGAAATGCGGTCTTGCCAATAGGAAGGCTGCATTTTGGATACATTTCTTATCGGTTTCGCTGAGTATATTTGAGAAAACTCGAAATCATCGAAATTGATGAATTTCCTACATGTTAATAGAAAGATCTGAAAGATTTACAAGGGTTACAGGTGAATAAATTGAAAAGAAATAGTAATTACCATTTTTATTTCCATTTCTTACCCAATTCCCCATTGAAAAACGACACCTCATCTACTTTCGAATTCCTGATTTCCGCAATAATTATTCATCGAGCAAACAAAATAAATAGTTGGTTGCTCATTATTTCAACCCGTTGCGAAGCGTTGCTGCCGGATTCGGCTGGAATGTGTATAAATTTTTAAAAATCTTTCCGAAGTTGTCACAAAGAGACCACTCTTATTTGGACATTCATATTCTATTATGATAGTCGTACACATAACCGCTTTGTTGAAGTTTTGTAATGAACAAAGGAAAATTAGACGCCGAGAAAACTCCTGCAAAACTTTGTTGACAAGCTCTGCAACAATATATCATCTTATCAAAATATGCAGTCTTCATCTCAAGCTGGTTCATTTGAAATTATGAAGAAACTTTTTGATATCTGGGACTTCTTGAAGCGTAAATGAAATTCGGAAGGAAAGTCGGATACAATGTTTGACATTCTGATACATAATTCTGTGGTTAAAACTGGTCTTATCTTGCTGCAATATACTGCTTGTTTATTCATTTTATCAATGAACATTTGAAAAGCATTAGTGATAATTATTCTTAATTTCTTTTCATTAGTAGATACATAAAGCTATCATTATTTTATGTTTCTACTGTATTCTTAATTATGGGAAATATAATATTGAGTCGAATTCAGAAATTCATCGAGTTATAATGAAACGTAATTTAGGTTTTTATGTGCTTACTGAATGTACTACTGAAAACAACACAAATCCTACGATTCTTTTGTACACGCTCCATTCCAAATGAAACCGAACTTTTTAAAAGAACAAAAAACCAATGTTCATTTTGGAACAAGTCATTTTTATTAATCGATGTATTCCCCCTCTCAACTTTCTCAAGCTTGTTGCTTGTATGCAACAACTGTTTCCAAACAACAAGCTTTCGAAATCTGTCATAGAATGTCCTTGGGTTATTACTACTGACAATAGTTCATATTCTTATATTCTATTCTCAGAAAATTGTTAATATTCAATAGGTCGTCATCCATGCAATACTTAAAATGAAAATCAACTTCATTTCTCTATGTCGAGCTAGCGGGATCACTGCAAAGTAAACGATAAATTGCAAGACGTTTCTCGAATATAATTTTTTCCCTAAGCATTTTTGTTCCACGAAGAAAAAACGCAATATATATTGTAGAAATGTTCTTGAGACTTTCTTGTCGAAATGAATCAGCCAAAAATGTTCATAACGTTTTTCCATCGCCTATCCAGCCAGCGATCTGACGCTCCAAAACACGCTAACCCCATACAGTATAAACATAAAACTGGCCGTAACTTATTGTTATTTTCACCCAGCTGGAATACGTCATCCTTGCCAAGCAAACAGTGTACAACTTACACTCATTTTGTATGAAAACAACAACGGTTATAGCTGCAATGGAAAGTTTTCATTTATATTGAATATCTTGACCAATTATAATTGTCCCCGAAGAAATAATGTTTTTGCAGAATATAAAAATGTAAAAGAGCACTCCAAGCCAACATTTGGCGAGCTGCAAGTTCCGGTAAAGTTTTTCAACCTGAACGAAGATTAGTCACAAATACTTCAAGTCTTATAATGAAGTTGTATAAACATCACCACCCCTTAACTCGAAATTTTCAATGAAGGTGTAACAATGCATTTTTTCTACATCGCCCTGAGTCGATGACCAGACGATATTTTCCTCCTCGGACTCTTGGTCGCGCATGACGGTAATATGAGGTGGGAGACCCAGATAGAGGTATAAAATACTAGTTTCTGCAGCAATCAGAGAAGTCGGTCTTCGCGACTGGTTTCACCCAGAAGATTCGGTCTTCAGGACTGGAGTTTTACCCAGGCTACGGCAAATTGCAGAAATTGTCATCAAATGAGGTATCTAAGGATTTTATAATACACTGTTTGTACTATTCATCAGATTGAAATCAGAAACTAGTAGTCAGTATCCGGTATAACCGATCTGAAAATATTTTAGGGATGATAATCACTATCTCAAACCTCAAAATAACGATTTTCTAAACGGCGCTAGGTGTGAATCACCCAGTATCCTATTGGGGTCAACTCAGAATATGATGGGTGAGATATTTCAGAGAAGATTCGGCTTCTCACAAAATTAATCACGCAGAAGTCAACATCAATATGAGTCAGGATTTTAGCAGATTCCGATAGCGGATACAGGAAATCGCTCAGGGACATATCCTACATAACTGTCTCCACAAGGATTTGTCAGGAATTAATTCTGACAATGGGTATTGTCCTTTCGAATATGCCCTTCTGCGGCTTCACATTGCCGTTAAGGAATTACAATGTCAGATTTCAGTCGGGTTTAGAAGTCAATCATACGCTCATGGTATCCTCGAGTTACTAACCTGCGGAATCTGATGGAATGAAGGATGAATCCATTATGAAGAAATGTATATATGGCGTATAAGAAATTTCTGAAGAACTGGTTTGATCTCTGAAAATAAAGGTGATGATATTCTGCGGCATTCTGGGATCATTTTCTTAAGTTTCAGTTCATATACTTGCGGAATATATGAAGTGAACTCCAAAACACCAAAGAAGGAATCGAGACACTCTCGAGAGGCTAGAAGAAGATGAGTAGAGATCAAGACAGATTGTTGATGGTTAGACGATTAAGACGTAATTACCAAAGTGAGAATTAATACGGTAGTTTCGGAACTTGGACGAAAACTCAGAATCGGCCTTTTCCTTTGTTAAAGTTTATTTATTTATTTATGTCAATAAACTGTGAATAGAAAAGGCGTGTTTGCTTCATCATAACCCTAGACAACTGATAAAACAAAGTCTATATCAATGCAGAATATTTCATATTTTCCAGATCAATATAAATTTATTTAACGTCCAATATTGAAATGGAATGCCAAAAACATAGGTCCAGGATAACAGTAACAAAATACGATGGCGGAATGCAGTCAGAAGTTGCAAAATACCCTCTGGAACTTCTAATAGTAGTTATCACAGAAAACCTTCATCATTATAAGTAATCGATCAAGAGGTATTTCAGGGATTTCTAGAAGTCGGACTCATTCTCCAAATCAGACATGGAGTATTCTTGAGAATTTATAAGAAGTAATAACTTCCACTAACCCGCGTACCCTTGAAACATAAAGCAGAATGGCTGGGTGAAAGCCAGTGGATAGAAACCCATCTGCATAAATATCGAGAATGTATCCCGCCTGAGGTATAAAACCTACTGTTAAAGGTTATGGAACATAAAATGCAAAATTTTATTGATATGGACAATGCATAAATGGATGTCCTCAGGGAGGAATTGAAAAAATAAAACAAAATTTCTATACATTTACGAAGACCCGATTTTTTATGCTTGAAGCTGATATGAAACGAATTTGGGAATGAAGGCAACGAATGACAGACGTGAGGTGGCATAAATGGAACTGATCAATACAGGGAACAGGTGACATGGGACTTACTTTTCAGTCCAACCCACAGACCAATCCCCAGACGACGGAAGTTTGTCGCTTACATACTGGAGCACATAAATAATGAATTTTCACCTAACAGGACATTTTCTTTTTAGTGGAGTGCACAGAATTCGATTTCAGATATTGGTAAAGAATACGAAGGTGTTATGAAAATATTATAAGGATTTTCCCGAATGAAATCAAAGACTATGGATGCTTGACTATTAGAGGAAGATGAATTTTCAAGAAACTAACAAAATAATCACATAAAAGTATACACCATAATCAAATTTAATTGTAGAATTGCTATTATAGCATAAGCTTAACTGATTATCCAATTAAATATATCCTTGAGAATCCGCAATAGAATACATTCATGATATATTCTGGTATAATTGCTGTCATACTATCTTCCCCGTCCATAATTAATCCTTTAATCAGAAAGTTATAGCTTATTTCGCGACAGATTCAGGCTCGCCGCGAAGTGACATAAATTTCGATTAAACCAATTACGGAGTAATTTTCGTCCTGCTAATTGGCTGAAACTACAATATTAATCATCCAACTATTTTCCTTGCTACGCGCGTTCAAATCGATACCTCGTAAATCTCATCTTATCTGAGATGCGGACAGGTTTCAACCGGCCCGGCTGTCTTGATAAGTACGCAGGAGATTGATTCAGTCTGAACGAATCCTGCTAATTGAATACCGATTAGAGCTTCATCCTGATTGAACAAGTCTACTGAAGTTTATGAAAGTCAATGATGTGCCAAGTGGTTTAATCGACTTTGTGACGGCTTTTTCGTTGAAAGGCATATTTGAGATTGTGGATGTTTTTGTTATAATTTTGGTATAAATCTATGGATGAAGGCTGAAGCTCTTGATTAAAACACCTATTTTGATAGTTTCAGGTTTGTAGAGTTAACATCACATGTTAACAGTGAAAGATAATATCTAATTTTCCTTAGTTATTCTTCAAGTTTTAATTGTACAAGACAAGGTGGCTCCCTTTTTCGGTAGTCGGTCAAACTGCTTGAGCACCAGACTAATTTCCCTCCAAGAACGTTATCCTTCACTATCGAACTCTTCCTTGTACAACAAGCCAATTAGTCCAAAAGAAGACCTAAATCACTTCTATTCTACACTCAAATGAATTGTTACACCAAATTCGTCCGAGTGGAAAGAGTCTCGAATACCGACTAACTGCAGGAATTCGCGACTTATAGGTCTGTCCGGGTCTCCCACCTCTAGTCATTTTCATGCCCGACCGTAAGTAGAACATCGACACTTAGTAAATGCCGACGGTTGCTGGCGTCAGCTCCTTTCAGTAGATTTCCTAGGACGGAAATATCGCGTGGCTGCTTTAAAAAATTTTAATTTTGGCTAGTCACATCATTGCTAGTATAACGATATGAACATTCGGTAACCATGTTAACAAAATCACAAATCCCTTCTTACAAAAACAAGAGTTCGCGGTGAATGCGCACTGCACCTTGTAGAAAGGTAGTGTTTAGTTGGTGGTTTGACTCAAAATGTAGATATTGTCCTGTGTTCGTTGGCTTTTTATACACAGTGGTTCTTGGGATTCCATTTTGTTTATGTACGAGTACATCTAAGAATGGAAGTTGTCTGTCCTTCTCGATTTCAATTGTGAATTTAATTGATTCCTCTTGATTGTTTAGATATTGAAGGAATCCATCTATAGTGTCTCTTCCATGTTGCCAAATAATGGCTACCCCAAAAAGATATTAGAAAAAGCTAAACGAACAAGAGAAAGTCAACCTGAACCAACAGATATAAATCAGACCATTAAAACCGTAATTCCATATGTAAAAGGTTTGTCGGAGAAAATGAGAAGAATTGGAAATAGATACAACATAATGACTGCATTCAAAACTCAAGACACTATCAGAGCTAAACTTACAAAAGTTAAGCCTAATAATGAGACACAAAGGACAAAGAACTGCATTTATGAATTACCTTGCGAGTGCGGAAGATCTTACAGACACAGGGTCGATGTTTTGCATCAATTTTTGAGTACTCATTTTCCAGAAAGCCCGCATTCTATAATTCATATTTCTATGGCTAGATTGAACAAAGATAAAACCAATTATACTGCATTCTGTCAATTCTATACTCTATGCCTCACTTAATGCTCCTCTACATTTTTCTGTGTCTGTCCCGGTATCAAATAGTCGATGGTTAAATTGACATGTTCATGCAGCAGGCTGATTTCCATGCAGAATTATATTATCCTAGGTACGAAGCGGCCAGCACCCGGTTTGTGTAAACCGACATATGTTGCAGGTATTAGATTGTCACATCCTCTATAGCATCACTCCTCACGTATGCGTCAGTCGCGAGTTGAAAACGTGATCAGAGCTAGAATTAGCGCTTTCCAATCGTTCCGTCTGCTGTACATAACCATAGAGAAACACACTGTCGTGTGATTTCAGTTTGATGAACATGACTACTTAGTCCCTGATTAATAATTAATTTTGTGAAGGTGAGTGAGCGGTACTGAATCTTGATGCCGTAAAATTAGGTGTGAATGTTCTTGGTATCCCACAAAAATGTACGAAATCTCATAACATCTGAACTATTCGGCGGATTCGACCCAACAACCGACTTCCCGAGATATTGGAACAAAAAACCAATTCTGAAAATACGAAAACTCTAGCTCAATATTTGAAAACTTGGGATATTTGTTCGAAATGATATTAAGCTGTTCTAGTAGGAACAAGAGTGAGGTGAAAGACCTGATAGGGAGCAGTGGTGATGAGTCCGACCTGATACTCTTGATCTTGAAGTCGATTCTAATCGACTGAGACCATTTTCGGGTCAATATTCGAAAATTTCAGAGTTGATTATAAAAATTTTTTTTAAAAGTTACAGGCATTTGAGCAAAACGATATCATGGTGTCAAAGTAGGAACAGGTACTTGAAAATGACTAGTTATCGACAAAATCATACAGGAAATCATTCTGAATTTTATAAAGATGTTCTTTGGAATCGGGCTGGATGATAAGCATTGAGGAAAATTGTTCACGTTTATGCCACACTGATATCCTATTAAAATGTGAATATTCGATAATAAACAATGAATTTTCAGGTCGTGCATTTTTCACCAACAGAAAGTTAACGATGCAGCCTTCAAACGATATTGATACTAATAAATGTTTGGAAGGCAATGAAAATCACAAAAATTTCAAAGTATACTTTCGGGAGTATTGTGAGTGTTCAACAATACAAGGATTGTCATATTTCTCCAAAAAATTGTCGTTCTTCGATGGGTGAGTACTGAATTCTGAATTAAATGTAATAAGCAGTGAGATAGATGACATTATATCAACATAATTTCATGAACTTCTGTGATGTAAAAAACTCTTCTGTATTTTCTCGTGGGTTCAGTATGCGAAGAAGAATTTTCAAAATATACAAAATATACACAAATTTTTGTTGAAATCCGACGAATATATAGTAACGGTAAGAAAATTATATTCATTTATTTCAATTGAATTGAAAACCGCTCCGGTTAGCTACAGCACAAAACCATCTCACATTTACCTTTAGAGAGTTTAAACAGATGCTTCCACCCCAGTCAATGATAGCCAATACTCGAACAATCGAAATTTATTCCACTCTTTTACGAATACTAGATATTTTCAGTATGTACAAATGTTGAATTGTCTAAATTAAAAGTTGCAAGTGGAACTGTTTAATTTCTGGCTATAAAAATCAACAGGTAACGTCTACAATTGTTGCTGGAACTTATCTTGTCTGTCTTGAGTCCCAATTCATGGGATAAGAGGACCATAAAATCATCCTGGGTGTTCGGGATGAGTCTGGCGACGAAAATGGGTCTTAAGTTTTCACCCTGTAGACAAACTTTCCAACAAGAACTATTTCTTCTCTCAGTTGTCTTCTGCAGTTTTCAGGGAAACATCTGTTAGTACGACGTAAAATTCAACTTCGGCAAATTTGTTCAGACTCGGTAAGGTATGTCAAATTCGGTAATATTCAAACTCCGGCAGATTTGGTTGGCTTGCATGTTTCATCTCTGTGAAACGAGGGTTGCTATGGAATTTTTCCCAATAAGAATGGAATGGCCAAATATAAAGCATCACATTTTTTGCTGAATGAGTAATAGAAAAGTGAAGCATTCACACTCTCGCAGAATCTTTTCGTTACGATTCGTAATTATTCTTTCAATAGGGAAAAATATCCATTTCCACTTTCTAAAGCTATTTTATCCATTCAACAAAAGCATCAGGATTATCATTCTCACTTTTCCGTTCTTTCCCATTCACATGAATTCAATTATAACTCTTTGTTCTTTTAAAGATGCTGGTGGACAATCGTTTTCATATTGTGCCTGAGCGGGTGCTCTTTCATGATAAAAGAAATCGTTGATAAATGGAATGATTCGCCTGTTCTTTTCTCTCTGGCAACGATGGAAACACCTATATTTAAAGTACCTTTTCCATCTGTGACGATTTGCCCGGAAACTAAAATCTCAAAGCGCTGCGTCAGATATTCCAATGTGTTGAGGATGAGGAACAATAATAGCTTGGACAAAGTGCCAGAGGAAGAGTGAGTGCTATTCGTTTGACATTATTATATGATTCTCTCTTATTCTTTCAGATTGAGGAATTATGATTATATGGCACCCTTGTGCAGACTGGAAAATCATGTGAATTCCACAAGGGATCGTTCTTTCGATAACTATACGGATTTTCTTAATGAGGTATGTAATACATTTGAATAATGAATACTGGAATTCACACAGAATTCTATATTTTCTTTTTAATTTTGAAACATAAAACATAAAAAAACATAAAACATAAAGTGATACTTTTGAAACTCATCGTTACTAGTTACGAAATAGTATGTTCTAAAACAAGCTACAGAATGGGCACCTATTCCAACACGAACGCATGAGTGTTGGAATTGCCTTCTGCAACGAGTATTAGACGATATTTTCTCTATTTCAGTCAAGAATTGTGAAAAATTTATTGGAATTCAATGAAAACTTCAGATTATACCTCCTATTACCTTTTGTATTTTATTTACGCAGTGGGTGTGACTGATACGATGAGTGCGTTCAAATCTCTACATGGTTTAATATTGACAATTGACATGTAATGGACGCGTGTTGACATTCGAAAGGATAGCATGTCAGTGTTGTCAACCACAAAACGAAAAATACGAGGGCCATTCAGAAACTAACCTCCGATTGGTCACAGTGCGGGTAGTGGGGGGGAGTAGCGCGCCATCTGTGCATTCACGCGCTCAGCAGGTCAGTCGGCATCAAGCCGTAGTCGAATGAACATCTTACCTGCTCTAGTTTAGTTTTTGTGGCAGTTTGAAATGTGTGCTGCAATAGAAAATCCCGCCAAATGTAAGGTGAGTGCTGTTATAAGGATTTTTACAGCCAAAGGATACTCTGCAGCAGCTATTCATCGTGAGCTTTGTGCCGTGTACGGACCAAAATTTATGAGTGAAGGAGATGTCCGTGAATGGGTACGTTTATTTAAAAGTGGACGAGAAAACGTTCATGATGAAGAGAGGAGTGGTAGACCATCATTGGTGACTGACAAACTCGTTCAGACAGTTGATGCAAAAGTTCGTGAAAATCGACGTTTCACAATGGCGGAGTTGTCTATGAAGAGCTCAAAGATGCGGTCACAGGCTGGCTCAAGGCACAAGCGGGTGATTTTTATGCAGAAGGAATTTCAAAGCTTGTGAAGAGATACGATAAGTGCCTCAATCGTAATGGAGACTATGTCGAAAAATAGTGCAAAGATGTAGTTGTAAGATGTATATATTAAAATATTTTTACTTAACTTGGTGTATTTTTTTCAATTAACCGGAGGTTAGTTTCTGAACGGCCCTCGTATAATAAAAACAATGCTGTAATGAGTTCATTACAGCACTGTTTTTAGTACTGTAATGAACTCATTACGACACTGAATTAGAGAAAGTAACATATTTCGCAAATGGTGATGAAAGGTAAATTTTGCCATTGATTGTGACAAAGTCGGAAACTACTTGAACATATTATGAAGATCAAAAGATACAATATTTGGTTAACAAACAATAAAGCATAAAAATCAGGGGTTGTGACGGGAAGTCATACAATTCGGCGTATGACATACAAGCCCAAGGAAAAACCCCCGATAAAAAAAACCCTGGCTCCCCACCTAAGTGTGAAAGTACAAAAATAAGCTGAAAAGTATTTGAAGGACTTCTTTCTTCAAGAGTGGTTTTCTATTGATGGAGACAGAGACTTCTTCAAGTTGCCCCCATCGTATCTGGAAACGAAAAGACAAAAGCAGAAAAAAGAACTGAATAACAAAAATACGTATCTTATTCGTTTGAAATTTATAACCCATTCCAAAAAAGAATCGGAAACATCATCAATAGCCCTAAAACCATCTTGAAATTTATATATTATCTAGGTAACTTCAACACATAAATGGGAAACTATCCAAAATATGAATTACACAATTTGAACATTCAGTGGTATTGACCTCAGCGGACAACTAAGCATTTTGTGCAGCATTAATTTGGGTACACGGTTCTTAAAATTGGATATAGGCTCCACAAGTCTTTATTCACATGTTCTTTAAAATACGCTACCAAAACTTTTTCGTCCAAATGATTAATACTTTTTTGTTCACATCATAAACAGAATTTGGCATAAGACAAATCATACGAGGGTTAATCATCGAAAATCGCTTTATTGTTTTTCAAATTATCCCCCTTTTGCATGCTTTTGATCCAATTGTCGAAGCAATTTTGCCACTCTGATTGAGGTACCTCCAAAACATGCATTCTGAACTCATCAACAGCTTCTTCAAGTGTCGAAAAACGTTGACCTGTCATTCTATATTTTACATAGGGGAATAAAAAAAAGTTATTCGGCTTGTCTTGAAACAACTATACAGTCGACTGCTATTTACTTCCATACTCATACGCGTGAATCCACGATTCATCAACTGCTACGATGTCACAGACGTGCTTCGAAGCACCGCGATCGTAACCGACACGAGCCTTTTATTGAGCGATTGACTAATTGTGTGGGATCCTATGCGAACAAATTTTTTGACGATCAGTGTTCATGCAATATTGAATGTATTCTGGTCCCAATAATGCCTAAGGTTGTCTCAATCACACGATAGGTCACATGACGATCTTGCAATATCAGTTAGCGCGCAGCATCATTGATATTCGAAATAACAACTGATTTTGGACGACCTTCACGAGATTCGTCTTGGAGTGAACTACGACCTCGGTTGAATTTACCATAACATCGATAAACACTGGTCTTCGATGGAGCGTCATCGCCAAAAATTGAATTGAGTTAATCTATGCATTGTCGTGGAGTAAATCCTCGTCGAAAGTTGTTAAAAATAATCGCACGAAAATGTTTGCGATTTAATTCCAGTTTTAGGGCGAGATTAATCTTTTAAGGTACTGTAAACAACACAAATAGCGAGTTACATATTAGAATCCTCCAATATGTATGTATTATACGTTGCTACGTTGCTATCCCAGTATATCATATTTCCATGATACTAGGAATTCACCTAAATAGGAAGGGAGGTACTATGCTACCTAGAGACTAGTTCTCTGTTAGTTAAGGCATTATTGTTTCCATTGTTGTGACTTTAAAATTGTCCGATTTGTACAATAGTCAAATAAACTTTTTAAAAATTAAAGTTTAGATTCACTGAACGTAAGTAGCGCTCGTATGTCAAAACGTTCTGAGTACCTATAACCTCAAAAATGCCAAGCTCTACGAGAGAGTTGTCAGTTGGCAGATTACAACACTAGGGTTGTCCAATCCCGAAGTATAAACGGCAACCCTCGTACTTGCCCCTCGACTTCTTAGGAATAATTGTAGATAACGCAGATTGAGTTTACCGTTTTATAAATTTGGGTTCTCTGGAATATATATATTTTGTGCTTCATTGATAATATTGACGAATTGCTTCAAATAGAAATAATCAATAAATTTTTCAGTGTAAAAGCGTCGAACTGAGTCAGTCCTTCTGCGAATATATGGGAGAAATCGCAAATTGTACGGAAATCCTTTCACCGGTCATCACTGATGACGGACTATGTTATTCGTTCAATATGTTCGATGTCAAAGATATTTACAGCAGCATCAAGTAAGTATAAAATTATTCCTGTTCAGTTAGTCAGAAATACTTTTTACAGTAAAATGGAATATCTTGCTGAACATGATGGAGTAGTTTCTTGGAATGTCGAAGATGGATATTCAAGCAACGAAACTAAAAATATGTTTCCTTGTCGTACCTTCGGAACTGGAGCAACTAAGTCACTGGTCATCACCATGTTTACCAAGAAGTCAGAGGTATATGCTTCGTGTCAAGACTTCACTCTACAAGGTTTCAAGGTGAGAAAATTGATTCTTAAATAACTTATATGCGTTGTTATTACTTTTCTTGGTAATAATTTCTTTTCTTTCTCACTCTTGAAAAGCCTGCCGAGCCAGGCTGTATGAAACAGCCCACATCCCTTCTCTGAAATTAATTTTCTTTTCTCAGGTATCTATACACAAACCATCTGAAATTCCACGACCAAATCAAGTGTCATTTCCTGTCAATTTCGATGAGATTGTATCAGTGGCTGTCAACGTGGATATGTATACAACAACAAAAGAAGTAAAAAATTACAGTCCACGTAAGAGGAATTGCTTTTTCAAAAATGAAAGAAGACTGAAATATTTCAAATCGTATAGTCAGGCCAATTGTGACATGGAATGTTGGACAAACCATACAATAAACGAATGCGGATGTGTTGATTTTTATATGCCTAGTAAGTTAACCGAAATCTTGTTCGCTTGAAGAACTTCAATGGTATCGATAGCAAAATTGTTCACGTCTTGAAACATGCTCGAATTTAATGGAGACAAACAAAATGTATTTTCTTAAACAAATGTGCCAACTTGACACTTTTTAAATCTTATCGACGTTCTGAAACGTTTTACTTTTCCTAACAAGTTACGAAATGTGAAATATTTCTCAACTGGCGATAAAAAGTTAATTTAAAAGTAAAAACAAAATCATTGTAAGACTAATACACTACATGATCTATGTACTTCTTTACCTTTAAGACATTTAAAATATATTTACTGTATATTATGAAGATCAATTGATTTATTATTTAGGTAGATTCATGAATGGAAAAATTGTAATGGTTAAAAATATTCAATTATTTAATTTAATTAATTCGAAAATTGCTCCAGCTAGCTGGAACACAAAACCACCTGACATTTACCTTCAGAGAGTTTAAATAGACGCTTCCACCCCAGTCAATGATAGTCAATACACGATCAATCGAAATATATTCCACTCTTTTACAAATTCTTGATATTTACAGTATGTACAAATGTTCAATTGTCTAAGTTAATTATCCAAATGAAAAGTTGCAAGTGGAACTGTTTAATTTCTGGCTATAAAAATCAACAGATAATCTCAACAATTGTTGCTGGAACTTATCTTGTCTGTCTTGAGTCCTAATTCATAAGATAACAGGGCCATATAACTATCCTTGGTGTTCGGGATGAGTCTGGTGTGAAAAATGGGTCTTAAGCCTTCCACCCTGTAGACAATTATGAAATTACTTGCATCACACAGATTTAATTTAAATCGGAGATAATCAACTCATATATGAGAAAATGAAATAATATTCTTTCAGAATTAAAAATTTTTATTTTTCCTGCAGGAGATGAAAACACGACAATTTGCAATCTTCAACAAATCCAGTGCCTAAATGATGCAGAAGGTTATTTTCAAATTCAATTAAACTGAATTCTTATTATAATCACTCAAATATTTCAGATTCTTATGCTCTATCCAATTTTCCTGTGGAAAATCGATTTGATAATATGTCCAAACGTAAAACTACGAAAAGCTGTGTTTGTCTTCCTTCTTGTGCTGATATAACCTATCAGGCAGAGATCTCGAAAACTAAATGGAATTGGGTGAGCAGTCAAGGAACCTACGCAAGCTATTTGAATCAGTTTTCTGAAGGGTAGGTTGAACACTTTTTTTGATTTCTTGGAGAACTCGGTATTTGGTAGGTAATCTTTCAAATTGTAAAAAAACATCTAGGAATACGAAAGATGTTGGCCAAATTTTTAATTGAAAAATATTTCATTACAATCGTCAATATGTTGTGATTAACAAAAATTTATATCTTATTTATAGCAAACTAAAAATTTTTCCTTACTTCCAAATCTTGGACAATTAATCGAATAAATCAAGAAGTTTCAAAAGAAATACAACATCCATTCAACAATCAAATTTCATTGATTATTTTTCAAATAACAATAATAGATATTTGATTTTTTTTTCAGTTACCATGCATCTTCTGTTCGAGTCTTCTTCAAGACTTCCCAATTCTTGTCTACTGAAAAGAGTTCACTGTACGGCATCGCATCGTTCCTTTCAAATGCTGGAGGTAACCTAGGACTTTTCCTAGGTGTTTCTTCAGTTACCTTAATTGAAATAGTTTATTTCTTCACTATAAAATTGTTCGAAAATCATAGAAAACATGGCCATATCTTTGGTAATGTAAATTAATCAGTCAATTTGAAAATAACACTCAATGTTTTTCAAACCATACATCTTTCAATCGTCTTAACGCTTACACTGTTATTGATATACAGTGATGGGCAAATAATATATGTAGAACGTAGAACCAAGTAAATATCTCTGGAAGTAATAGCTTGCCAAATATCTCCCTTCCGCTATTTTGTCTCTTGAATTTCGCGGCTATGTACAAAGCGCTACAGAGCTCGTAACTGGCAATACTATACATATTTTGAAAGGTCTTGACAAAACGACGCATAATCTCGACCCATTCTTGAAGCGGAGGATGACTGGCGACGAAAAATGGATCACATACGACAATATCAATCGAAAACGGTCGTGGTCGAAGGCAGGTGAATCGTCCCAAACAGTGGCCAAGCTGGGATTGACGGCCAGGCAGGTTTTGCTGTTTGTTTGGTGGGATTGGAAGGGAATCATCTACTATGAGCTGCTCCCATATAGCCAGACGCTTAATTCTACCATCTACTGCGAACAACTGGACCACTTGAAGCAGGTGATCGACCGGAAGCGTTCAGAATTCAACAGGAAGGGTGTAGTGTTCCACCAGGACAACACACTTCGTTATTGACTCGTCAGAAGTTACGGGAGCTCGGATGGGAGGTTTTATCGCATCCACCATATAGCCCGGACATAGCGCCAAGTGATTACCACCTGTTCCTGTCCATGGCGTACGCCCTTGGTGGTGTAAAGTTGAATTCAAAAGAGGCTGTCCGAGTTCTTTGCAAAAATGGAGGGGGGCTTCTACGAGGGAGGTATTATGGAGTTGCCGTCTAGATTAAAACAGATTATCGAACGAAACGGCGCATATTTGAACTAAATCCGATCACTGTAATACTTTTTATAAAGCATTGAATAAAGAGCAAAAAAGCGGAAGGGAAATATTTGACAACCTTTTATATCGAACCTGATATTTTTGTACTCGTAATAAAATGTTCCCTCAGAAACTAAAATAATATACAGAGTATTCCATTGCAAATTTTGAAGTTAAAAATTGTTAAAAAATATGATGACAAATAGGTAATTTACTGCAGTATCAATCTTCCAAATTTCATTTTTATATCTCTAATAATTCCAGAGATAGTTACTTGGTTCTACATATCTGCCCATCACTGTATTTAAAGCTCATGTCGGAGCATAGCGATTCATGCTAACGTAACGTAACGCAACCATGTGTAGCCAGTTATCCTTAAGGAAAGTACTATTTATCTAAAAAACTTGATACATTACAAATATTTAACATGGAGATACTATCCACATTCGGCACCTTTCCTTCATTGGAAAAGCTAATCTGAAATGAAAAACCTGATTTAAATAACATGGAGGTAGTCAACTTCAGTACCGACTCATCTCAATTAGCGAATTCCATATCGTCGCGACGGCTCAGACGCCAAATCGACAAGGCAAGTTGATTGGCGTAAACCGTATTGATGCAGGATATGTGCTCGGTTCAATTTCATTAGACCGGAAAGACCGACAAGTCAAGTTATCCTCATATCAGCAGTCAGCAACGATTAACAATAAAAACAAATAAAACTTTATCTCGTTCTCCCGAGAATGAATTCGCGAACTTTGTCTGCGGTATATTCCGTGAGATAAACTTTTCGATTGGGATCGATTGAATAGATTTTGTTCGGTATTTGCGACATGGCGTCTCGAACATGATATTGGAAACTTCAAGTCTGAAGTCGGGTAAAATTTTATGTTTTGCAACTCCTTGAAAATATTTGTCGATAACGGAATACTGCGTATTTCCTTTAGGGTGTGGATCACTGGCTATTATATTAATTCACCCATAAAGCTTTTTGGTTGGAAGACGCACTTTCAAAAGACTTTATCCAGCGGTAAACCAATCGGACTTGTTCTGTTGTTCTTACATTTCCTCGTCGTGTACGGGACAAATGAGCCACCTCTATAAGAGCTACCCAACACTAGTCGTTAGTCTTAGACGTCGGTCTTGAACTTCATTGGGTCCCCTTCGGCGTCCGGTAGTGTGTATTTACCTAATGACTTTCTGTCTAATCCTTCCATTATTAAAAGGAAGTTATATTTTCAATATTCAGATTATCTTTCTACCTACAAGATCTAAGCTTGTTCTTTTATTCTTATTTTCTTTTACCGCCTATTTCTCCTTTTATATAGCCGTTTTCTTTTCTTCTATTATTCTTTTAATCCTCTCTTCGATTCCATCTTTCTTTCAGCTTATGCTAATATTTTTTCCGATATTATATTATTTTTCACCTTATTCAGAAAAATTACTTTTATTTTTGATTTTCCCGTTAATTTATAAACATTCAAAATTCCGCTAAACACTCCCAAATTCTAATTTTGCCTCAAGAGTACCTATGCTCCATTTTCACGATCTCCATTCGGAAAATATTGGTGTTGCGCAATAATATCAAATTAGCTGAGACTTTATGACGAAGCCTGATGTCGGTAAAAATTTTCGTGGCAGGGGAACCGTTATGAAAATCGTTAAACTTGTTTGTCACTTCCGTGTAGTTCCGAAATATAAGTGGAAATTTTATCTGGAAGCAAGATGTTAGAGATGGGCCATTATATCGTAACGTCTCCTAAGTAGAGCTGAGAGGTTTCCGATGTAGGCTTCCGATAATCTGGAGGACTAGAAGCTTTCATAGTTGTGGTTGAGAAAAGGCATCGCATAAACTTGATGGCTTGGGACGTTAGGTCTGTTAACCGCCTACATCAATCATCCTTTGGGGTCATTTGCTGTAGTCCAAGAAACGTCATTTCTGAGAATTGATCATTTGTAAAAATAATGAGTGAAGTCTGGATGGCCTGGATAGAAAACCTTTTCCACTATCTCATCGGTTGATCGAGGCTAATGTTTTCTAGTAATCTCCATACATATATAAGTAACCGATAAAAAAGTTTTACATCATTTTTTGAAGGAAAACTGCATACTTTGGACATCTACCAGGTATACCAGTATGAGGTGAGCGTCAAGATACAAATGTCTCGATAGAGAACATTTGTTGTGAACGAGCCTTTATTTTATTTGTTTGCTATGACATCTGTGAAACATATTTAGTATAGATCATTGAACAAACAACATCATATTTTTTCATTACGTTAAAAATGTCAAATTTTGTACCAGAAAGTGATGATTTACGGAAAGCATTAATTTTTTGTTTTCATTTGAAGAAAAGTGCTGCAGAGTCGCATCGAATGCTTGTCGTAGCATATGCTGATCATACTCTATCAGAAGCAATACGCAGAAGATGGTTTCAACGGTTAAGAAATAATTATTTTGATATGAGAAATGAAGAACGTGGAACACCACCAAAATAGTTTGAACACGCCGAATTGCAAACGATAGTGAATGGAGATGGCACTTTGAATAAAAAGCAAATGGCAGAAATGTTAAATGTTGCACAACAAACAATTTCTGACCGATTAAAAGCTATGGGAAAGATCCAAAAGTGTGGAAATTGAGTGCCACATGAATTGAATGAAAGACAGATGGAAAACCGAAAAAGACTTGTGAAATTTCCGGGGCAACCATCAACGTCGACTGCAAAACCAGATCGATTCTGCAAGAAGACAACGCTGTGTGATGGTACCAAAAAGGTTTGGTGTACCACGAGCTCCTAAAACCTGGTGCAACCGTTAATACTGATCGCTACCGACAACAAATGATCAATTTGAATTAACCATCGATCAAGAAACGACCGACATGGGCCAGAAGACGCGGCAAAGTAATTTTGCTCCATGACAATATACCTGTACCCAAAGCAAAACCGGTTCCGTATACAATCAAAACACCTGGCTGGGAGCTGCTACCCCACCCGCCGTATTCACCAGACTTGGTTCCTTCTGACTACCATTTGTTTTCATCGATGAGACACGCACTGGCTGAACAGCACTTTGATTTTTACGAGGAGGTCGAAAATCGGGTGACTGGTTAAGACGAACAATTTTATTAACGTGGCATTCACAAATTGCCAGAAAGGTGGTCAAAATGCGTAGAACAATAGCCAATACTTGAATGAAATGTTTTTTACTTTCCCATTAATAATTAGTGTTTTATTTTCACAAAAAAACGCTCATTAAATACCGTTATACCTTATAACATATAATATTCGAATAGGTGTTGAATGATTGATTGGGCTATTACCATCATCTATTGTGGATGTAATGATTTCCGACGTTTCGATAGACATCTTCTATCTTTATCAAGGAGAAAAGTAAGAAACTTTTTGAGAATTATCAATTTTCAAAAAAGTCAATATGACTTTTTTTATCAATTTTCAAAAAAGTCAATATGACTTTTTTGAAAATTGTGGTGGATGTGTGGTGGATGAATTTTGTCCATTCCATGAGATAACATTAATTCTAGTTCACAGAGCAACAGGCTCTTGTCATGACTGAAAATTTTGATATCCTTATTAGTCTTCGCTGAGAAGCTTAACTGTTTACGAACAAGAGCAAGCATTCAGAGGAAACTGATCTTTAATTGATGCGATCTTCAAATCAAGACAAAAAATCTGTTGAATTCGGAAATCCCCGCTAAGTGACTGGAAAAACGCATTTGCTGCAAGACATAAACCAAATTGTTGAATTCGCCGTGTGCAATTTTTCAAGTGGTTTTTTTCTCAGAGTTTAAAACCTTAGCTATCACGCAATTTATGATACGATAACCTTTTCGCGTATTTCATCAATTTCAGACTGATGGAACTGGACGTTGGTCATCGCTCGTAATTTCCACCTAATTGTTTATGCGAGCCGGCAACACCGACGAGACAATCCTTCCGGCGTTGCCGGGTGGAGTCAATATGACTTTTTTGAAAATTGATAATTCTCAAAAAGTTTCTTACTTTTCTCCTTGATAAAGATAGAAGATGTCTATCGAAACGTCGGAAATCATTACATCCACAATAGATGATGGTAATAGCCCAAACAATCATTCAACACGAGCTCCATCATCAACAATATCTCGTCATCAATTCGAATAGGTGCTATAAAGCACTGATGTGAGTTCAGAAGGTTTTGAGAGCTCATATCATAACTGTAACATTCTCTGATTTTTGTTCAATGACAAACATCATTGAAATGACTACATCCATGGAGTCTGAATCTAGATAGGAAATTTGGCCATTCAATTTGATCCTTGGAGCTCAAGGCAAGTTAAGCTGAGAAATGAAGTATGGTATGTACAAATGATAAGGCTACAACAGCTCGATTTATGTGGTTGGCTGAAAGTATAACATAATGCGTACATAATAACGAAGACACCAAAACGTTGCTGTCTGAAACAATATAACAGCATTTCCAGATGGTGAAATTAACAATGACATACAGCCCTTAACACAATTGGTGAATCACGTTGTTCATCATTCACATTTCCCCAAATGAATGTGAGCTTTTTACAATACTCGGTAAAATCAAAGAAGCCCTAATAACCCCTGTTTGTTTTAAGCACAACATAATCCCTTTCTTTACACGCAACTACCCCCTTTCTTCTACCTCCATTATTTTGACCTTCGATTATACACACCAGGGACGTCTCAAGGGTAGGGTAAAAGGCAAATCGGTTTTTGAAACTATGTGACGATGTGTTGAAGGGGCAGTGAGTTGCGCCCTTCACTGGTGCTAGGTCCCGTACCGGCGTTGCTGGTACGCAGGGCGTGAGTCTCGTGTCTGCACTTCCTCCACACTGAATACTCTGTTAAAAAAATAGGGAGTCTGGAGACGAGCTACAGTATACACTTCAGATAGGCATTAAATCGCGTAGTTATGTGAGTGGAAGTGAAGGGAGCCGCACATTCTCTGGATTTTAAGAAAGGAATAGAGTCGAGTAAAGGGAACAATTGCCAATTCACGGCTGATGCAGATACTGCCGAAGAAATAACTTTAAATTCTTCTGCTGTACAAGATGAATTCAGACATTCTTGCCGTATACGTCAGAAACAGTACAAATGCAATTTCCCAATAGATATACCAATGTTCATTTTCCAGTTAAAATAACTCTTACTTCTCTCGACTTTCAATTACTCGTCTTTGCACTCTTTATCTTCAAGTCGGCAAATCGAATCGAGTCTCGAATATGATATTCCCAACGGGCCAAAGGCGTGAACGAAGACTGATGGAAGAGCAACACAAAACTTCAACCTCATTAGAGGAATTAAGGCTGAGGATCCACAAAACGCCTTTTCTCGAGTAATTCTACACTCCCCGAGTTGAAAAAAGTGGATGAAGGAGAAACAAACGGACCAAGACGGTTTCAGTTGCTCAAGGCGTGGAACGTACTGTACTCTTGACTGTGAGAAACGAGCTTCCGAACGCTGAAAGTAATATCTGATGTATTCCGTGAAATTGTGCAGGACCGTGAAATTACTCTTAAAGATCTTTCAATCAACAGAAAATTATGCTTTTATTATTTTATTTCCAACGATGGAAAAATGAGGAATAAATAACAGAGCTAGAATTTCTCTGAAGAAGCCACGCCTGAAGGCGGGTATAAACATGGTTTAAATTTTTAAGGTTCTAAATTTCTGAATAAGTTACCGCTGTGCATAGTCGAACTGCTTGAAAAACAGTTAAGGGTAGAACTTATTAAATTTCTGTCCTCAAGGGCATATTATTTAGTCGATAAGTTCCTTAACGATAGTGCACTCTTCAATATTTTTGAGATTTTGTTGACGATTATAAACAACTGTGGTTGTGATAGCATGAATAAAGATAAGAGATTGATTGATCTTTTTCACCTCATAGCGAAATTGTGAACTGCCTTCGAATTTTTAGTAATATCTGATCAAAGAGCTCCATTGGACCGATGATTCTTCGAAATTGTCGTTCCTTTTATTACCTTATTTTGCCTTGCCTGCATAAAGGCATTTGCCATTTCCTTTTCATGTTTCTCTGTCCATAATCGGACAATATAGCGAGCGAATCCTCTCAACTTGCCAGTAATCATTTGATGAATGTTAACGCATTCGATTACCACTGGTGCTCGTTGAATTTGTGAGTCACGTGTTGTATGAATCTACAGGGAAAGTGTGGCTGGTTCAGTCATCGAGATGTAGATAGCGCTTATCTAGACATATCTGTAAGGTTCCTCACGTTGCCTGTTAAGACAGGCTGATCCCCAGATCAGTCACCTCGAAACCAGTCCACAGTTTCACTAGGAGTCCTGATTATCTGGGATATAATAATACGCCAATCGAGGCTAGCTCGCACCATTGAAAGGATGCTTCTTCTGCATTGTCATTCTGCCCTGAGGTTGGCGGACGAAAGCCAATGGGAGAGGAGTGATTTCCTCGAGGAGTGAAAGAGAAAAGCTCTCCATATCGCACACCTACTTCAATAGTGACACAACTCAAAAATCCTCTTTTTCAAGAAACGAAATCAATTCGTGTTTTACCCCTGGTGATGTTGGTTAATGGCCTGGTAAAAAGCGGAGAACACCGAAAAACTGTCTTCGCCGCTATAATCATTATTCTGGGCTTGAAAGTCATAACAAAATGTGAGATAGTCCTTTAAAATCGAATTTCAGACGTTATTTGGTAACCTCCCCTATTTCATATTTCGGAATCGTGAAAATTAGCTAATTTTCCAAGTTATAACGGTTTTCATGATCAATACCCATGCTTGAACGCTTCAATATTTTGAGTTATTACGGTATTGATGGAAATATTTTGACATGTCACTTTATTGATGACAACAACAACCACAATCTGAAGTGAGAACTGCGTTTTATTTTGAGTTGATACCTTTTTGTTGATTCCTTCTTGCTTCACAATAAAGAAGACTGAAAATTTGGTTAAAAAGAAGAAAAAACTCACGCGTAAAAAAACTCATGTTCAATAACGGAAATAATACCTTCTTGTATTTAATAAGTAAATCACAATTATTGTTGAATACCTTTTTTAAGATTAGTAGAGGCAAGACTATTTCAAATTTATAATCTGATCTCAAAAATCACAGATGAATTAAAGTGGAAGCAGGTAACTTCAAGCATAAGTAGGAACTAGTTACGAACAGTTCTTTATCACATTTAGAAGACTTAGTGAAAAATAATGTTATCTGACGTTTCTCAGAGTTAACTCTTATCTCACGTGTGTTATTTAGGAATATTTGAACAAACGAATTTGAATAACAAGCTTGATCGTTTTTTGTCCTCTATCAAGGTAGCAAATACAAGAAATTTATAAAATTGAGTACCAACTGACCTTCAAATAAGGAATAACTAGAATGTACAATGAGCAGAGGTTGAAAGTTAGTTTACAAAAATCACATTTAATATTATTCTCCTGAGTAGTGAAAACATACCAACTGACTCACAGATCCAAAATATTTTTGTAAAAATACTCATAGTAATACTGAGGAATAATTCTTCTCTGAATTAAATCTTTTATGTCTTTTTTTATTTTCTGCTAAAGGAATTTTTTCCGAATAAGCTAGTACTAGGTGGCTTGGGATCTGTGAGGACATAGATGTTCTTGGACGACTTCTCTTGTTTCTTCTGACGTCAATCTCCTTGAATCCTTCATTCTCGTAGGATGTTTTGTAGAAGAAGGAATTTGCGTGCTGTTTCTCTACACGAATAATTTTGATGTCATGCCAAGTAACCGTAGATCTGTCGGTGTTCACATTGAAATTGCTTCCCAAACTCTCAGCAAGGTTTTTAAGATCGTAAAATGTTTCGTGGTTAAGAATGTGCACCTTGTAGGGAAGGCCTGTTTTCTTCGCCGATTGAATCAGGGTCACGTATTGGTCTGGAACGTAGATCGGTGATGCACGTAAATATCTGGAAATTTGTTTTTCGATTACGCTGTGCACGTTGTCTCCTTCATTTTGAGAATGCCCACGAATGAGGAATTTGTGTGTGATGCTGCGGATATCCAATTCTTGAGTGGCGTGCAGGTACAAACTAACCAAGTATTTATTTTTTTGTTGGCCACAGCAATTATCAGAATAGAATATAACATCCAGTTCACCATCAGGACGTTGTTCCTTGAGGTCCTTGAGGTAGAGGTAGACGCAGCTTCCGATTTCGTTGGCTCCTCTCTTTGCCTCTGTCTCATTCCAAAAATAGCAATTTACGTTTCTAGCATGTAAATCACTGATGGTGAAGTTAAAACAATTCAATTTGCTTTTATAATAAAAGGATGAGACGAGCCTCTTGGTGTTGGCATGACAGCTTGTAGATCGTAGACCGCGACTATAGCTCCGTATGGGTTATCCTTGTCCCTTCCTTTTTCTGCTCGTGACAGCTCTGTCTCCTTCTTGTGTTTTTCGAATGTGGCTTTCATGCTCTGCTTTTCTTCATCACTGGCATTACTGTAAGATTCACAGACATCACATTGATCTTTTTTCGGTTTAAAAAAGGAAATGTTGAATTCTGTATTAAATATTCTATTGAACATGACAGAATTTGCTGGGGGCAACTTTTTTTGCTCCCGACTTGCTTTATAGTCCCTGAATAGGTCTGCAAGGCTCTTGCCACCTTCGATAAACTCTCTGGAGGTCTGAGCCCTCAAATAGTGGGATTCGATGCGAGGAATCAAACTTATGAATTGGCGGACACTTTCTTTGATTTCTGGGTCAACTGTTGGATGATTATTGTGTTTCCCGCGTCGATCTTCGGCAACGAATCCTGTAGAGGATTTTTTTGAGAATGCAGTCTGTATTGTTCGAGCACTTATGTCAAGAGTGGTCATGAAAAATTGTTTGCAAACTCTCACGCGGACGTTATGCACGTCGAAATAGAAGGCTCTGTTTAAGGCACGGAAGTTTTGAGTACTGGAGTATCTGTACTTTGGTTTTATTTCGTCACTGTATGATACAATGAACTCCCTCTGCCGCTGGACATCACCCAAACTCCAAAATCCAGAAAATAGCTGTTGACGAACTTCTTCCTTGATTTGTTCCGAACATTTTAAACGGCATTTTGATCCACAAGGAGGTCGGATTTTCCTGGCACTGACTGAACGTTTGGATTTGTAAGAGACGTATCCAAGACCGTTATTTCGAAGGGTTTTTGATTTCCTCATAACCCAGTTGTCTGGGTTGCATGGCCGTTTTTTCCTTTCTTCTGGCTAATTTCTTCTTCATCAAGACTACAATTTTCAAGGTAAGCTGAATTAGGGTTTCTGGGAAATTCCAGAGGTGAAGGATGTCTTGAATCTGAAATTCCAGCACCATTTGCGGATTCATGCCAGTGACTGACGTCACGAACGTTTCGGTTTTTCTCATTTACCTGGTCGGCGTCACTGCTATCTGAAGCTGAAGGATCGTTTCCACCGTGATTGTGAATTTCAGTGAGGCCAATGATGGTTGGAGTTTCTTTGTCGATTACCGCAGAATAAAGAGGTCCTTCAATAGGGTCATTTTTTTATCAGCAGTATCACGAACTGTCCCACCTGTAGAATACCCTTCACTTTCGGCATGTTCTGGATCGAATAGTCCATCCGCGTTTATAATGAATTCTGCTTGTTGTATGAGGTCTTCAAATGATGAGTTCTGATTCATTCTGAAAAATCATCAATAGTGCAACATTTAGACTTGGCTTGAGGAAAAGCTGCTTTATCAATCATCAATAGTGTAACATTTCGACTTACCTGGATGAACTTCTGCTTTTTCAATTACAAAAAGAGTAATAACTAGAAATACCGCTTCGAAAATTACGAACTTAAGTAATCAAGAATGTGACAACTCAAAATGACACATCAACTGAGCAAATCGATTCGCGTTATCTCATCGAGATCTATGTCACAATTGAAAATATGACTCTATAGACGAGTGGTGGGAAAAGCAAGTGAATCGTCTAGACCAATTCAACTGCTATCTGGCAGCCACTGAATTGCCTCAAGTTAGAACTGTTATTTGAGATTGATATAGCTTTTTTTTTCCGAATCCAGTGATACCAATAACTCAAAATCGTCATATTTTGAGTTGTTACACTATTGAAGCAAGGGTGCGATATAAAAAGACGGAACTCGCCTCATTGTATAGCGCCTAAATCATTTTATGGCGACGTTGAATTTTTTATTCTTTGTCTGCGTTAATGGCCATTTAGTGTTTTCATTTTGGATATCTTTTCTTCAGAAAAAGACTGCTTAGATAAATGTTATCACTCATTTCTATACTTCTTCAGCACTCAGTTAAAAAATAACAATAGGTATGGTTTTTAATATAAATTTGAAGTTGAATATAGTTTTATTATATCAATACTTCCATAGTTCGCCAAGTTTCATTCATTCGAAAAGACCTAATAATCAACCGATTATAATGAATTGATAAGTATGTATTAGGATTGCTAATTATATTTCGGGATTAGAAAATGAAAACAAATATTAATCACAGAAACGGCTTCATTTTTTTTCAAAATATTTCAATTCATCACTTGTCACGATGTTATAGACGTGCTTCGAAGCACCCGATCCTATTCTTGGAGCATTTCTTTCGACCAATCGAACTTGCGATATCAGTTGGCGCCCAGCATCAATGGTTCTTCCACGAAATTCGTAAATTACGACCTCGGTTGAATTCACCATACCATCGATAAACACTGGTCCTTGATGGAGCTTCATCGCCAAAAATTGAATTAAGTTCATTGATACACTGTTGTTGAGTAATAAAATAATAATCGCACGAAAATGTTCGTGATTTAATTCCATTTTTTGGGCGAGATGCATCTTTAAGTTACTATAAACAACACAAATAGCGCTCCTATAAAAAAAAGTTTTGACTACGTATAACCTCAAAAATGTCATGCTTTACGATGGAGCTGTCAGTTGGCAGATTGCAACACTAAGGTTGTCCAACCCCGAAATATAAAAGGCAACCCCCCGAGCAGAACTCGCAACTAAATTGCTGAAATATTTAAGCAAGTCAATAGGAAATAATATACACAAGTTTCGTCGAATCTTGGACCAGAATAACCCAAATATCTCTCCAGAAATTACTTCAAACCCATTTATTGTCATTAAGGATTAATACTTCTTGATGCTGGTTATTAAGGATTGTGAAATATTAACAGACCCAGATTAGGTCTAACTTAGTAAGATGTTATTAAGTGCATTATGGTATATCAGTTATTAATATCAATAAGTATATGTTTATGAATAGTAAATTTTTGATTCTGTATGATGAACGGTAAATAGGTATTCGGAAGTCATCTAATTAATTTAGGTATCAGATACTAACGAATAATATCCAAATGATGTATTTCCATATTTTCCTGTCCTTATCGATATACAGGGTTATGATAAAGTAATCAACATATTTTCAATGGGAAGCTAAGATTTTTATTACATTATGTGATAAAGCTTGTTTTTTTTACACTACGGAAAAATAGTTGCAGTAGGACTGACATAAGAAAAAACGAGAAAATGAATAAAAAACGAAATAACAAAACCAATTATAAAAAGAGGTCAAACTTAAACTTATCTAGTGAGAACATCCGTTCTTATCAATTTTTTCGATTGATTTACTAAAACAACGGTGTGACAGTGTCAGTCGTACAATTAGTGTGACATCAGTAGTTTTATTATTATGGCTCGTTTAAACGAAAGAGAAAGTGAATGCATGTGCTTTATTTAACACAACACATTTGAAAAGACCTCCAATTGCTAGAAGCACAGTAAGCAGAATTGTTGCAAAATTTAATGCAACGGAAGCGTGAATCTGGACGACCAGGAATAAGCGACGATGTGAAGTTAGATATTTTGCTGTCAGTAGAAGGCAACCCTCAAGCAACTACAACAGAAATTGCCTAAAGATGTTAAAAAAAAGAAAATCTACACCCATACAAAGTTCAACTTGTTCACGAACTCTCAGAAGATGATCCGGACAGACGTTTGGAATTTTGTGAAATCTTCATGCGGCATTGTGACGAAAATCCAAATTTTCTTAATAGTGTAGTATTTTCCGATGAGGCAACGTTTTGTCAAAGTGGTTCTGTAAATCGACACAATTGTCGCTACTGGGCTCGGGAAAATCCCCACTGGATGCAGACAAAACACATCCAGCGCCCCCAAAAAATTAATGTTTGGGTAGGAATCGTCAGGGGAAGATTTATTGGTCCATATTATTTTCGGGGGAATTTAACAGCTGAACGGTATTTGGAACATCTTCGTATGACAGTGCTTCCGGACCTACTTGCGGCATTTTCGGATCCAAATAATGGGGAAAACTTGGACCCCAGTATTTGGTTCCAACAAGATGGCGCACCACCACATTATGGTCTTACTGTTCGAAGATTCCTGGATAACCAGTTTGACGGACGGTGGATTGGAAGACGTGGACCATTGGAGTGGCCACCTAGGTCACCTGATCTTACCCCCTTGATTTTTTTCTGTGGAGACATTTGAAAAGTCGGGTCTACATTAACCGGCCAGACAATTTAAACGCGAACGACGAATTAAACACGAAATGACTCTTATAACTCCGCAAATGATCGAAAACTCTGTAAATGCGGTCTACCATCGTCATAGCCTATGTCAGATAGTAAACGGACACAGTTCGAACAATTCCTATAAGAAATAGTTTTGGTTTAATGGACTGTTTAGTTAATTGAAAAGTTATTATGAAACTTACGTTTATTTCGTTTTTTATTCATTTTCTCGTTTTTTTCTTATGTTAGCTCTACTGCAACTATTTTTCCCTAGCGTAAAAAAACAAGCTTTATCACATAATGTAGTAAAAAAAATATGTTGATGACTTCATAACTTTGACAAAATCGACTTCTTATTTTTGTAACTTATGCCAAGAGATGCGGAACATAAAACAATTTTTTCAAAAGTGATCGTTGTATGTTTTATGAATTTTGTGCATTACTTTATCATAACCCTGTATTAATTCTCATCTATTCACTTCTGTCGAATCAAGAATGATTTTTATTGAAAAAAATACATGTGAGACTTATAAGAAGGTAAGTAAAATGAAATCAAGTTTATATTTACAGAGGACACTATTTATTTTGAACCGACTATATCTCCTCAGTATTCTGCACTTTGAAAATATTGAATGTTACAAGATTTTATACGCGAGTTCGAGTGAGACGCATTTACTCTGTTTCTTTTTGCCCCCCTTCCTTGGAGCGTTGAACGTTTAACCCAACAGTACTTTCATAACCTCTCCATAGTAGCGTTGAACGCTTAACGCAACTTTGCTGGAAGTCCGAATTGATATGCTCTAGAGACGTACATTGATATAACCTTATATTCTTCGCAATTTCCTAGGGATTGTTTCAACTCATTTCTCGCAATTTTTATCCACTATATTAAAAATAAAAATACTACTCTATTGAATTATATGTGCTTCAAATCAAATGAAATGTGTATGAAATAATAAACATTTTTTGAAATGGAAGTACGTATTTCAGCGAATTTCAGGTATCCCATACTTTTTACTTCAATGCATAGCGAGAATACTACGCATATAGGCTGTCTCCTACTCTCTTCGTGTATCTATCTCATACGTTGATTGGTATATTGAGATCATTTTCAACTCGGTATGAGAATATTACTGACATAAGATAGCTGTTCCACTAGAAACTCGAAAATAATGCATGCATCTTCAAAAATTAAAAGCTGATATAGTATTAACTGATGGAATTCTCCAAGTTGAATAAACAAGGACCCTAACTATCGCAAGGGAGCGATTTCTTGTTACCCAACCTGTTTTTACTGTGCTCTACAAATATTTACTCTTATCATTTCTTGCATGTTAATGACATAATAGATCAAACAATCGTGTTTATTGATGTGGATAATAAGGTGTGAAAATCGATTACTCATTTCACTTTCAACCCACGTGTTTAATTGATCTTTATAATGCAGTCGTGTCAGCAAACAGCGATCTTGAAGAATTACTAGTTTTTTCTCGAGACAGAGATACGAGATTTGATGACGAGATATTGTTGATGATGGAGAAAGAAAAAAAGAAGTTTGGACGCCGATAGTTCCATCCAACTTAAAAAGATCATCATATCACAGATGAGTATATAACATCGTTTATTTTTCTTTCATGACTTCTGTCATATTGACTTTTTGAAAATTGATAATTTTCAAAATGTTTCTTACTTTTCTCCTTGATAAAGATAGAAGATGTCTATCGAAACATCCAGAACAGATGATGGTAATAGCCCAAACAATCATTCAACTGAGATACGAGAGTTGCCTTTTATTTTTCGGGATTAAAGAACGAAAACAAAATCGCTTAATTGTTTTTCAAAATATTCCCCATTAAGACCTATACACTTTTGCACGCGTTTGAACCAATTGTCGAAGCACTTTTGCCACTCTGATCGAGGTATCTCCAAAACATGCATTCTGAACCATAGATAAATAAAAGTATATAGATCGGCAACTCTAGCAGATTTTTGTGAATGCGCAAACAGAGCTGTGCCAAAGCATTGTGCTTAGTGCTCGTGAAAGCACTCTAAGCACTTTAGTGCTTCCGAGCACTGTGCTCGCGAGCACTTTTCAAAGGCTAGTGCTTAGTGCTTGTTTTTCGGAGCACTCTCGCTAAAATCTTAGTGCTTAGTAATCCGCTAAGCACTAAGCCTTTCCGAATTCTTGAAGTAGGGTCAATTTTTCAGAATAGGTCGAGTGTCCAAATATCTCGGTCAAGTTCGTTATTGGGCCAAATCCATCGAATAGTTTAGCAGTTAATAACATTAATTTCTTGAATATTCATCCTATCAATTCGTAACTTAGAGAATGTCTAGATAGCGTTAAAAGGAAGGAGTGTGCCAAATTTCGAGAAAATCGTCACGAGAGAAAATTTTTTAAAAATTCCCAAAATGTTTTTTTTCAATACACGATATCTCATAAGTCATTCGTCAGATCAAAACAATTTAGGGCATTTATGCAGGGTATAGGTACCTAAAATATTTTAAAATTTCATCATCATAGCGTACAATCTCCAGAAGATATAAGAGTTCTTCTGAAAATGAAGTCACAGATTATATTTCTATCTATAAATTCACATCACATCAACTATAAATCTCTATGAGGGTGGTTTTAATTTTATGACAAGTTGCCATAATGAGTGAATATTGAGCCGAAAATGAAACTAATTCTGTGGGTTCATTTTTATGACAAACATGTCTAAAATACTGGTGTGTGCAGTTGTCATATTTTGAATGGAAATGTCATTATGAATTTTGCGACAAGAGGACTATTTTTTCCCAAATGTCTGTAATTGCTGAATATCGAGCTGAAAATGATCGCCATTGGTTGGGATCAAACAATCGTGTTTATTGATGTGGATAATAAGGTGTGAAAATCGATTACTCATTTCACTTTCAACCCACGTGTTTAATTGATCTTTATAATGCAGTCGTGTCAGCAAACAGCGATCTTGAAGAATTACTAGTTTTTCTCGAGACAGAGATACGAGATTTGATGACGAGATATTGTTGATGATGGAGAAAGAAAAAAGAAGTTTGGACGCCGATAGTTCGATCCAACTTAAAAGATCATCATATCACAGATGAGTATATAACATCGTTCATTTTCTTTCATGACTTCTGTCATATTGACTTTTTGAAAATTGATAATTTTCAAAATGTTTCTTACTTTCTCCTTGATAAAGATAGAAGATGTCTATCGAAACATCCACAACAGATGATGGTAATAGCCCAAACAATCATTCAACTGAGATACGAGAGTTGCCTTTTATTTTCAGGATTAAAGAACGAAAACAAAATCGCTTAATTGTTTTTCAAAATATTCCCCATTAAGACCTATACACTTTTGCACGCGTTTGAACCAATTGTCGAAGCACTTTTGCCCCTCTGATCGAGGTATCTCCAAAACATGCATTCTGAACCATAGATAAATAAAAGTATATAGATCAGCAACTCTAGCAGATTTTTGTGAATGCGCAAACAGAGCTGTGCCAAAGCATTGTGCTTAGTGCTCGTGAAAGCACTCTAAGCACTTTAGTGCTTCCGAGCACTGTGCTCGCGAGCACTTTTCAAGGCTAGTGCTTAGTGCTTGTTTTCAGGCACTCTCGCTAAAATCTTAGTGCTTAGTAATCCGCTAAGCACTAAGCCTTTCGAATTCTTGAAGTAGGGTCAATTTTTCAGAATAGGTCAGTGTCCAAATATCTCGGTCAAGTTCGTTATTGGGCCAAATCCATCGAATAGTTTAGTGATTAATAACATTAATTTCTTGAATATTCATCCTATCAATTCGTAACTTAGAGAATGTCTAGATAGCGTTAAAAAGGAAGGAGTGTGCCAAATTTCGAGAAAATCGTCACGAGAGAAAATTTTTAAAAATTCCCAAAATGTTTTTTTCAATACACGATATCTCATAAGTCATTCGTCAGATCAAAACAATTTAGGGCATTTATGCAGGTATAAGTACCTAAAATATTTTAAAATTTCATCATCATAGCGTACAATCTCCAGAAGATATAAGAGTTCTTCTGAAAATGAAGTCACAGATTATATTTCTATCTATAAATTCACATCACATCAACTATAAATCTCTATGAGGGTGGTTTTAATTTTATGACAAGTTGCCATAATGAGTGAATATTGAGCCGAAAATGAAACTAATTCTGTGGGTTCATTTTTATGACAAACATGTCTAAAATACTGGTGTGTGCAGTTGTCATATTTTGAATGGAAATGTCATTATGAATTTTGCGACAAGAGGACTATTTTTTCCCAAATGTCTGTAATTGCTGAATATCAGGCTGAAAATGATCGCCATTGGTTGGATTTGACTCGTGATGAAGAAACGGTGGTCAATTTGAAAATGTTTGGCTGAATATTCTCTATCTTCCGAAAGAGATGAGATAGAGATTCCATACTAATAAATTAGTTTATTATCCAAATATAAGTCAAGTTAGTTATTGGGCCAGACCTGTCCGATAGCTCAGCAATTATGAATCTGAAATTCGGTTATAATTGATGACACTCAACTACAACAACTTATATATGGTATAGAAATGAAAGAATGCCAGCTCGAAGAATTTGCTGAACTGTAAGTTCACTCAACTTCCATTTAAGATATATGTTTATTGATTCTTTCACACTCATTGTGCTGGCTGATTTTGAATCGCACTCTTTTTAAGTCTGAGAAAAAGACTTTAGAACAAGCGTAAAAGCTCCTGATCTCACGTCAGTGCTTTCCACATTTTTTCAGTAATGTGTTCTCGCTTATAAAATAATTGGTCCTCGATTATTAATTCAACTTCATGCATTGATTAGGAACAGCCATTCAGATTCAGATAGACGAATAAGATTAACTAGTACCAGAATGTAAATTGAATGCATGTGTTTCACAAAACAAATGGCTTTTGAGTTTTCCCAGTCTCGAAATCATAATTTTAGATATGTCGATGAAGCTAAAGAGTTCTCATTTCAATCAAACAACATTACATAAAATAGTTCCCACTAAAGTGCTTAGTGCTCGAAATATTCAATTACTTTTGCAAAAGTGCTCAGTAATCCGGAGCCTTCTGTCGAAAGCGGTGCTTAGAACTCGAGACTCGAAGCCTTTTTTTTTTCGAGTGCTTAGGGCTTAGTGCTCGAAGCACTTTTTCGGTGCTTAGCACAGCTCTGTGCGCAAATGAACGCTGACACTAGCGGTTGATGTTGTAGTGAAGCGAACTAAAAAGGGCAGGGGAGGTAGAAATTGTGGTGGGGTAAAAGAGGGAGGTATTGGCGGGCTATTCGAAATTGTGAAATTTTAATCGCATTTTTCGCTGAAATTGGACTGATAGAAACCAAGTCATTTCCAACCTGATTTGAATCAAGTTGGAAATGAAAAGTTTCTATCAATTCAAATTCAGAGAAAATGCAATTAAAATAGATTTTATCGTGAAAAGAAGACAAATTAAAGCTATATTCTGAATTTTATTAACATTAGCCTAATTTCTGGGCTTACAATCAATTACAATGCGATTATAGCAAAATAAATTGAAAATATGGATAAAACACAATTAATTCAAAACATAGTGAACATAATCGATTCCAAAAATTATGTGTGATATTTTCATTAAGACATGGTTATATTACAATTAATAAGATAAAAAAAAACTTGGCATCTACAAACATACTAGAAAAAATTCATTTAACAAAATAATTATGTTTTCTTAATTAATCGAACACAATTTCAAGGATATGATAAAGAGACCAAAAACCTGGTACATGAAACACGAAGTGTTAATAATCAATTTTACCTCAAAGAATTAGAATTGTGAAGAATTCACATATAAATAAGGAAAAAAATTAAATCAACGAAAACAAATATTGGTAGGCCTGAGATCATACAATACGATTACAGCAAATAAATAGTGAAAATTTTTTGGCAAAGTATGTATACGAAAGCTTTGTTCAAGCTTGAGAAATTTCAAAATTTCTTCGATGGGCTAAAACAGTTTCACTTCTTAAACAATACATAACAAATTGCTACAACAATATCAATGGCATAAAATTTCAACATACTTTTTACTACCAGATCTTCCACAGGAGACAGCTGACCTACTACCTCGGTTTCTATTTCCGAAGTACCTGGCTCTTCCACACTGGGTATTTCTATCTCTGAGGCCACTATAATGAGAAATCGAAATATAAATAGTGAAAATTTTTTTGGCAAAGTATGTATAAAGCTTTGTGCAAGCTTAAGAGAAATTTCAAAATTTCTTCGATGGGCTAAAACAGTTTCACTTTTTAAATAATACATAACAAATTTCTACAACAATAATCAATGGCATAAAATTACAACATACTTCCTTCTAACAGATATTCCACAGGAGATAGCTGACCTACTGCCTCGGTTTCCATTTCCGAAGTACCTGGTTCTTTGACACTCTGTATTTCTATCTCTGAGGCCACTATAATGAGAAATCGAAATATGAATAGTGAAAATTTTATTGGCAGAAAGTATGTATACAAAAGCTTTGTGCAAGCTTGAGAAATTTCAAAATTTCTTCAACAGGCTAAAATAGCTTCACTTCTTATATAAGGCATAACTCTAAACTTACTTGGTGGTACTTCTTCTTCCATTAAGTCAATTGATTCCAGTCCCCCTGATTCGACTGCCATCTCATAGTCTACATAAAAAAGTTAAATTAGTGCATTTCTTGGACATGCTAAAATAGATCTTAAATGTAACAAGTATAATGTAAAACTTACTTGGTGATGCTTCTTCCATATAAGATACCCTAGGTTCCAATATTTGTTCAGTGGCTTCTGACAAGAGTAGACTTATGAAATATTGTGTACTTTTCACGATTCCATCTTAATTCATCTATAAAAGATTCTCAAATAATGTCTTGTTTATAATATAGCCAAGTAAGACTTTTATGTATGAAAATTGCAATTAATAAAACAAGAAACAAACCTGAGTTTCCATCAGCAAGATTTAGGGTTCAGCATCTAGTTTAAGGATACTTCCTGCTTTGTTATTAGCAGGAATATAATCGTCAGGCGTAAAATGCTTATCACAAACCCTGTAATTGTCATAAAGTTCTCTTGAAGATTTTGCCTTCAAGTCTTCTCTCCCAATTTTTGTTAACCACTTCTCCAATACCTAAAAAGTTTTAAATATAAATATACGAGGATAAATAATTTGTAATCATTTGTTACACTCACCTCTCTACTTTGTGGAAATCTACGGAAATGGTATCCACGCATTTTACCATATTTGGGTGAACATCTTTTAACACAACAATTGAAACCCATTTTAAAATTCACGATTCGATACTGAAAGTCCAAAGATTCACTCTACAATATCGCCAAAGCCAGAAAGAACGGAAATTTGAGAGAGTCCTTAATTATAGCCATGCGACGAATTATTAAAAATGACTTATTGTCCAGGCTTTCTTCTTGTCCGCCATTACGGTAGGAAATTCCCAGAAATTCCTTCGATCCTTTCCACAATTTTCATTCTATTTTCTGATTGGTCGATCCAGATTGACAATCGTAGTGAAAATTGCCATTAAATATGCAAAGCAAAGAAATTCCAACCTGCAACGTTTCGAAGAACTCTGCAATGGCAAAGGTTTTGCAGCAATGTAGATTGATTGTTTGGGATGAATGCACGATGGCACATAAAAAAATCTTTGGAGGCTTTAGACAGAACCTTAAAAGATCTACGGAGCAATAATAACCGATTTGGTGGTGCAATGATTTTATTAGCAGGAGATTTTCGTCAAACATTGCCAGTGATTTCACGATCAACGCCAGCTGATGAACTCAATGCATGTCTGAAGTCCTCCAATTTGTGGAAACATGTCAAAGTACTTCATTTAAGCAAGAATGTGCGTGTCGAGTTGCAAAATGACAAATCTGGAAACATATTCTCTAAACAACTCATTGACATTGGTAATGGCAAATTTCCTATAGAAATGTTGACTGGCTGCATTAACTTTCCTCAAAGTTTTTGTCAGTTAACTCGATCAAAAGATGAACTTATTCAGAAGGTGTTTCCAGATGTTTCTCAAAATTACAGAAACCATGATGTTGAGCGAACGAGCTATACTGGCTGCAAAAAACATAGATGTAAATGAATTAAATTTCAAAATTCAAGAACAAATTACAAGCGAATTGAGGATATATAAATTAGTTGATTCGGCTACTAATCAAAATGATGTAGTCAACTATCCACCGGAATTTTTAAACTCGCTGGATTTTCCAGGATTGCCACCTCACAATCTTCAATTAAAGGTTGGATCGGTGGTTATAATGTTGCGAAATATCAACCAATACAATATCAAAATTACTAAACAATATGATAGAAGCAACTATACTCAAAGGAATGTATAAAGGAGAAGATGTTCTCATACCGCGCATCCCAATGATTCCGACTGATGTGCCATTTGAGTTTAAACGACTACAGTTTCCAGTACGGCTTGCTTTTGCTATGACTATAAACAAGTCCCAGGGGCAATCATTAAGTGTTTGTGGTATTAATCTAGAAAACCCATGTTTCTCACATGGTCAATTGTATGTTGCCTGTTCCCGTGTTGGAAAACCATCAGATTTGTTTATCTATGCGCCAGGTAATCAAACAAAAAACATCGTATACCACAAAGCACTACAATGCTAATAATAATAATTATTATTCACATGATTAACAATAAAGCGATTACTTACTTTTGAATCCTTATATATGTTTTATTTAATTATTTTTTATTCACAACGCCCTATCACCAGGGCGACGGTTCTGTTCAGGAGAATTTTTTAAAATACGTAGGCACAAAAACTGCCACATTACAAATCTTTTGACAGGACGAAGTCTGTCGGGTCAGCTAGTTTAAAATAAAAATACTACTCTATTGAATTATATGTGCTTCAAATCAAATGAAATGTGTATGAAATAATAAACATTTTTTGAAATGGAAGTACGTATTTCAGCGAATTTCAGGCATCCCATACTTTTTACTTCAATGCATAGCGAGAATACTACGCATATAAGCTGTCTCCTACTCTCTTCGTGTACCTATCTCATACGTTGGTATATTGAGATCATTTTCAACTCGGTATGAGAATATTACTGACATAAGATAGCTGTTCCACTAGAAACACGAAAATAATGCATGCATCTCCAAAAATTAAAATCTGATATAGTATTAACTGATGGAATTCTCCAAGTTGAATAAACAAGGACCCTAACTATCGCAAGGGAGCGATTTCTTGTTACCCAACCTGTTTTTACTGTGCTATACAAATATTTACTATTATCATTTCTTGCATGTTAATGACATAATAGATCAAACAATCGTGTTTTTTTATTGATGTGGATAATAAGGTGCGAAAATCGATTACTCATTTCACTTTACACCCACGTGTTTAATTCATCTTTATAATGCAGTCGTGTCAGCAAACAGCGATCTTGAAGAATTACTAGTTTTTTCTCGAGACAGAGATACGAGATTTGATGACGAGATATTGTTGATGATAAGAAGAGAAATAAAAAAAGAAGTTTGGACGCCGATAGTTCGATCCAACTTAAAAAGATCATCATATCACAGATGAGTATATAACATCGTTCATTTTTCTTTCATGACTTCTGTCATATTGACTTTTTGAAAATTGATAATTTTCAAAATGTTTCTTACTTTTCTCCTTGATAAAGATAGAAGATGTCTATCGAAACATCCACAACAGATGATGGTAATAGCCCAAACAATCATTCAACTGAGATACGAGAGTTGCCTTTTTATTTTCGGGGTTAAAGAACGAAAACAAAATCGCTTAATTGTTTTGATCGAGGTATCTCCAAAACATGCATTCTGAACGCACCAACCGCTTCTTCAGGTGTCGAAAAACGTTGACCTGTCATTTTATTTCTTACGTACGGAAATAAAAAGAAGTCATTCGGTGCCAAGTCAGGACTATACGGCGGATTACTCATCAAATCGATGTTTTGAGTGCTCAAAAACGGAGTTGTTTGAGTCAATGTGTAAGAGCTCGCATTGTCGTGGTGAAGGGTGATCCATCTTCGGCGGTTAGTTTTCCTGATTTCTTGGAAGATAACTGGCATACAAATGGTTGTGCACCACTCAGAATTGACTGTTCTGCATTGTTCTAGTAGTACGATTGCGACATGTCCAGTTTATAAATATAATAATAAGAAATAAATAGATAAAAAATAGACGTTCAAAGTTAGTTTATAGTCAGAATGAATTGATGGTCAATCTCCCAGAAAAAACACAATTGAGAAACAGAATACTAGATAAAAAATGAGATGAACAAACTAAACTTCTGAATAATTCTCCCAATGTTGTAACATCCCAGGTTTTTCCAATACAAAAAATTCGTAGTCTCATGCCACCCTATGCTGATACGCCACTGGCAGTTACCAAACCATGGAAGTAAAATTCCATGGTCAGGATAAAGGAACATTGCTGTCACTGCCAAGGGCCTGCGTCAATCTACGCGACTGCGTGGGAGAGAACAAGAAAGAAAGAAAGAATGCAAGATGGCGGGGTCATTATCAGTTGAGTTGTGAGAGAATTAAGTTCTTTTTTTCGAAAGTTTTTAGGGAGTGCCTTTGTGTGAGTTCGAAAACGAAGACATCTTACGTTGAGTGACCGTAGAATATATCTCGCAAGTATAATTGAGACTATTTTAAATGTTATTAGTTGCTTGCCCATTTTATTAACCTTTGTTGATAAATAGCATTTAGAACTGGATTGGTTCAGTGAATTTATTATTTTTCTATTATGTTTGTGAATTAATACTGTTATTATGCAATATTATTTGGTTTCATGGTGTATTAGGTGGTGTTTGGGCCTTGGTCATTAATACTGTTGTCTTGTGAATGTAATTCCTTTGTTCACATAATGCTTTGTCTAATTTCATATAACTCTATTTCCATTGTTCACATAATGCTTTGTCTAACTTCATATAACTCTATATTCTTTGTTCACATAATGCTTTGTTTGATTCACATAACTCCTTATAGCATGTGATTCCATCATTTTCGATATTATTGCCCTTGAAGTTCAGGTGTCTACCATAACAATGAATGCCTTATTTTCAGCTTTCTACAATGTGTTACTGGAGTGTAACCGATCAACTTTATTTACTGTACCCTATGTTACAATAGGAATTGCCAATCGCTCTGAGGGTCTGAACCTGTGATTAAGCAGGAACTTATGGAGACCTCCACTAGTGGTAGTACTAGTATGGTTGATATGGAATAATGGATGTAACCAGTGTACGTAGCACCATGGTGTTATATCGAAGGCTAACGTTGTTGAGTTACCCCTGTCTCATGTAATCATTATGTATATTTCGTACTGTTGTGTTGTGATTTTACTGTGTAATGTACTTGCCTTATTATTCATGGTTATTGTTGTGTATATTTCGTACTGTGTTAACTTATTCTTCTTACTGTCGTGATGTATCTTCTTGTTGTCGTTTTGTATATTTCCCCGGTTGATTATGTAGATTCTCTGCTTTCATTATTTATATTGCTTATTATCGCTTACCTATATCTGTTTCTGTCATTCATGTCCATAATGCATTCTGGTTATTCTGGTCCTTATTATTTACTCGTGATGGATATTCTATCAAAATTTGTTGCTTATTTATGCTATGATCTCGTACTGCTATCTATGTATCTATATGCTCGTATTACATGATATTTCATTTAGGGGTCTCGAGATTGAGGGCCATTCCTATACTGTTGTATGAGATTCCTTAGGTACCTGGATCGAAGGCCTTGAAGGGGCGGTTCCAAGGCCTTAAGGCAGGGACCGTTACTAACATGTGCTATAAGGCATGAGAGAATATACCTTTTTTTATCAACCGCGAAACTTTCTGTCCTTTTAAAAGAGCCAACGCTGGAACTTCATGACCTTCCCCGTGTTCCCAATTCCTTAGCTCATACAATATTATAGTTATGGCTCACATACCCTGGGTTCCGTGACCATGACGATGGTCATAATTAGTCGTTTCCACATTTGCCATGATTATTATCCTGTTGCATTATTGAAGTGTACATTTACCATGATTATTACCCTTGTTGCCTAATTGGAGTATATATTTGCAATGATTATAAATTCTTGTTGTATTGTTGAAGTTGACATCTTTACCATGCTTATTATTCTCTTTGTATGATGGAAGTAACTCTGATTATTAAGATTACTATCTGTTTTGTATTGTTATATTTTCTCAGTATTGTTATACTTGCCTTTACTAGCTGTTAATGATTGACTATTTAGTTTTAAACAAGTGCCCTAACATCCCCTAACATGAGGGGTTTTCTGCCTGAGGCTTTCCCCTATATTTTTTTAGACCCTTAATAAATAGCTGATTGTCTGAGTTTAACCATTGTGTTTTATTTACCATCTTTGTTTCCCAATTATTCACTCATCTCAATTATCACGAACTTGAATTATTACGCAAACATAACGTAGAGTCCTAGCCTTGCTAGACAATCACATTAAATCGCCAAGTCTTTGTATCTGGAATCATTCAGACCCCAGTGTCGTAGTTAGTTTCAAAAATAATATTTGTCATTCTTTCTGAAAGAAAAAGTGGCAAATGTTACAATGTAGCTAGTAAAAAACAGTGAAACAGTGTTTGTGTTAACCCCTTTGTATTATTTTAAGTATTCCAATACTTAGAAGAAATGTGAAAACAAGGGTTGCACTGCAATTTTCAACATTGTTACGAGATAACAATTACTTTTATTATGTTCCAAATGACAGATCATTTAACTGAAAATCATTGAATGAGATATCAATTTTTCAAACGTTGCTAAAATAGCAATATATACTTATAACCATATTTCCTAACAGAGTCCTGAAATTGAAGAAAGGAACAAATATTTCAACAACTTCATTCATTCATTTCGCTTAGAAGATATGCCATAGAGGTAAGTACTCTTGAACAGACAATAATCAGCCCTCCAAAGTGCAAACCTATATATCACTTGAAATTGCCGGCATAATATCCCATTCGGAGGCTGTATTGCGATCTGTGAGATTCGGAGTGGAAAACTTTCGGTACCTTCAGAAACTTTATTCGATACTTGGGAATGAGTTAACGCTTGAGATCTTGCAGATAAAGCTAAAAAAACTGATACGACATTCTTCAGCATCTTTGGTAATTTTTTTCAGCTATAAGTTTGTTTATCCTCAATTTTATCGAGGTTGAGGTTGAAAATATCAGACGCGACGTCACATCGTACAAGGTGAAACACAAAATTACATTTTGATTAGGTAAAATTATGTTTTGATAATTTAACTTGACTGAATAACAAATCTCAGGTTATATATTGAAGTCAGATGAAAAACGAATAATAAATATGGTATTTCAGATGCTCATTGCATCTGAGCCATTAAACAGCACAACTGGAAACCACTGCCTTGAAGTGTCCCTCGTTTATTGTATAAAAATTATTCAAAAAGGTTATACAACCTGCCATAAGGTTCCTATTACGTCAAACGAATCAACATCAAGAATTTTACTGAAACAAGTTCATTATTTCCTTCTGTTCGTTGAAGAGATGTGCAAATCCTCCTCGAATTTCAGAATTCAGCTTGAACTGAGTTCAAGTGTATCTCTTTCATAAGCAATTCTTCGAATAATCAAGCCGATTAATTCGGCATACTGAAACCAGCTAGATTTTCAACATGGAATATCATTTCCCAAAAGAATATCCGGAAATAAGCCAGGTTATTGTGACTGATCGATTGCAGATCCGGCTGAATGTCTGGTTGAAGAATTTGCATCAACGAACGATCATTCCATGAATAATGCATGAGATATCGTTCACTTTATGAATCTTTCAAAAATGTGTCGCTTGGATAGGGTCGGTAAACAATATTTCATAATTCATTGAAAAAATTTTGTACGGAGGTTGGAGGCATGATAATAACTTTCATATCGTATTCAATAAATCATCTATAATCTTGTTGAAAGAGGTGTTGAATCAACGGATTCACACCTGATGATGTGCTACTGAAACCATGAATGCACGAGACACAACAAATTAACAGAGAAAAAAATTCAATGTAAGGTTAGATTTTGGATAGCAATCAGACCAAAAAATTAATGAAATGAATCCTAGCTTTGATGCCAACAAAACTGTACCCATTCTCTTCTTCAAAGAAATAAATTAACTGAGAGCACACACATTTTCCAATTAGAAACTATACTTGAGAAAGCAAATACTGGCGCAAGCAAATTGTTTATTTGATGGCATGTCATAATGACAACGTTATATCACTCAATCTTGATGACATAATGAAATTCTATAAGGAAAACATGTAATGGTTTGATCAAAAAAGTTTATTAAAATTGCATAACTATGTACAAAACTATTTATTATAAATGGTAAAAGAACAATTACTACAATTTGTGATATTAATTCCAACGGATTCTACAATTTTTACATCAGTAGTTGATGATCGTTGGCAAACTTGTAATCCTGTTTGGTTGTTGACACCAAAAATTGCTTCTGATATTTTTTTCTTTTGCTCTTTCGAATTTTCGATGTAACCTTCAGCGACAGTATTGCTTTTCCATCCGCCATGGCGTGTCACGGTACACAGATCAGCTCAAGAATCAGCTAAAAATGGAGCAGACGATCGCCGAAAACGATGTCCGGTATATTCTTCAGGGCGAGGTATATTCAAGAAAGTGGCAATAACTTTTGGCATTTTACCAAAGGCATGTATTCCAACGGATTGTTTTGTGCATTTCTTATTTCTATATGTGACAAAAAAACGTAGATGGTTTGTGTTGCAAGGTCGTATTTTCACATTTTGTCTGACATGTTCTACCATATTCAATCCTGGGATATTTCCCGAAGTTACAAAAAATTCTTGCATTACCTTTGTTTTTGTATTCGGTTATGTAATGCTAAAAACGGATCTTTCATCTATTACATTTTCAACAAGCATATTTGTCAATTCCTCTCTTCTGCATGCTTCACTTAGTCCAATTATCATGGCAACTTTATTAAATAAGTATGTATCATCTGATGCTTCTGTTAAAAACTTTGTAACATCTTGTTTAGTAAAAATTTTGGATTTTTTAGCTCTGTAACCTTCTGATTTACGTTTTAGTAATGTAACCAGCTGTAGGTACTTACTAATATCCACGTTTTTTCTTGTTGATAAAATACTTCTTATCATCGAATAATACGACCAAAGAGAAGATGGTTTTCTTTCCTCAGATAAGCATTCAAAGTTAGCCAACAATACTTTTTCATGAGTGATATTCTTGTTCTTTTTTAGCAGAACACCATTCTTCGTACCGATTAAACACCATTTCATATACATTCCGTGATTTTTCCGGCAAAAGGGAGTCCACGATATTTCTCGACATTTCTCCCAAATCAGAAGGGAAACTATCAGCTTCAGAATCACTCATTTTTAAATTCTACCTGACAATTATTATTGAGTTTGACAGCGATAAATAAATATTGCCGTTACAACCTGATGACGTAGTCAAGGAAATGGCAAAGCACAGCTCACTCACCTACTAATATTTGAAACTACACAATACTTACTCCTTTAAAAATAGTTGTCATTGTGACATGTCGAAAATGCAGTTTTTAATTTTTCGAAAATGTATTGATGTAAATGCCATCAGATAAAATTTTGTATGTAATACGAATCATGAACAATCATTATGGCACACGCCGTGTTATCAGACTCTGGCTACGCCTCGTCAGTTGTTCTTTTTCCACCTTGCTTTGTTTGACCGATAACATTCACGACTCATTGAGAATTATGGCACACGCCGTGTTATCAGACTCGGCTACGCCTCGCGAAAATGTATTGATGTAAATGCCATCAATTAAAATTCTCTTTATGTAACATTCACGCACACGCCGTGTTATCAGACTCGGCTACTTGAAACCATAATGATCGTCTTTATGATCCTTATTACATAAATAACTATTATGTTCACTCGGGAAAGTTTTGAACGAAACAAGAAACATTAAATGGAAGAAAAATTGAGGATTTCACCGAATCTGATGTGAAAGAAGAGAAATAAACAATTTTCAAAATACTGGAATGCTGATAAGTGATTGAAAAATTGGTATTTCCACCCCTTGCGTTAATTGACAAGCATGCACAGTATCCACTCTTTTCGACAAAAGTTTTGTTCACTGATGAGGCCCCTTTTTGGCTTATTGGGTTCGTAAAAAACAAAATGCCCGAATCTGGGGTGATGAATAACACGAATAGTCTCAAAGTTAACTACAGAAAGAACAACTGTTTGCTGTGGGTTATGGGCCGGTGGAATAATCGGTTCCTATTTCTTCAAAACGAAATGCTACTGTGAATGGTGACCGTTAGCGCACCATGATAACTGACCATTTGGTGCCCGAAATTGAAGCCCGTGGTCTCGACGAAATGTTCCAACAACATGGTGCCACTTCCTGTACTGCCCGTGAAACCATGGCTTTACTACGAGAGCATTTCGGCGAGCATCATTTCACGCTTCGGACCAGTGAATTGGCCGGCTTGATCATGTGACATCACACCTCATGATTTTTTCCTTTGGGCCATGTGAAATTCAAAGTCTACATGGACATACCGGCTACGATTGAGGTATTGGTGTCCAATACTACTTGAGTCTTTGGAGAAATATCACCCGAAATACTCACACGCGTCATCGAAAATTGGAACTATCGAATGGATCTTGTAAACCGTAGTCTAGGTCAGCAGTTGACAGAAATTATCTTTAAAAAATAAGTACCTCTAAATGAATCACCCTTTAGTTCCCATTTGAGAAAACATAAATGCTGGATTAAAAAATTTAATCATATTTTATTCCAATTACTCCAAAAATAGTGCCTCTAGAATGTAACAACAGATTTCGAGTACGAGTTCAAACAAGCGAGTTCAGCTTTATTGAAAATGATTGTTTCTCAATTTTCGTTCATAACTCAAAATTAATGAACAGATGGATGGATCTGTTTTCATATTTGGATTATTCAGGAAAAAAGAGATCGATAATGTGTTATCGGTTATCTTCTAGCTGCTATAGTTCTCGGTATCCCTCCAGCAGACAACGAATTTTGGCCACCCTGTACATAGTTTCAATATTCAGCCTTAAATGTTCATAAAAATCTGTGTTACTCGCAGGCAACAATGACAGACGTCAGTTACTCTCAAAATTTTCTGCATATTCAATTGAAGAAATTAACACAAAAACCATGATGCCATCCACTGAAACCCTTGGGTAGCTCTAACCTGAAGCAAAACTTCTGATGAACATATATATACATGGAGACCGTGAACTGAGAGCAGCGAAACGACTTTCAACCCCTGTTATGTCAGGATTATGACGCCGACTACGAAATTAATTTGACCTTTGTATAACTTGGTTTTTGTTCATCATTCATTCACTCAATTTTGTACCATAGACGGAAAATTACGTGAATGCCTGGGGTGAGTCTTCCTTGTGCAACGGGCTCTTCGTAGCAGAAACAAGGGTGAATTATTCAGGCCATGCGAGCAGGTGCATGAAAATTACATGAGCCACTTCGATATAGAACCTTCTTGAAAATAGCACTCCTGCCAGATTTTCAATTATTTCCCAGATCTGGTTAAATATTGAGAGCGACATGAAATTCACTAATTCGAACGTGAGTCTTTTACAAACTGTAGGATTTTGGGGACTTACAGTCCTTTGTTTCGTTTCTCGTTATCATTGTTGATATAATCTCTTGTAGGATACGAGGGGACGTTTTTGAGTTAGCGGAATAGGGGGTTCTCACCCCCTTGATAGAAATAAAAATACATAATTATTTTTCTCTTTCAATATACAGCATCTTTCAACAAGAGCTGTGTATTTTAATTGTGGCCACACCTACCACATGACAGGATTGACAGTTTTTGACATATTCATAGTAGGATGGTTTGGCAATTGTTACAAAGATCTCAATTTCGCTCGAAAATCGGGTTAAATAATATATATTCTTTTGAACTTTTGGCTTACAATATTTAGTTAGCAAACAATAAAGCATATAGATCAGGTTTAGCTTGTTATGTTAAAAAATCCTTGATTCACATTATCGACTTAATCCAAAAAGGCGATTTTGAGGGTGTTTTCTTTATCTCTTTCAAATTTTGTATTTTTGTTATTCAGTTCTTTTTTCTGCTTTTGTCTTTTTATTTCCAGATTCAATGTGAGCACCTTGAAGAAGTCTCTGTCTCCATCAATAGAAGACCACTCTTGAAGAAAGAAGTCCCTAAAATATATTTCAGCTTATTTTTGTACTTTCCCCTGGCGGGGAGCCAGAATTTTTTTACTGGGGTTTTTTTCCCTAGGCTTTTATGTGATACGCCGAATTGTATGACACCCCGTCACCAACCCCTGATCTATTAAAATAATTAAAACCCACTATGAAAATGGTGGTTCTGTTAAAATTACATTCCGTATAATTCGTGATTTTTCGGACAACATAATCGACCTTCTGAGATCGCTATTTAGAATTTGGTCGCGAAATTTGACCGAACATTTACATCGCCGTAGATTCACTCATTTCATTCTGGAACTACCAGCTAGTTCGTCTAAAAAAATCATTTTTTCAGACGAAGCCTATTTCCACTTGTCAGGGTTCGTCAACAAGCGAAATTGCCACATTTGGGCTTCTAAAAATCGTAGAACGTAGATTGACAAGCTTTTGGATGCTCAACGCGTCACTGTATGGTGCGCTCGAGACGTGATTGGGCCGTTTTTTTCGAAGAATAGGCTGGAAATGTGGTAACGGTCAATGGATCACGCTATCGCGAGATGTTATCAGCTTCGTTCTGGCCTATCATTGATGACAAGGATATCACTGACATGTGGTTTTATTAAGACGGTGGCACTTATCACACAGTCAATGAGGCGATCAATTTATTGCAAATTTGCTGAATCTCATAATTTCACGTAATTCAGCTACTAAATCTATCGTGGATCACTATATTAGTATGAATACATCTCCGAATGTAGAAAACAGTTTAAACAGATCAGCGTGCAAAATATCGAGGAGTGTAATTGACAATTTTGAAGAAAGGAAGAAAGTGTGCTGAAACTAGGCGACAGAAATAGATATTGATGGAAATAACTTCTACTCTGAGAAATAAATTTGAGCTTCGAACTGAACTGAATTTAAAGTGAGAGTAGTTCTTTTTTATTCAACATATGGGTTTGGTCATTCATCTGTTAAATAAGTACCAAACTGTTCCAAAGTACGGTAGAAGATTCTAGAATTCACCTCATTTTTTCTCATATCGTGTTGCATGTTGCGACTTTCATGTTTCACGTTTCGAATTTCTTTTATGTGCAGTCTACCTTTGGTTTATATTTTTGATGCCATAGCTCCCATTCCAATTATCTTCCATAAGGAGCTTTTGTTATAGGTAACACAACACGAGAACAATAAGTAGCCATAATGCAGGATGGTATAAGATTCCGCAAAAAGATCCAAAAACATATAATGGACATTGCTACTTCAAATATCCGATAAGTCGAGATCTCCTTTCAATGCATCAAATTGCAAGAAAACAACTTATTCAAATAATAATGGAAAGTAAACGTATTATCCCATCATCCGAGCACCCACACTGAAAACTTCTGTATTTTTTCAGCAGGATCATATCATGGATCACAGAACGACTTTATTGCTTAATTTTCTTGCTGAGTTCTCATTACGGTAATTAACAAAACTCTCCGGTTCCATATTACGATGTTCTTCCAAGTGAAAAAATTATCATTCGCTCTGTCTAAAAGCCAGAACGAAAGTTCAGAACGAGTTGTGACTGGGATGAAATCCGTACTCTTCGTTGAATACGAACGATATAATTGGTCGTGATTTTTCTATGATTTTACCCTAGCGTTTTACTAAGTCAGTACTTGAATTATCGATTGAAGAAAAATCTGCAAGAAACATAATCGGTACAGTAGAAACCGATAGATAAATTAAAAATGACTTATTGATTTTTTCCTATTGTATTCTGTAGCTTGACGTTTTAAACATGCTTTCTGTTTTTGGTACTGAGCAATAATATTATTTTTAACAAACAAACTTGATCGGAGCATACATCGTCGATTATCTCATTGTTTCAGCCAATTGAGCATTATACGCCATTGGTATATTCCTTCATCTTCTACCCTTCAAACATAATGTCCAGGTAATGTTTCGTACCTATGAGATTTATCACAAGCAACCTCGTTTCCTACCGGGTTAGAATGTGGAATAAATAAAGAAGACCGAATAACTTAAGGCGTATTTTAATAGACTTGGGGATAAGGAATCTCTCCATCCAGCATCCCCTGATTTATCACACAGATTTGACCTCCGTTACGAAGCCTGAAGGCGGAAAGCAATGTAACCGGGAGATTTGCTACTATCGAATTCTGAACTTATTGCACTTTTACACCTCTTGAGATGGGTAAGAATTTAGCGATCTGATGGAAGTTCTTCATTGGGTACGAAATGGTCTGATTTTGTTCATAAATATTATTATTATTATTTTATACAGGGTGAGTCTTTGACCACTGCGTTAATTTTAACCATATTGACGTCAAAAGAAACATTTTCTTCCTATAACATTTTTTCAAATTTGGCCCCGTTCAAAAGATATAGGGTGTTGAAATTTCATAAAAAAATTGCATTAAAAGGAATTGAATCGACATAATCATCGTATGGAACAGAGTGAGTAAATAATTTCTTAGAGGGAAAATAATGTTATTAAATAATTCAGATTCAATAGTGGATGCTGTGGAAGATAATTTTTATTCAAACTAAACTGGACTACAGAAGGGTATTTGCCCAATATGAAAACTTAAAATGCTTATAACTTTTTAACGCAGCTGAATATAGAAAAACGGTACGGGAAAAAGTGTTTCTTTTAATCTCAATAACGTATACTTAAAATTAACGCAGCGGTCAAAGACTCACCCTGTAGAATGATTAATTAGACTATATCCACCGTATATTACTGTTCATCTTCCTGCCAACGTTACGATATCCATTGTCTGTCGATCTCAAGGTTTATTAACATCGAAAAAACGATAGGAGATGTCTATACAGGGTATCAGGAAAAATGGAAAATGGATTCTGATTATTAAAAAATAAGATGTCAAGTTCCCATAAATTTTTTTCCTAGCGCTCCTCCCTACTGAAATACGACCTCCTAAATGACGCCACTGGTAAGCAAATTTTCTTGAACAACATTCACTAAATATAATTTAATGAGAATTAAATACAATAAACAGTAGTAAAGACCTCCTAAAATACTGCCTTTGAAACATAATTAGCTTGTTTAATTTATCAGGAGCGGACTAGGTTGTACATTTTATTGCTACTTTTTTAGCTCCTCATACAGGGTGTTAAAAATGTACGCAATAAAATGTACAACCTAGTCCGCCCCTGTTGAGCTAAACAAGCTAATTATGTTTTAAGGACACTATTTTAGGAAGTTTTTACTAGTGTTTATCGTATAAAATTTTCATTCAATAATTATTCAAGAAAAATTATTTACCAGTGGCGTCCTATAGGAGGTCGTATCTTCGTAGGGAGAGCCAATAGGAAAAAATATTATGGGAACTTGTCATCTTATTTTTTAATATTTTATCTGAATACGGGAAATCTCCCACATTTTTCTGGTATTGATACATTGTTAAAATTCAATCACGTCGATATATCAGGAATACCGGTATGAAATGAGCGTTTTTTTGTGAAAATAAAATTTCTACACATTTTGACCATCTTTCTGGCTATTTGTGGATACCACGCCAATAAAATTGTTTATGTTTTAATGCAAACCAACCAGATACCCAATTTTCGACCTCCTCCTAGGAATCGAAGTGCTGCTCGGCCAATGCGTGTCCAATCGATAAAACAAATGGAGGTCAGTAGGGGCCAAGTCTGGTGAATACGGCAGGTGGGATAGCAGCTCCCAGACAAGTGTTTTGATTGTATCCTGAACCGGTTTTGCTTAGTGTGCAAGTGCATTTTCATGAAGCAATCCTTGTCTTCTGGCCCATTTTGGTCGTTTCTCGATTAATGCATTGTTCAAATTGATCATTTGTTATTGGTAGCGATCAGTATTAACGGTTTCACCAGGTTTTAGAACCTTGTGGTACACCACACCTTTCTGGTCCCACCAAACACACAGTATTGTCTTCTTGCCGAATCGATCTGGTTTTGCAGTCGATGTTGATAGTTGTCCCGGATTAACCCATGATTTTTTCCTTTTAGGATTCTTAAAATAAATCCATTCTCCATCGCCTGTGACAATCCGAGATAAAACCGATTTTCTTTCGTGTCTTTAAAGCAAAAGTGTTTTTTCGGTTTTCCATCTGTCTTTCATTCAATTCATTTGGCACCCATTTTCCACACTTTCCCATAGCTTTTAAACGGTCAAAAATTGTTTGTAGTGTTAACATTTCTGCCATTTGCTTTTGATTCAAAATGTCATCTCGATCAAATATCGTTAGCAATTCTACGTCTTCAAACTTTTTTGGTGGTCTTCCACGTTCCTCATTTCTCACATCAAAATCGATGAGTCTCTGCAGCACTTTTCTTCAAATGAAAACAAAAAATTAATGCTTTTTGCAAATAATCACTTACTGCTACAAAATTCAACATTTTTAACATGATGAAAAAATATGAGGTTGTCTGTTCAATGACATGATGTATACAAAATATGTTTCACAGATGTCATAGCAAACAAACAAAAATAATTATGGCTCATTCCCAACAAATGGTAACTATCGAGACATTTGTATCTTGACGCTCACTTCATACCGGTATGGATACCTTATGAGATATCAAGTAATCAACAAAGAATTGTGGGAATTTGATCAAGTTTTTCGAGTTCTGTCAGTTCGACACTCATTACTGAAAATTGGACAATTTTCTAATATTGTCAGCCCTTTAAAAGCAATTTATTCTCCTTGAAAACGACTTAAGACGTCTGTCAAAACGTTGGCAAGAAAAACAATGGGATATGATGGTTTCAACCTAAATAATAGTTGTAAACGCGCGAAATCGGTTCATTTTGTATGTGGAGAATAGGGAAAACTCCTTCTAGATTTGCTCTCCAGAACTAACTTCGAGTATTCCCCTGAGTGGGAGGAACAAGTAAAAAAATCTTGCCGCTGGTTTTATTAAACTCTGAAATAGGTAAGATATTCCACCAATTTCTATATACGTCGAGCTCAAACCATCCCAAAACTTTCTCTAGAGCATCTTATGTATTTATTGGAAAATGTCGATTTTCCAACGATTCGGAAAAAGCTCCTTTCATTGTTCGATGAAACCGGTCGTTCTTATTCGACGCCGCGCATAGAATTGTAATTTATAAATCCGACTCGGCAATAAGTTCCGGAAGTAAATAAATTGAAGGCAACAAGTAGTAAATTCTAAGCAGGTGTTGCGAACTTGTTCGGAACGACATGCTTTATTTCTTAGTGTCTCCTAAACTCCGAAACCTCCCCTGGGAAAATTTTTCAATCCAGATGAATAGAAAAAGACATAACGATTTCATTTCACGTGGAAGAACCAGACTCAGAGATGAAGTAATGGAAATAGGACGAAAAAAATAGAATATATTTTTTGTACTTTTGAACTAGATAGATAGATATCAATGGATTCATCATTCTCCGAACTCTCTATTACTGCTGATACTCACGAAAGTAAGGAGTCTCAGACAATTGCATTAATTTAAACTACAGATTCTTGAAGCAAAAAAAAATCATCAAAAATAAGCTGAAATATATTTGACTTCTTTCTTCAAGAGTGGTGTTCTATTGATGGAGACAGAGACTTCTTCAAGTTGCCCACATCGAATCTGGAAACAAAAAGACAAAAGCAGAAAAAAGAACTGAATAACAAAAATACGTATCATATTCGTTTGAAATTTATAACCCATTCCAAGAAAGAGTCGGAAACATCATGAATAGCCCTAAAACCATCTTGAAATTTATACATGGGACAACTATTGATGAGATGAGGTATTGTTTCTTCTGCTTCTCCACATTCACAACTTGCGCTAGGAACTGAGTTCCATCTAAATAGCATGCTATTGGTACTACCATGACCTGTTCTCATACAATTAAGAACTGTCCAAATTTTTCTTGGAAGATCAAAACCAGGAACTTTTTCAGAAGGATCAGAAACGAGATACTTATTGAACATTTCGTAAGAGTTCCACTCAGTATTCCACATATTCCATCACTTATGAACGTATTATGCCATAATGGTTTACGTGACTTCAATTTGGGCATTCTATTTTGTGAAAAATATGAAATAATTGGGAATAAATTGGGAAAAGAATGATATTTGTTTCGAGAATTCATAGCTGCAGTCTGCCTGCGAATATGGGGGGACAATATTAGACAAAACTGGTAACCAATGAACCGGTGTAGATCTTATGGTTCCCTTTAATTATTCTCATGGATGTATTCAATTGTAATCAATTTTTTGTATATGTGCACTATTAAGCCAAACAGAGCAACAATACTCAGCTGCAGAAAAAACTAGAGCTAGAGATGCTGTGCGAAGAGTGGAAGCATCAGCACCCCAAGACGATCCAGCTAATTTCTGAACAATATTATTCCTAGTTTTCAGTTTTAGGCTCAGATCATTTAAATGAGCCTTGTAATTGAGAGATGAATCTAATTTAACTGCTAAGTATTTTGGATAGAAATTATGTTCGATAGGAGAATCATTGAAAGTTACAGCTAATTTCCTATATTTTTCATGATTATTCAGATGGAAACAAAATACCTCTGTTTCGTTGGGATTTGTACATAATCGACACTCAATAGAATAATTCTTTAAAATTTCCAATTCAGATGACAGTATGTTTTCCAGAGTATGGAAATCCGAATGTTGGTAAGCAATGGCAATGTCGTCAGCATAAACAAATTTTTGAGATGATATCATGGGTAAATCACTTAGATATAAAATGAAACGTAAAGGAGCTAAAACTGATCCTTGAAGAAGACCGTTTTTCAATGTTTTGAAATAGCTACTCTTATTGTCAATAAAAACACGAAACCATCTATCAGATAACATATTTTCTAATAATCGTACCATTTTCCCACACTTCAGATGGGTATAGAGTTTGAAAATTAATCCAACTTTCCACACAGTGTCATATGCCGAAGATAAATCAATGAAAGCAGCTCCTATTTTCAACCTATCATTGAATCCTGATTATATGGAAGTTGTAAGGCTGAGAACCTAATCTGAATAATTTCTATTTTTCCTAAAGCCTCCCTGGAAATTTTGTAGAGCATTTTCTATAGAAGATTCAATTCTAAAAAAATTAGCCTTTCTAATATCTTGAAAGGAAAACTCAATGAACTGATGGGTCGATAACTACTAGGATCACAAGGATTTTTTCCTCGTTTCAAAATACCTATTACTTTAGCCTTACGAAATTCGGAAGGAAAGTTTCCTGAATTCAGAATATTGTTATAGAAAGACAATAACCAAGACAAGGCCTTTTTTTCTAAATATTTGATGAATTCTGGATAAATTCCATCAAAACCTGCTGCCTTTCGAGATTTGGTAGATCTGATTGCAGCCCTCAATTAATCTATATTGAATGGATGTGACACATGTTCTAAAGTAGGAGCTGATCTCTTGAATATCTGTTTTCTTCATATTCCGCATTTTAGAAAGTTATATATTGACTGATTCAGATACATTAACTAGGCGGCGAGCGATCAAACTTGGATCAATTTTTGATGATGATGAGGTAAGGGGAGTAGCTTCACCTAATTTTCTCAATATATCCCATGAACCCCTACTCGAATGTGTAAAATTCATTTTAGATAGAACACTATCCCATTTCTCTTTTCGACTTGTATTGATAGAATTCATAAGCCTTTCACATTTATCAGCGGATGGTGAAAGACATTCGTTGCTCAATATGTATTCCACAAAGTCAATGTAATTTTGTAAGACAATTTCCACTGTATAACAAATCCGAAAATAAGGATTTTTTATTCTTTTCTACATGAAATTCAACAATTCAACGTATTTTCGATGTAAGTACGTTGAATGGTCGCAGTGGTATTACGATAGGTAACCTTCATTGCCACAATGCTGACTAACAAAAACATCGTACCTACATATACTCAACATATATTGTTTCTGCTAAAATATGTATCATTCATAAATAAACTTACGAAATTTCTGTAATTTATTTTTTCTGGCAACAGTGTAGGATGAACAGTTAGCAGTTGGCGATTGCATGCCATCAGTCAGTTGTCAGTGGGCTTTCGCTACTTTTGATATTCATCAGAATGTGTAATGAGTAATCTGTGTCAGTTTATAAGTGCAACTCTGGAAGAATTCCACCAGAGATATCACTTGGAGCCCACTTACCTTACGCTACGTGGAGAACACTTAACAGACTCAGAGTATAAGTATCCTGCTCTGAGAAGACCTTGGTAAAGTGGGGATACTCAGATGATGAATTATGTATCCTGACTTTGGAGTAGTTCAAGACTAGGCCCATCTACTTGTCTGCAACAACATCGGTACCACCTTCACTAATCAAGACCTTTTTCTTGGAGGGAAAATAATTTTTTTAAACAATTCAGATTGAATAGTGGATGCTGTGGAAGGAATTTTTCATTCAAACTATACTGGACTACAGAGGGGTATTTGCCCAATGTGAAAACTCAAAATGCTTATAAATTTTTAACACAGTTGAATATGGAAAAACGGTATGGGGAAAAGTGTTTCTTTTGATCTCAAGAACCTATGGTTAAAATTAACGCAGTGGTCAAAGACTCACCCTGTACAATCAGAATCCCCGGCCAGAGAAATGAAAAACTGCATAATGAAGGAAGAAAAAAATATTCAAGACTTAACAAATCAAAAGAAATAATTTCAAACCGATGGTCCTGTTTGTGATTTCAGATATTTTTGAGACTCTTTTCGAATGAATTCGACCTCTTTTCCAAAGCCTACCAGAATCTCTAATAATTTTCAACTTTTCATCTTTTTGGGCCGTTCAATAAATGTAATTATACATATTGTATCTAATTAATTCTTCATGGACCCCTGGGAAATCATTTGCATAGAAAGCGACAAGCCGACAGCACACAAACATTGAATAACAGAATTTCCAGGGCGTCTGGAGGTTCATATCAGGGCTCCGGGACAAGAGAAGGGACTTAAACTTTCAGACTTCAGCGTGATATATTATGAGGTTTTATTTAATGTATATGTACATTGTAATTGATGCCTGGAAGATTTATTGCGGTAGAAACTATGATATAACTCAGAATGAATACTTTGTTGTAAGATTATAGCTGCGATTCCATCCCCATCCTGATGGAGTGATTTATTTCTGGGAAGCAAGTGTGTCTCAGATCGATAACGTTTGATGAATTGTTTACGAAATGGTAAACTGTGTTGTTTTGAATCTTCGTGTATAATTAATAACCTTATTTACAGAAACTGTGAAACTTATGATACGCAATTAGGCCTCGAAAGATTGGGGTTAAAAATTGTTTTGATTTACCGAAAGAATCTTTCATTCCTATGATATTAAGTGAAAAATCTTGAAAAAATTTTCACAAATCGTTGGAATAGTTGTACAATAGTATTTGATGTGCAAGGTTTAAAGGAGTAGTACCTTTTTTCTAGCCTGTAAAAATCATGATACACAATATTACAACAATAAAACAAACCTTATATAAATACCGTAAACTGTTTGTTTCACAGGTTTGTCAACATGAGCACTCTTTCCTTTATTATTCGTAAGACTGTAACATTCGCCACTTTTTCTTTCGAAAAGGATGACAAATATTATTTTTAAAACTAACTACAACACTGGAGTCTGAATGACTCCAGATACAAAGACTTGGCCATCTATTGTGATCGCCTAGTAAGGGTAGGACTCTACGTTATGTTTGAGTGATAATTGAGATGAAAATAATTGGGAAACAGAGATGGTGAATAAAACACAACGGTAAGACCCAAATAATCAACTCTTTATACAGAGTCTGAAAAATGTAGGGGAAAACCTCAGGCATAAAACCCCTCATGTTAGGGCACTTATTAAAAAAAACTTAATTGTTAAGCATTAGCAACAGGCAAAGGCGAAGAGAAAACTATAACAATGCAGAACAGACAGTATACAAGACATAATACAAAGCGAATAATTAGCATGGTAAATATGGCAACTGCAATTATGCAACGAGAAAAATTATCATGGCAAATATGTGAACTTCAATAATGCAACAAGAATAATAATCATGGTATATGTATATAAATTTCAATAATGCAACAAGAATAATAATCATGGCAAATAAATAAACTTCAATAATGCAACAGGAATGATAATCATGGCAAATATATACACTTCAAAAATGCATTAAGAATAATAATCATGATAAATATATAAATTTTAATAATGCAACAAGAATAATAATCATGGCAAATATATAAACTTCAATAGTGCAAGAAAAATAATAATCATGGCAAATATATACACTCCAATAATGCAACAAGAATAATAATCATGGTAAATATATAAACTTCAATAATAATAATAATGTTTATTTCAAATATAAATATATCTACAGTGTTTTACATACAGTTCAACAAACATCGTAGAAACCACAGAAGCATCAAATGTTGCTTGTATGTGGTGAAGATAAATCAGAAAAATTGAAACACGACAATCAACACCCTACATAGATAAACCATGAACAATAGATCTATGGCCAATATAAATCAAATATCAATAATATAAAGTTGTAACAACACAGGGTGACATAAAAATAGCACGTCTTGCTCACATAAAATCAATAATAAATATAAAATCTTGTACACAATTATTATATATTATATAAAGATAAACTATGGACAGCAGGTCCATCCATGTAAATAAAATACCCGTTATATACAGTGCTAGTTAAAAGTCCCCTCCCCCCCTCGTATCTTTTGAACGGGTATACTTATAATAATGAAATTTGGAGGATGGAAATAAACGGATGTAGGCTTCTCAACTGGTCAACAGGTGACGCAATAGTCATAAATGACGTCACAAGACCACTGTGACCAATAATTTTAAATGGGACCCTATGGCAAGTGACAGCTCGTTTGAAAGGTATTGAAAATACCTATTCAGTCATACCAATTTTGTTTGGGTTTCGGCTGATTTTGATTGATAAATTGAAGAAATACGAAAATTATAGTTTCGCATTTAATTAATAAAGATTTTAAAGTACACCTCTGGTTAATTGTCAAAAAGGTTGACGTGTTTGAATTCTCTACTTGTCAAAAGTGTTTATACCTTGAAAATTTACCTAAGCTATTGTTTAACGAGACGTTTAAGTGTTTACATAGGCAAAATGGTACGTACTGTAGCCGACAAAGTAGCAGCTATCTTAACAATTGGTGAATGTAGAAAAAATTTCCATGCAGCGGAACGACTGTACCCCGATCGCCCTATATCGAGAGTTTATTTGAGGGAGCTTCTTCGGAACTTTGAAGCATCAGGTAGTGTTCAAGATGCCAAACGATCTGGTCGACCAACAATTAGTGATGACAAAAAAATTGACATAATTGGAGAAATGATAGTAAACCCTACTTCTTCCACAGCCCAAGTTGCGTCTATCTGTCAGTCAAATGACAGTACATAGGGTGTTGGTTAAAAACAAATTTCATCCATACAAATTAAAAATGGTGCACCAGTTTTCAGATGATTACCCCGACCGAAGACTAAAATTCTGTGAAACTATGTCCAATAAAATGAACCAACAACCAGGCTACATACAGACAATTTGTTTCAGTGACGAAAGTACTTTCTTTCTCAATGGAAATGTTAACACTCAAAATGTGAGGTATTGGAGTGACACAAATCCTCACATCTTTCGTGGAAAACATACTCAATTTCCAGAAAAAGTAAATGTTTGGGCAGGTATTTTGGGAACCACATAGTTGGGCCTCTTTTTCTCAATGCTAACTTAACCGGTGAATTGTATCTGGAGATGTTACAAAATGATATTGAGGCGTTAATTCTTGAAATTCTAGAAGATAATCCAAATGAATTCGACAACTTGGAAATAACGTTTCAACAAGATGGTGCTCCTGCACACTATTACGGTGCAGTAAGACGTTACCTAGATGAAGAATATCGTGGTAGATGGATTGGACGACGAGGTTCGATCGAATGGCCAGCTCGGTCACCGGACCTTACACTATTAGATTTTTTTCTATGGGGGTACTTGAAACCTAAGGTTTACGCTACAGCACCTGACAGTATTGCCATTCTGAAACAACGAATTGTTGAAGAATGTAGGGCAATTTCCGCTGACACACTGGGACGAGTACGACAAGAGTTTAGCAATAGGATGCATTACTGCCAGGAAGTAGATGGAGCACATTTTGAACACTTATTATAAGAACTGGTTCTTAAATTTTCATTAATTAAATGCGAAACTATAATTTTCGTATTTCTTCAATTTATCAATCAAAATCAGCCGAAACCCAAACAAAATTGGTATGACTGAATAGGTATTTTCAATACCTTTCAAAAGAGCTGTCACTTGCCATAGGGTCCCATTTAAAATTATTGGTCACAGTGGCCTTGTGACGTCATTTATGACTATTGCGTCACCTGTTATGACCAGTTGAGAAGCCTACATCCGTTTATTTCCACCCTCCAAATTTCATTATTATAAGTATGCCCGTTCAAAAGATACGAGGGGAGGGACTTTTGACTAGCACTGTAGAATTGAAATAACACGAGATAAAATAACAGTAAAGCAACATAAGAAACGTCACCAGTTCCGTTCAAATATAAAATCATGCACATATAAAATCAGTCTTACAAGTATAAAATCACAAATATAAAATATATGAGAAATAAAAAATACACAGAATCAATGTCAAAAAAAAAATTACCACTGAACTCGGATATATTGAGGAACAGAGCAAACGGTTTGTCTGACTCTCCTCTCATCTATTCAAAAGGTCGTAGAAGTTCAAGTCTCGGATCCTGAAGAATATACTGTTTCAACTCTTTTTTGAAGCGGCCGACATTTGAAATGGATTTGATACTCTCAGGAATTCGGTTATAAAGTTTAAGTGCAAAGTAAGCATATGATCTCTGAGTGATGAATTTCACCATTAAAGGTACGGTATACTGATCCCTCTGACGAGTGTGATATTGATGTGAAGGCAGCGATGCTGTATGTTTATGTATATGGTATCTGGAGCAAGAACACAAAAAGTACAACTGTCTTATGTCCAACATAATAGTTGCGATGTATAAACTATCAGAGGGATCTACTATTTTTTGAGAACATCAATTTGAGGAAACGCCTTTGCATAACTTCAACCTGGTGAATATGACTGTTCGAAGCCCCTCCCCACACTGCAATTCCATAGCGAATATGACTCTCCACAAGCGAAAATATTATGTTTTGAGGTATCTCAAGGGCAGAAGTTCTCTGAGTTTTCTGAACCTGAATAAAATGGTCCTCAATTTATTAACAATATATTTAATATGGACGTCCCATCTCAAATTGGCGTCTACAATTATTCCTAGGTATTTAATTTTTTTTTCAGGAAAAATGTGGAATGATGTATTTGTGTTTATCGTTAATTCTTTACAACAGAAAGGGATGAGGGTTTCAGCTGCATTACAACAGAAAGGTAGATAATGAGTCTTGTTCTTGTCAATATTCACAGTCAGTAACTTCTTATCCAGCCAGTGCTTGATGAGAGAGAATTCACCTTCAACTTTTGTTCTCAGGGAAATCCAGTCGTCCCCCCTGTAAAAGATGGCAATGTCATCTGCGAATCCGACCATGTTTCCGTAGCCCACTGAAAAAAATCCGTTTATATATATATATATATATTAAATAGTGTTGGTCCCAGCACGGATCCCTGAGGTACTCCACAATCGATCACTTCATCACTGCTCAATGTATCACCAATTCTCACTGCCTGTTTCCTTCCCGTCAAATAACTCTCAAACAGTCTCAGTATGTTACCTCGTATTCCGATCTCCTGCAATGAATTCACGAGCAGACGATGATTAACGGTGTCAAATGCCTCAGAAAGGGTAATGAACACGCATAAACTCTTTTTGTTCTCATTCAAAGCCTCAGTTACCTTCGAAGTAAGGGCAAGTACTGCATCCTGGGTGGACAGTTTCTCTCTAAATCCGAACTGGCTATCAGAAATCAAATTGTCCCTATTGAGGAAAGAAACGAGTCTTTTTTGGATTATCTTCTCGAATATCTTTGAGAGATGGGTAACCAAAGAGATAGGACGATAATTTGTGACAAGAGACGTGTCACTTCCTTGAACAGAGGAGAAACGACTGTTTTCTTGAATTCTCCGGGGTATACACCTCCCTCCACACATCGATTGAAAACATAAGTGAGAGGATCGACGATGTAATCCGCTATCAGTTTTATATTCTCTGCCCTGAAGCCATCACATCCCACCGCCTTATTATTTTTAAGCTCTAAAATTGGGCTTTTAAGTTCAGACGGATCAACTGGTTCAAAAAGGAATGAATTCGACATTGAAGCCCTACCGATGTCATCAGGCGTGCCGTTCGCAAACCTTCCAGCAAGAACTCTACCCGTCTCTGCGAAAGTCACATTGAACGCATTCGCAATAAGCGTTGGATCAGTTAAAATTGTGTTACCTGTGGGATCCTTAATTTCATCTATTACATTTCTTTGTTTTTTGGTTTTAGAGATTTGCTGAGTTACATCCCATAGCAATCTTGAATCACCCGAATTCCTGTCGATTTGCTCCCTGTAATAATTAGATTTAACTTTTTTGATCAACAATGTCAACCTGTTACGGTACATTTTATATTCCCCTTTCAATCTGACATTGCCACCATTCCTCTGCATGTTGCGAAACATGACATTTTTTTTGTTTATGGAATTCAACAATCCACTCGTCAGCCAGGGTGCCAACTTGGTATCCTTTCTGCGAATACGACGCTTATCCGCGCATCCATCCAAAGCTCTCAATGTAACTTTTATGAACTCCTCTGTAGCAGAATCAGGTGTTGACGCAGAGTAGACACCATCCCAGGAAACACAACCGAAGTAACCGTGTACTCTGCTAGTGTTGATGAATTTTGTAAACTTTTTTTTGTTTGGATTTATTTCAACTTTTTCAGTAAATACAGTCTGAAGCAAACATGAGTAGTGATCTGTTATTGTTGTCTTTAATACAATAGGAATAATATTTTCAGTTGAATCAGGATCTTTCGACTTAAAGAAGATATGGTCTAAACATGATTCACTATTGCCTTGTACCCTAGTGGGTGCGTTTATTGTGGATATATACCCAAATTCATTCAACGTACTCAGATATTCGATTGTATTTTTGTCATCCACATCCAGCAAGTCAACATTTATGTCCCCTAGAATTATGGATAAGTCAGCACTATCACGATGGTTCTCAAACAAGCTACACAGATTCACATTGAACTCTGGTATACTAGATTTAGGTGATCTATACATGGCTGTAATAAGTATTTTCTTCTTGCTCATTTCGAGTTCGATTCGGAGGGCATTCATTCCATCAGAAATATGTACTATCTCATACGTGAAACTATGATTCAACCGCATATAGGAAACTACCCCTGGTTATAACGACTTTCGTTATACAGTAGAAGTCCATTAGTCCGGCATCCAATAGTTCGGAATGCCCGATAGTCCGGCATCACTCCGGAAAATTTTACAAATATTGTTTTTCTCCAAAAGTATTTTTAAAGCATATAAAACTCTCGAGAGCTATTCCGAAGTTTTTGGGGTAGTTCGGAACCATCCGGAAACGCTTGGTATTGTTCGCAAACAATCCAATGCCATCTGACACAACGAAGTCAGGTGCAGTGCAGCACTGTCATTCCATGCGTCTTCGCTATTTTTTGTGCATGGTGTTTTGTGCCCTTCAGTGCATCGCAGTAAACGTAGCTTTTGAAACTGTTTATAAAAAGTGATTTTCGTTCTAACTATACAGTGACCATGTTTTTGAAACCTAAGCTTTCGAGTTCAAAAGGAGAGAAACGAAAACACGTAACACTGACTCTCAATCTGAAACTAAAAATCATCAAACGGCTAGAAAAAGGCGAGAATAGAAATGTTTTGATGTATGAGTTTAATATTGGCGCATCGACTATTTATGATATTAAAAAACAAAAAGATGAACTAATGAAGTTTGCTTCTCACTCGTTAACAATTGAAAAATTGGCTTCTAAAAACAAACATTGAAAAAGCCAAAACTGGAACAGCTAGATAGTGTATTGTTCAAGTGGTTTAGTGCAGTTCGTTCTGAAGGGAAGCCGGTAAGGGGCCAATGATTGTTGAAAAGACTAAGAAATTCGACTTGCGGAAAGTGAATGTAATTTTTCTGATGGTTGGCTCAGAAACTTTATATTTCGGCATGAAATTAGAAGACTTGATGTAACTGGAGAAACACTTTCAGCAATCCAAAACTCTGCTGAAAACTACAAAGACCTGTTTGAGAAAATCGTGGCTGATAATGATTCAATACAATGTTATATGTATACATTTATATTATATGTAAATTAAAATAAATTTAGTTATTAGTATTAGCATAGTGTATTAGTACTTTATTTAGTAACCTATAATTACCACCTGATCGAAGGAAATTTTCGAACTGCCCGATAGTCCGGAATTTCCGGTAGTCCGGCACCGAGCCGGTCCCGAACGTGCCGGATTATCGGACTTCTACTGTATATCATGTTATATCCATTGATATAAAAAACACTCTTGTCAATTACCTCCCTAGTCTCTGTCAGGATAATGACATCAATACCAGACCCCAACTCTCGCAGCATAACGAGAAACTCATCCAGTTTTTTACCAATTCCACGAATATTCATATGCAGAATCTTGAAATTGGCGTCCAGGCTATATGTCTCAACAGGTTCAACTCTAAAATCACGAATTTAGGGATCCATACCACAAGGTCAGTCAAATAGAAAGAAAATAAAAAAAACACACACAGAAAAAAAAAGTCACGTCAAACACGTCTCCATGAAATTGTGTGAGCGATCATTTCTAAACCAATGCTGGTGTATCAACATTAAAAAAACCAACGGTTGAACGAAAAATCCATACTCTCTTCGTCCCATCCATTCACTTCTCGTATCCTTCTCTCCCTTCCCCGACAGCAGCATCCCACATAACCAATAGAGCACTGAACCCGTGCTCAACAAAACAAAAATTATAAGCGAAGCAGTTTGAAATTGACTATAATGCTTCACTTATTAGATCTAAGCCTACTCCTAGTTATTTCCTTAGATAATGGTACCCCCGTCTGTTTAGAAATCGCTTTTCCTGTAGTTGTTCTGGAAGTGCTTGGATGTTTTCTACCTGTGTTTCCTTCCTCGTTCTTTTGGGAACGGAGATTCACAATAAGGTCAGTCTCCAGTGTCGGAACGCTACAAGAGCCCAGTGTGGGAGTACCTGGATGTTCCCTGCCAAATGATGCAATAGGAATGATAATCATGGCAAATATGTAAACTTCAATCATGCAACATGAATAATAATCATGGCAAATATATAAACTTCAATAATGCAACAAGAATAATGATCATGGTATATATATATATAAATTTCAATAATGCAACAAGAATAATAATCATGGTAAATAAATAAACTTCAATAATGCAACAGGAATAATAATCATGGCAAATATATACACTTCAATAATGCAACAATAATCATGGCAAATATGTAAATACCTAATTATGACCATCGTCATGGTCACGCCCCCAGGGTATGTGAACCATAACTTTAAATATTGTTTGAGCTAAGGAATTTGGAACACAGGTAAGGCATGGAGGTCCAGCGGCGGCTCTGAAAAAATGAAAGAAAGTAACGGCGTCGATAAAAACATATATTCTCTCATGCCTTATAGCACATGAAGATAACGGTTAGCTATCTATGGCATCTAAGACCTTCGATCCAGGTAGCTAAGAAATCCCATACAACAATATAGGAATGGTCCACAATCCCGAGACTCCTAAATAAAATATCATGTAATACTAGCATATAGATAAATAGATAGCAGTATGAGATCATAGAAATAAATAAACGAAAGCGCTCTCATCACTTGATAAAACAGTGAATCATATAAATAATCAACAGTAAGGAAACATAGACATAAATGACCTATATATGACCTATGAATAAAAATGCTGTAGTAGTGGAAGAGTCGCCCTGCATCACTTTGGGGTTGAACTAATTCCGTCGAAACAGTTAGTTTCATTCAAACGAAGAAAAATATTTACAATAGAAAACAAGCAAATAAAACCAACTGAACTCAAAGCAAAATTGTTCGAGTTTCGTCTGTTGACATTTGACAATTTCATCAAAAGGAATTCAGAAAAAGGACTGTATTGAAAGGAAATAAATGAAATTCCTTTCTGGTCTCCTTTGTAATCGATCTGTTGACCACGGAATTTAAAATTCAAATTGAAACGGTGTTTTCATTTAACTCCTTTTGTGGAATTAGTTTTGACAATGTAACCTTCTCCTCGCGAAAAGGAGTAGAATAATCGAATGGACTCTTCAACCCTAAAACATCGTTTTCCACCGGAAAAGATAAACTGAACTATGCTCAGTAATTTTCCGGTGCTTTTCCGGTCGGTCACGAACAATCCGGAAAAAGGATGGTGAAAAATTTGTCTTTGAAACGGGTTGGAGAAGTAGTTCAGGGAATACTTGGAGGAAGACGGCCAACATCCCTTGGCCTTACGCTGGAATTTGACCTGGTTGTCACTTCACAGAGAGTTTAATAATATGGATTCTTGTTCAACTGAGATAACGTCTTGAAAAAATGTACGAGATAGTCGGAATCGACGAGAAACGAGGAAGGCACTGAGGAAGATTCGGAAATTTTCGATATTATAACCTGTTGAGTTGAGAATTATCTCTGGAATATCAATCCCATCAATAAGTTACTCGAAAGATCAAGATGAAACGAGTTTATTGGCAAAATTTTGCAAAAATCGTCGCTCAAGAAAATTTTCAAAAAGTGTAAACATTTTTTGTTCTAATGTTGATATTTCATGAGATATCTATCAGAGATTCACAAAATTTTTATTGCATATTGAGGTGATTGATATTCAGAACTCAAATATCAGAATTTACTACTTTATTGTGAGAAGCAATGAGTTTTTCATATCTTTAATGATTACGGTATATAAAAATGTGAAAATAATCTCAAGAATGACAATTATAGTCTTACACTTTTGGATTGAAGTATCACATTGAAAATATGAAAACTCTAGCTCATCTCCTTCGGATGAGAGTATACGGCCGATCAGACAGATAGACATACTCAAGTACAACCCCGGGTTCTTTATGAGGAAATCAATCGCAATGGTTCAAAAAGACCAAAACCTCATTAATAACCTTCTTCAGGCTGAAACAAATTTCATTGATGAAGCGAATCAAGTTCTTCCCTCAATCCACTTCGACCATTATGGCTGCAGGTTACCTTAGATAAATTGAATATCATGAATCGAGTGTTAAGCGGAATCCCTTCAACAAACACAAATAATTTATTGGGTACATAGATATATGGCTTTCAATAACTCGATAATTATACCATTCAATTTCATACCCGATTGATGGCACAGGAAATATATCGCTTGATTGAGGGCCATTATGCATCCTGCAGGAATCCGTATCTTCTAAACACACATGTGCCGATTTCCTAGCCAATTTCCGAGGTCTGAGCCAGTAAATGTTGGAATAGAAATTCACACCCGATTTAGCTGAGTACACCCTGGCTACGATGCGATATTGAGTGCTAGTTTTTTTCTGCCGACGGAAAGGCGCCGTTCTTATGATTTCCTGAGAATGATAAACATAGGACGTAGAATGAGCAAGCTTGGAAAATGTGGACAAAATCAATGACGGTACTTTCAAGGTTTTACGTATCGCATACATGTTTTTCCAGTCAATATCACGAAAATGGCCTATCCTATTCAATAACTGAATTATTTACACAACATAAAGTAAAAACTTATATACAGAGAAATTATATTCACTAACAAACGTATCGGCAACTTTCTTCAAAACAACTCTGTTTTTTCTACAGGACAGGCTAGTTATATTGTAATATGATATGTCTAGCGATGCTGGATAATGGGTCTTGATAAGCGAAAGACCATATCTAATCGAAATTTCCAGACATTCCAGACAGTAATAAACCTCTCAAAAATATCACACCAATAATCATAAAACCTAAGATTTAAAACAAAATTTATTGACGCTACATGGAAATCTTGATGGACGTACGACGTGATGAAATTTGAGACTTAGCTAGGGGAGTTCGACATATGATATATTTATTACTTTAAGGGCTTATGGTTTCTAATTAACGATGGGAAAAATGTGGATCTTTAGTGAGTTCAAAATTTCGCTAGTAAAGTTCCATGTTAGAAGTCCAAAGAAAAAGGTCAGATATAAACTTTATAAACAGTCAGAAGTCCATAGTCCGAAACCTCCAATAATATTTTGTCAGAAATTGTTTTAATTATTTTTTTGTGCTTGCTAAAATTGTCATTTTGTTTTTTGTGTGCTTCGAATAAATTAGTTCTTGTTATTCAGGAATTTTATTGAGTTCCCTAATCTTAATAACTGAAGACTCGTCCTTTCTAGCGACGAGCCGAACCCTGAAGATTTCTCCCGTCAGGAGAAAGTCTAAAATAAACAATATTATTTTTTTAATTTTCAATTTTTCTTTTGAACACCTCTTCGTCGGTGGAAAGCCGCTCTTCTACTAGGACGTTGGAAAGAGGTGTTCATTACAATATACCCTAGAAAATTCTAGATGTTCTCTTATTAGAGTGTTCCATACGGCCTCTTTCCTCCTGTCATTTTATCTGACGATCTTAGTCTTTATGGATCATCATTTAGACGGCGGCATAATCCGTGATGTAATTTATTGCTTCTTCAGTCACATTGTGGGCGCCAGCTTTTATTGCGTCTTCAATACTTTTGTCGGCGTGCGCTAGGCAAGCCCGTATTCTATATCGACAAAAAGAAATGTTAATTTGATATTCAAAGAAAAAGACATTTTTCGAGATAGATGATAAGATTTTTATTGCAGTTTAAAGAGGAGTAAGGCTTTTAAGGATGGAAAACAATATCGGCCACACTGCTACTACAGCGACGTTTGGGAAACAATATTATAGGATTCACCTATTAGGTGCTTATGAAAAACTAATCGATTTTTGACCATATGTTTCTCTCGTTATAACAATCAACATATCAAAATGCAGCTCTTTCCTGGAGAAAAAGTGATTTCAGCCCTTCCTTTACTGGACTATTTAGACGGCGGCATAATCCGTGATGTAATTTATTGCTTCTTCAGTCACATTGTGGGCGCCAGCTTTTATTGTCTTCAATACTTTTGTCGGCGTGCGCTAGGTACAAGCCCGTATTCTATGTTGTAAATTGAGATAATTATCCCTAAAATATTGTCAGACCTCTACAGCTTCCGGTTGTACAGGAAACAGAATATCACTTCCAGATGGGACACCTAATATATTATGGCATCGTTAGATACCTCATTTGATGGCAATCTCAACAAATTATAGCGCCTTCGAAATGTTGTTTGATATTTATGATTAAAAAAAGTGATTATATATTATCATGTAATTAAAAAATTTAAAGTTTCCTCTCACATCACACACAGTTTTTCTGTTCGTTTTAGAACAAATGTTTCTATAAAAATGTATCCAATTACTAGTAATTTCGGGCTGAATTTTTTTTTATGAGATTTCATTATTCCGAAAAGATATATTGCCTATTTATGGCCCATCGCAATTTCGCAATTTTAACATTTATTAAGGTCATTTTTTGAGTATTACTATTCCGAAAATTTTATGTTTGTAGTTCATCATTTGTGTTAATTTGGTTGATCAAAAACTGAATATTTCGCCTTTTGATAAAAATAACAACTCATTCAATTTTTCGTCGGTTCGACTTTTCATGTCTTCTAATTTTTCTTTATCAATGACGAACAGAATTCCTAATAAGAATTAATATTTTTAAATCGGAAAAATTAACACAATAATGTCATGAGATACTGGTACAAAAATAGCAGGTATTAATCGAGACTTTGCATTTTATTCCATCTCTGAAGAATCAATATTTTCACACAATCATCGGAAATAAAATTGATTTTCTCTTGAGTTCAAAGATTTCCTATAAAATCCCATAATATTTGGTAAGAGGTTCAAAGACGCCGCCGCGCCATAAAACCCTCCATAATTTCATAATTTACGTCATTTCTTATATGCAAGATACCAACGGGGCTAATCTGACTAAAGTTAAACCTGATAATGAAAATCAAACAACGAAGAATTGCATATATGAGATACCATGCTAATGAGGAAGAGATATTATCGGAGAAACAAAATGCCCCTTGAAAGTAGTAATGAAAGAACATCATTTATGTACAGAAATTGTGAAAATTAAATAAACTTTTACATTTTTGGGGTTCTAAAGCCTAGTCAGTGCTACTAACATAAAAAAATCACAAGTGATCATTATGCGTGAGATGAGTTCAAGTTCACACTGACTCCAATTCGAAATTCTAAATGACAAACATCACGTCGAGATAGTATACATCAAACGTGTGAAAAATGAGAGGACACGACCTCATTTCAATCGAAGAAGGACGAATAAGGGCATGAAAAATCACACAAGCTCTTTAGGAAATCGACAGAATGATTCAACTACCCCGGAAACACTGGTTCGTTACGGCCTCTTTGCTTGTCGCCGGCATTAAAAGACCATTCTGAACTCAGCGAGCTATAGACATCGACATAAATCCGACAGATAAATCGAATCGGATTGTCTATCAGATTTCAGATGTCGTCACCAAACCAGAAGGGAAGCTGGGAAAGGAATCTGTCGATGCATTCTATCCACAATTTTCGAAGTTACGTGTTTCCGGGAACCTGGAGAAGCCTCATTTTCTTTTTATGCGATGAAGTTATTCCTTTTATGTTTTCACCGATAAGATATTCCAATATCAAGGGTATCGCGATACTCGGATCTCCATTCGTTTCTCTACGGAAACTCTGAGTATTGCTCTCCATATTTATAGCTACTTATTGAGGTATTTTCTTGATTTTCTGATTCTAAATTAGGTATGTTCTCAGTTTTTTCAGTATTTCTCTCAAGTGTCAAATTGTTCTTTTACTTCAATTGATGCAGTTTATTCTTGCTTGAAAACACACGATTCACATCTCTACTTTGACTATTTTGTAGCAAATTTGGACGAAGACTAGTGAAGATTATGAGAAAGAAATGGAAAAGTCAGAGAAATTATATTTAAAAATAAATTATCTTCTCAGAGAGCAAATAAATATATCCATACTGATAACAGAACAAAATGCATTTACTGTAGACTTAAATGGTAAACACTGAACTATTAGGTCTATAAGGATGAACACATTATGATGAGAAAACTTTAAATGTTATAATAATAAGGCTGACTTTTCTACTCACATTTTATAGCCCTCTCTGGGTCTCCCACCTCTGGTCACCGTCATGCTCGACCAAAAGTAGACCATCGACACGTAGCACTACCGACGGTTGCATAGTAGCAACCTTAAGCATTAAGTTTATCTTATCTTTCCTATAAACTTGTCCACTTGTTCATGTGTAAAAATCTTTGATTTTTTAGGGCGATATCTTTCACTTTTCCATTTCAAATATGACTTTACCTTGAAATATTTACCAGCATCAACACCATTTTCAACAAGGGCGCTTCACTTGATCATTTTTACTCCACAAAGTTGATGAGATCCAAATTTTTTATTTTTATTGTTAGTATGCTAGGAAAACAGGTTCAGTAATGTCCCCTTCAACATTTTTCAAATTATACCAAACCAGGAAATTGGTATATGAAATATCTTACTGCTGAATTGATTCTTTATGTGGGAGTCGTAGACTCTAATAACTCCACTATCTACAAACATTGGACGAGAATGCAATTTGAATGACAGCTTCTTTTTTATTAGTAAAGAAGTATTTGTTGGCAACGCCTTTCACAACAACCTTGTGATTATATGAGTATTAGAGTCTTAGATTAGGATCAAAATGCATTTTGAAGTTAGTGCCATTCCAATTTGACCTATTTTATTATCGAAATAGGGCACTTATTCAAAAAACATTGTTTGATATTCGTGTTGAAAGTGGTTTTATCACAAAATAAAATATCACTGTCGACGGTTACAAATAAGTATTTTGAAACTGACAATGGTTTCTTGTGTTACATCTCGAGGAATTTCTTAGCTAAGCTGATGTGAATATATGTTTGGTTTCACTGATAAAATTGTGTGATTTCATCAATTCGACGCTTAAACAAGGGAAAATTCTTAATGTTGATGAATATCAGTCACAAAGAACACTAAATAAGTCTAAAACTATAATCAACTTCAACAATTATATTCATAATGTGATCGTGAGTACAATGAATACTAGGAGCAAGCCTCCATGGATTCATGTCTGATAACTCGAATATTTACGCCAATCGAATGTCCAATTAGTCAAATTAACCAAATATTTCGATTGACTGGCTCTGCATCGAGTGAATTAATTGACTAGATTAGGTTGATAACCCTGTTTTGAAATCCAGGAGTTCTAATTCGCCAAATTGTATTATATATAATTCTAACTCGCAATCAATATTTATTTATTAACAGTGAAATTGAGTGAAATCGTAGATTTCATTGATTCATCATTAATGA